>JAAEAF010000698.1:0-117665 GCA_011037195.1 Triatoma infestans
TTTTTCAGACAGTGTGACAACACAGACTCGCGTAGAGTAACTTAGTTTCTCAGTGACTCAGTGAGTTAGTGTGAAACTAAGTTACTCTATGCGAGTCTGTGTTGTCACGCTGTCTGAAAAACGCATCCTGAAGATGGGCGAACGCCCGAAACCGGTCGATGACCACAAAATGAAGCACGCTACCACGGAAAATGTCTCTGATGCTTTCCAGCTCTGCGGAACCAACCACCACAACAAATATTGCAGACTGTTGTTCAAACACGAAAAATATCTCTTTTTCCCATGATATATAAAGAAATGTATTAATTGTAATCAATATAGTATGGATGACATAGCACACTTTATTTTTCAATGTCCGACTTTTTCTGTCAACCGTGTTAAATACTTAAGTAGTTTCTTATTAAATGAGAATCTGTCTCCCTTTGATCACTTTATTAATTTTTTCATAAATATTAATATAAGCAAAATATTAAATTTACACAAATTTCTACAGGGCACTTTAAAATTAAAAAACAATCTTCTATAAGTTCTTGAATTCCTTATGTTCTATTTAATACAAGGGTGTATTATCATTCATTTATTTATTTTTCTTTCTTATTATTATTATTATTATTATTATTATTTTTGCCCTTTTTTTAAAACTCATTTTTATTATTATTATTTTTTAAACAACTTCAGTTTATTTTAATTTGTTACCTTTATTAATTAATATTTATTTGGTTAAACCAGTTATTTGAGCTTGACACAGTTTATAGTCTTAATTCAATCATATTTGTATTCTTGTTCCAATAACCAAATCACGAAAGAAGAAGAAACACCATAATATCATTATTATTCCTTTTGTACTTACAACACAAATTATTATTTGTATTTACAATTTATTATTACTTTTGAAACATTTGTGTATACTGTGAATTATTCAAAAGTTTGTATGCTATAAATGCAAAAATAATAATAATAATAATAATAATAAGAAAGAAAAATAAATAAATGAATGATAATACACCCTTGTATTAAATAGAACATAAGGTATTCAAGAACTTATAGAAGATTGTTTTCTTAATTTTTTATTTATTTCTTTATTTATTTGCACCAGAAAAATATCATTCTATGGCTAACGAGTTGAGTGCACTCCAGGTTACTCTTAGTGGGCTCATTATGCTCATGCACACTGAACATTATTTTGGTGGGAAGGAAGAGGAAAACGTAGAATGGAGGAGTTCGGATGAAAAAGATTTTTCCACCCAACCTTTTTCCTTTGTTTGTAGCCATTTTGTTTTCTACCGTGGATTGAAGGTGATACTTAAAACTCCTTAGTTTTCGTCTTCTTCCAATTCTTGTTCTTCCTTCTATGGGCGAGATGACCGATAGAGTTTTGGGCTTTTCTCATTAATAGGCCCTAGCTGCTGTAGGACCTATTCGGAGTTCTTGACGCCTAAGATGTTTACTTCCTTTCGGAGGCTCCGAGATCTAGATTAGATTAGAAGAGAATGGAGTATAATACTTCTTTGTTTTTAGGACTAATGACTTCCGAATGTGAATTCGTAAATTTATGGCAGCGACAAATCCTTAGCAAGACTTGAAACGGCAATTCAGATTTAAGCAAAACGCCAAAATAATCAGTTTTCAAAAAAAAAAAAAAATAGTACCAACAAAAGCAATATAAATATATATGAGCAGTTAGCGTTAGCAGTAAAACTTTGCAGCCCGTTTTGAGAAAAATCCGGAAAATCCCAAAACTCATAAAGTTAAACTTCCGTTCTTAAAATTCGGAATTCAACTTAATTTTACGAAAGAGATAGCAAAACCGTTACACCATATTACAATGGCATTTTAGAGGGACGAGACGTAATTTTACTTTCCACCAAACCACCCCACCTCCCTAAAACACTTTTCCTGAAAAAAGTGTTACACATACAAGTTTAGAGAAAAATTCGAGGATTTTGATGAAAATTTTGATGTCGTAATAATTAGAGCATTCTGCAACTTGTTCTTTTTGAAATATTCTGTTTGAACACGCACACACAAGGCATACAGAGCAAATCGTACATTTTATTAGTACTAAAGACTACAACAGAACAAGAATTTCAGGTGAAAACTCAATTTCCAAAATTTGTACGATAGTAATACTTCATCTTACTAACAGTAAAACACAAAAACACACCGGAACGTTTTATATTAATATTCTGTAGCTTGGAACAAACCATAATTTTGTCAATTATGTTTTTTCCTCATTCTTTTTCTAATGAAACCATTAAAATATAATGGTTCATTGCTTGATCAATAAAGAAGACAAGATAAATAAACAGTTTTAATGATAGTATAAATTGAAATACAATAAGTAGATCAGAGGGAATAGATGAACCTGTGTTTTATGCAAATTATGAATATGACACTCATAACTGTAATATATACAGTTACAGGTATGGTAATGTAGAATTTATTAAGGAGAGAGAGAAATGAGATGTAAGTTCTAGGGTATAACGCTATTGCTGCAAAGGTTTTAAATTATTTTTTGGATCTAGAGTGGCAAAATGAGATGTGCTGCCAAGTCACTATAATCACTTTTAATATAACATCTCTTCTACTTAATAAATTACGCAAATATGTCTACTTACTTAACTCAATTAACACTTTGCCACATTTTAAACCCACTATAGTCCACTTTTAAAAAAGTAAATTTTTTCATATAAACGCCACCACTTACCTGTAAAGAAAACAAGAAAGTATATTACTACATATTTTGTATAAATTCAAGCAAATACAATTTATCTTAGATAGATAATAAAATAGCTTCATTCCATATACGATTATATAATAAAAAAGAATGCATATAAATTTTTCATATAATGTTTCATAATATATTCAGCATATCATAATTATTTTACTCATTAAAAGCTCAGAGAAATAATAAATTATTTAATCATGATTTTACTTTGTCCATTTTCAGACAGCTCTATAAAAAGTTTACAAATTTACTGGTGTTAGTAACAACTAATAGCCTTCTTTATGACGAATTACGTTCATATTTTGAAGAAGAAAATTATCCGTGAGCTTTCAAAAGTAAAACAACATACAACTTTCATTAATGCAAATATAAATAAGAGAATTTTAAATGATAATTTACATCGACAGAACAGGCAAGCCCTGGGATTTTTATCATCGTAGCATGCTTATTCTGATTGCTTCTGATCGTTTTCGGTTCCAAAGTCGGAGTAAGTATACCAAGTTTGGATAGAGATTGCATACATTTAAATAGTGGTATATAATAAATAGTTTGGAAGTGTAATTAAAATTAAGACAGCGGGGCGATAGGAATTTAGAAGAGTTCATTATATAACAAATAAGAAAGTATTAAGTTTGAAGAAAAGGAATATATAAAGATTGAAGCGAGTAGTAAATATGGAAATGTATGTAATATTAATAAAATAAAAAATCTGGTGTGAAACATTCACACGACTTTCTCTTACTCTAATTAATATATGAGAGTCATTCAATACGTAACGAGACAAATCGCTGTAGCTCAAAAACGATTCATTTGACCAATACAAAACTTTGGCTAACTTTCAACATAGTCCCCAGCAACATTTATACACTTGTCCCATCGTTCTTCTAATTTGTGCATGCATCTGGCATAATATTCTTTGGGCTGATCTTGAAGCCATTTTTCACCTGATTTTTAACTTCTTCATTGGATGGAAAATGTTTCCCACGTAGACCTTCTTTAAGGGTCCAAACAAATGGATGCGAGGTCGGGGCTGCAGGGGGGATGTGGAAGGATCTCCCATCTCACTTTTTGAAGTGTTCCTTGAGTTGTCTTGCAACCCACCTCGCACAAGTTTTCTTGTATTGCAGCTTATTCTGAATAATGTTATGGACACTGTCGTGCAAGGATGCAACACTCACGTGCACTTCTTCAGCTATCAGTTCAACAGTAATGCGCCTGAATTAACGCGTTAATGCAAGATTCGAGGAAAGAAGTTGCAACTTTAACCGATCGTCCACTTCGTTGCTCGCCCTAGACACGGCCACTTTTAAATTGTTCTACCCATTTGTAAATGTTCGAACAGTTCAAACAATTATTCCCGTACATTTTCAACATTGTTTCGTGGATTTCACTACCTTTGATACCCTCTGCAACTAAAAATCTAATCACTGAGCATTGTTCTTCTGAGGTGCAATGTTCGCCATTGTTAACTGAATACATTGCTTACCAAATACTCTCGAACAACTGATGAGAAACTAAGTACAAGGATGCCAACCTGATGCACTGAAACTATTGTACTGATTAAATAAGCAGTTTCTGAGCTACAGCGATTTGTCTCGTTACTTATTGAATGACCCTCTTAGTTATATATAAAATGACAAATTTTTATTAAGTTTCGTTAAGTTTTGCTGATATGTCCTAATATAAAAATAACGTCACAGATTTCTCAGAAATCTAAAAAGAAAAAAATTCAGGGAAATGTTTCAAATAAAGTGATACGTTTCAATCTATGCAGCAAAGATTTCACATTTGAAGAAAATCGTTACAACCGTTTTCGAGAAAATTCCAGAAAACTAAAAAATCTATTCTGTAAAATCGCACATCCGGTAAACAGATATCTTTCAAATACTGCTATTTTAATGGAAAGCATAACATCAGAACCAAGAAAAATCTATTTTCCCGGGAAAATGCTGCAAATAAATGTGTAGGACAGGATGTAGATCATATATGAAGTATAAAGAAAATCGTTTGGAACCGTTTTGCGAGAAAATCACGAAAAACTTAAAAAAAAAAAAAAATCAGTAAAACGCACTTCCGGTTGATGGATTTTGTACGAAATCTACGTGTCTGATGCGGTAGCTGGTGGAATACCAAGTTTGGGCTTCTTACGACCTTACTTTCGTCTTTGAGGTATTCTGCTAAAACGAACAAACACACACACACACACACACACATGGAACATTCGTTAAAAACATTTTTTTTCGAATGGCAGGAGTTCTTAGGACATGTATTTCCTATGAAAACTCACTATAATAACTTAAACAAGATCGCAGAACTTCTTCTTAAATCAGTAAAAAAAAGGAAACATTCTTTTCATAACGACTTGTGATTGCTTTAAAATTTATTGTTGATTTCAAGTTCTCCCCCAGCCCCTCAAACTTCTGATCACTGTACAAGCAGTGAAGTTAGGTACTTCTTCATAAGTGCTTAGCCAACTTTTGATATCACTTCCCTACGATCTCTCCACGCCGATGTGTAATTTAAAACTCCCCTAAAGCAATATGTTCGAGTGAAGTAGTAAATAAAGTTAATTTAGTCAAACTTGAAAAGTTAGATGATACGATACTATTTGTATGTTGTTATATACATAAACTTTAATATAAGTAAATACTTTATGATGAGGTTGTTGATGATGGGCCGAAAAAGGAGGCCAGAACAGGGAGCTGGTAAGTAGGAACTTAAAAACTTATATCCTTATATTAATATAAACAGGAATATCAGCCGAGATGGTAAACTGTTTTCCTACCAATTTTCCACTCCTTATTTCAAAGTAAACTTCCTGAGGGTACAGAAAATTATTATATTTCTACACAACAGGTAACTTCACTTCAGAAACAAGTTGATGTGGAAATTTATGAGTGAGCTTAATAAAGAGATAAACTCTACAAGAGTAACTGTTGAATTCATGCACAGATAAACCATTTCTTCTGACAAAGAACATTTTATCTCTTTTACTTTTTATTTTTCTTACTGTCTGCTGTAAAAGAATGTAATGAATTCGGTGTTCAAATAAAGGTTTTGATCTTTTAGATTTCCGCGGCCATTTTCCTGAAAAACACTTGAGTTTCCGGGTTAAGACCGCGTAAGTGGTTTCGCCCATATTGCAATGAGCCTCTTCAGGGTCGTTACAACTTGAAAGCTAATGGAGCAAACCACTCCATTGTAATGTTTTCAGTTTCGTGTCTGCAAATGAGCCTAATATCTCATAAACGAAAAATCACAGGAAAGTAAAAAAACTTGATCTAACTTTGCATCCGATACTCAAGTTCAAAATCCGACACTCAAGATCAAAATCTTCTATCAGATATGCTGCTTTATTAATTTCTTTTTCAGTATTTGTCCATTTTTTTTTTTTTTAATTAATTACAATAATTTTCTTTTACTACACGTTACATACTAACTACAATAAGGTCTATCACTTTTATTTGAAATATGTTAACTTCCTCTTATTGCTGGTAGGAGGATAGTTTCAAATTTTCAATACAGAACTGTCACCGAATATACTCTTGGTCCCCTAAATCCCTGAGTGTGTGATATTTAGTTTCAGTGGAATCGGCCAACACTTTATTGAATTTAGTAACACATAACTAAATAGATTTTTCAGTTTTTTGCGCTTTTCTCAAAAATGGCTCAACAATTTTCTTTAATTTCGTTTAAGAGAGGTTTTGGAAGAAGGCTGATATTATGTTTTCCTTTTAAGTGTTATTTAGTTTATTATATCATTTACATAATTTTAATTACGATGAAATGTGACGCCAAAATTCCAAGAAGAAAATTGGTCTACCGGAAATGGCACTTTAGTGAACAATGTTTTTGCGACTTTCTCCATAATTTCGTTAACTTGATATACTAACCATTCATACAGAGACCTATCACTTTTATTTTAATTAGTTTTCTGAGTGACTTCATTTAAGGGAGGTTTTGGGGGAGAAGGAGCGGAGGAGTAGAGGAGTAGATGTGGGAGCTCTCTCGGCCATAGCCAAGTACAACCTTTCAGTTTACTATCTAGAGTCTATCAGACCTACAGCTGGTGTTTATTATCCACAATCCTAATTAATAATAAGCGTACTTCTTACAATGTTTGGCGATTTATAATTACTATAGATCCTTAAAACTATATTCATTCAAAACAATGCACTCTAGGACTATCATTCTCATATTCTAAAAACAAACTAATTTACCCATTCAACACAACCTCGCCAGTTAATACATTCATTCTAATAAATAAAGGCAAACTAACAATCATTCAAACTAAGCCCATAAACTAAGGGGTGGGGTGGAGGACTCGGTATTCCTCACACCCCATTATAGTTAAGCCTAAATTACAATTAATTTTTCTCACAATGTACGCTTCAAAGTTTGTTACTTGTGAGTTTATTTCGTCTTTATTTTTACTTTCTCTTACTCCTAGTCCCCTGAGTCCAAAAAAGTGGTTTTTAGCAAATAGTCCCCTTGTGTGTGTTTGTGTATTGGTGTTGTGTGGTGTGGGGTGTATGTTAATGTAGTTAAAAACAGTATAGCGCAAAACGAAAAAATCATACAAATGTTCAAACTTGATATTCCCGTTGCTAGTTATTCACCATGGGATCCGACCGTGGATTTTCCAAAAAATTTCCCCCCCCCATCTGTCCAAAATTCCCTCAACCGGAAGTACCGACTTAACTAGTTTTTTTTTTTTTACGTTTTTTTGGCGATTTTCTCAAAATTGATTCCGACGATTTTCTTTAAACTTGATATATCAACTACACATGCAACGAGCTACAACTTTTATTTGAAACATTTCTCCGGGAAAATTCATTTAAGGGCACTTCTGTGGGAGGGGTGGGGTTAGGTTTTCATCTAAAGTGCTATTTCAGTTTATTAAACAATTCTATCATCTAAATAATGTCAATTAGGATTGAATATGTTGTTGAAATTCCGAGTTTCAAAAGATAGGATAACCGGAAGTGCGTTTACATTACCACTTTACTAAATGATTTTTTCACTTTTTCGCGATTTTCTCAAAAATGGCTCCGACGATTTTCTTGAAACTTCTTATATAAACTAAACATACAAAGATCTACAACGTTTATTTAAAGCATTTATCTGGGAAAATTCATCAAGTGCACTTTTGGTGGAGGTGGGGTTATGTTTTTCTCAAGTGCTATCATAGTCAATTATACAAATTATCATAGTCAAACAAAATTAATTAAAAATAAATAGATGCCCAAAATTCCGAGTTTCAAGAAAATTAGTAAACTGGAAGTGCGCTTTTACTGGACAGTTTTTTCAGTTTTCGGCGAATTTCATTAAATTTGGTACACAAACTATAAAGTTCGTCAATTATAATTTGAGAACTGGAGTAAGAAAAAGTTGTGTGAGTGTTTCACACCAGATTTTTTATAATTCTATTTTGTAATCCTTTATAAATTCAAATATAGCATCCACAGTCTCCTTTATTGGTTCTATTAATAAACTTCTAAAGGGCTATCCAACTGTTTGGATAGCTTACTAAACATGTTATTTGTCTCCTCTTCGTATCTAGGACAAATCATGATTACATGCTCTAAGCTTTCAGACATTTGACATTGGCTACAATTCGGGGAGCTCTCTATATTAATTTTATTTAAATATTCCTTACATAAGCCATGGTTTATTCTAATGCGAGCTTTATTCTTTTGAATTGCCGATTTTCCATACCAGGGCTTCTTTCCAACTTTAGGGTTAATTGATTTGTAAAATAATCCTTTTCTCTCCAAGGTATATTCATTCAGAGTAGATATATAGATTGTTGTAGGGGATTATTGCACTGCGACCCGAAAGATCGATCTATTGGGTTCTCCCGAAGCCTTCTCAGTGCTCTGCCGGCCTCCAAGCAGTGCTCTCTAGTTGCGGTAAGTGCTCACCGAAAGTGAGCGGTTGGGGGAGGAGTAAGTTTTGCTTCTCTTAAGAAAGTAGCTTTTATAAAGTGCAGATTCTCCCATTCATGTATCTTGAAGACGACTATTATTATTCCCAAAAGGGGAGGGAAGTAAACCCTAGGCTATCCAAAGCCCCCTCGGGCCCATATAGCTGCCCCTAAAGAATACCTACCACTGGGACTAGAATGAAAATCCAGACCCAGGTTTTAACCATCTAAGTTTCACAACAGACCGAACAAATCGGACCAAAACCTTAAAAGGACACAGCTTAAGATCCTCTACCGACATCCTATTCCGGCCGAAGGTTCTAAACCTAATCTCCTCACAACCCAAACAATTCGTCATCAAATGCATGGGTGTTTCCTCCTCAGTTTCACAAACTCTACAAAAAGGGTCAGGCACAAGGTCCATTATATAGAGATGTCTCCTTAAACCACAATGCCGAGTGAGGAATCCAACCAGATACCTGAGGGAGGTCCGTGAAAGACATCGGACCCCACTACTCAAAGCTCCGCCCGGGCCCCCAATGAGCATTTTAGACTGCCGACAACCCACTGCACTCATCCATAAGGATGAGTGCTGTGAGGTCATCCACGTCTGAAAGCCCGACAAACATGTGGCAGAAGACACACCAACAGCAGGCTCTGGACCAATGAAAGGGAGAGAGGCACCTAATTTGGCAAACCTCCTCATTCCCAAAAATTCCCATATGACCTGGAACCCAGACCAGGAGCACATCCTTTAATGAACAAAGATCTTCCAGTTTTTTGGAACATTCCAACACCAATCTGGAAGTGAAGACACATGAATTAAGCGCCCTCAACGCAGCCTGGCTATCCGAGCAGATACAAACACCTTTTAAATTAGTGTTACGCACCCTCTCATCCAAAATACAGCAAAGAATTGCATAAACCTCAGCCTGGAAAACGGTGGCCCCTCACCAAGAGGCGCTACCAAATGATCTCCCGTCTCAAAATAGACGGCAGCCCCAGACCTACCATCCATCCTGGAACCGTCCGTGTAGCATCGGAGATAATTCTCAGGAATCACACCAGACGGACCCAGGGTTAACCAATCTTCCCTAGAAGGCAACCTAACCCTGTAGGAAAGACCAAAGACAAAAGTCTTCAAATTCCTATCAGAAGGGAAACCTGTAATGGGAATCCTTAAAAGCATCTCACGATAAATGGTAGAATGACCATATCGCTTACCCTGCCAAAAACCTGCCTGTTTAATTCTATAACAGGCTTTCATTGCCTGGTTTTTCACCTCCACAAAAAGAGGTGGAATCCCTAACACAGTCTCCATAGATGCGGTCGGTGTCGTCCGAAACGCTCCAGTCACCGCCAGACAAGCCAAGCGTTGGACTTCTTCCAACAGCTGCCTAGCAGATCGTGTTTCAATGCGACGCCACCACACCAAAGCCGCATATACCAATCTAGGTTTAATGACCATACAATAAATCCAGAACATCATCTTGGGAGTATTCCCCAGTTCTTACCTACAACTCTTCGACATTGCCAAAAGGAGATTATCGCCTTTTGATGTTGTGTCTTAACATGTTCCGACCAGTTCAATTTACTGTCGAGAACTACTCCCAGGAACTTCACTGATTTGCTAACCTGTATGGAAGTACCTAACAACCTAGGAGGTGTAAAACCTACTATCTTCCTTCTATGAGTAAATAGAATTGCCTGGGTCTTAATAGGATTAATAGAAAGACCCTTATCCTGTGTCCCACAATACACCATGTTAAGGGCGCTTTGCATTAGGTCCGAAATAGTGGACAAACAGCGCCCTAACAATAAAATAACACCATCATCGGCATATGCTTGCACATAAAATCCCGATGAATTCATCCTAACCAAAAGGTCATCCATGACGACGCACCACAACTTAGGTGAGAGACAACCCCCTTGAGGGCAACCTCTCCCCACTTGTACTATCATGTTGCGCCCGCCAAGGGAAACCTGTATAACCCTACTCCTAAGATAGACACCTATCCAATTGATTAAGACGGGATGTATACCTTTTCGTACCAAGGCATCTTCTAGAATCTAGAGCATCAAACGATACTCTGTCAAATGCCCCCTCAACATCAAAGAAACACCCTAGGGCATATTCTTTTATTTCCAAAGCAGATTCTATCCTTCCGACAAGACAATGTAATGCGGTCTCTGTCGACTTACCCACAATATAAGCATGTTGGTTAGGATGGAGTGGATGATCCCTTAATGGGCCATCAGTAATGTACCTATCCACCAACCTTTCCAAAGTTTTCAAGAGGAAAGACATAAGACTAATGGGTCTAAATGCCTTGGGGTCGGAGTAGTCATTTCTTCCCGGCTTGGGAATAAAGACTACCCTTACTTCTCTCCATAATGTCGGTACATAACCAAACATCAAACATCCTTTAAACAATCTTAACAATACCTTCGTCAGCACGTCCCCACCCTTTTGCAACAGACAAGGATAAATCCCGTCCGGTCCAGGTGACTTGAAAGGTGAGAAACTTTGTACTGCCCAACTAACTCTATCATGTGTGACAACCTCATCTAAGGTGGATACATCTTCAAGGTCCCATCTCCTACCACCCACCAAAGACGAAGCAGCATTTAAACCAATATTATCCGAGAAGTGAGTATCAAGCAAAAGCTGCAGTTTCTCCCCTTCCCCCCCTGTAAAGGAACCATCAGGGTATCGTAGGGTACCTAACTGACTGTCACTATCCTTACTAAGAATCCGTACCAATCTAGATGATTCCTGGAACGAATTTATATCCTCACAAAAGGATCTCCAGGAATTCCTCTTGGCTCTCCTCAGAGCATATTTATATGCTCTTTTAATACTGTTATAACTATCCCATGATTCCGAAGAATCAGCAAGGACAGCCTTCCTGTATGAGCCCCTTACCTGTCTCCTTAGTTTTTCCAACGAAGAAGACCACCAGGGATTCTTACTATCCTTAACCCCCTTGGGAGGACAAGACTCCTCGAATGAGGATCTAATGTGTTCATGAAGAATACCAGCCTCCCTTTCCAATTCCTCTATGCCATCAGGGGCTTCTGATTGGATAGTCAGTTTATCTTCAATAATTCTAGAATATAAACCCCAATCCGCCCTCCTGGGATTCCTATAACTAGCCAGGGTAATTGGATCAATCCCCAGACTAAACCTAATCATCCTGTGATCGGAGATGGAAACCTCAGGACTCACCCTCCAATCCTTAATCAGACCACTAAAATTCCTAGAAGCAAGGGAAATATCATAACCTGTCTTCTAATCCTAGTAACAAAAGTGGGTTCAGTACCCCTATTCAGGACCTCTAATCGCGTGCCCACCAGGAAATCCATGAGAGCGCGACCCCTACCATTGGTGTCGCTGCTGCCCCAGACAACATGATGTGCATTCGCGTCACATCCTATTATAATAGGTATGTCATTGGTCTCCGAATACCGAACCAAACCCATGAACTCCTGAGGAGGAGGAGAGGGGCCATCATAGGGGAAGTAAGCCGAAGCCACAACTACGTCGCGACGACGCCCACCAACCCCCAGTCCAACCCTCACCGCCACCAAGTCCCGAGAGCAGAACTGTCGAAGCAGGACAGCGTCGACACTCCGACTGGCAAGAATACATGCCCTAGGAATGTCCCCGCCATCCGCCACGAACAGTCTGCCATCAACCACACTCAATCCTCGAACCAAACCTTTAAAGGCATAAGGTTCTTGTATTAGAATAAAATATGTATGCAACTTAGCAATACAACGGCATAAGTTAGCCGTTGCATCTTTGCTATGCTGCAAGTTAACCTGAACCATTTCTACCCTGTCAATCATAGTAATAAGTCAACTAATGTAAGAAATGGAACTTCTGACAAACTTGATAGCAGGCAGGAACAAAAATAAATGAATAATAATAAAATAAATAAATAAACAAATAATAATAAAATAAATAAATTTAAATAAATAAATAGACAAATAGATAAATATAAATAAATAAATAAACAAACAAATAAATATAAATAAATAAATAAAAATAAAAATACCTGCCTTACATATCTTTCCTTTTTCCTTTGACCACGTTTCAGAAATCGCCGCAGGAGGACAAGTCCTCCGCGGCTCCTCCTGACACGTTCTCCTCCAGAGCAAGCCTTCCCTGCCTCTGGATATTTTTCCAGATTCCCACCCATTAGTGCATCCAGGCCCTGGTCACCCGGCTCTGGATGTACAGAGGAATTACCCCCACCACCGGTGGCCCCCTCCTCTAAGGGGCCCCCGGCTGACGAATTTAAAATTAAAAACATATAAATAAAATTAAAAATTCATCTCCAGAGCTCTCCACCCTCCACGGAGCCTCACAATTTGGGACGCTTTGAAGAAGCGCCAGAGCTACCCTAGAGATATAGCGCCCAGGGATTGTGAGCCATGGCCCACAATACCCGGGAGCTCACCCATGCGTTCTTTACGCTAGCCGATTGACCAGAGCTGGGTTAGGCTCTGGCCGCCTGTTTAGTGGAGTCAGGAACCAAAGTGGTGTGTTGGACTGCAAGGCACGCCAAGGAAACTTGCCTCCAGCGAGAACCTGCATCCTCAACCACCAGGACTTCCCTCCCCCACGACACAGGTATCCACACACGGCAAACATGTGGGTGGCACCAGCACGTGCCACTGGCGTGTAAGACTGTAACTATGTAAGTGTATAATGTTAAGGCGTTTAGGTGTAAGTGATGCAATATGAATTCCCACGGAGGCTCCGCAGCAAAAGAATTCGCTGCAAGAGATTCAGGCCGCACATAAATTATGGCGACCCAAACAGAGGGCAGAAAAATCTCCACCAACTCACACTCCTAATGGGAAAACCACTGCACTTGTTAGTCTGTAATTGTAGCTGAGGTACGTGGGAGTGCTAGATTCCCAAATAGCCCGAAGGCTACCCTCTGCGTTCACCCTCCAACTTAGCCACCCACGCTTCCACAAAGTGGAGCGCAGATGTTTCCGGAGCCAGCGACGAGGACGCGTTGGATGGGCTAGAATGAGGTTCCGCGACGGAATAGCCGTCTCGAGAAACATAGGGAAGTTTCACCCTATGTGAGTACGAATACTCCCTCAAACCTTTGGCTCCTTGAAGACGACTAAACTTCGTTAGAACAGAATAAGTCAATTATAACTATGTAAATCTCAGTAAAAGAAACTCGGGTGCATGTTTCAAATCGATTTTTTTTTTCTTTTAATTAAAAATGATTTTCAGGCGGGTTCTGGGAATGCAGCAACAATAAGCTTTCCTATGAAGTGCACTTTCAGTCTAAACTTCTTATCCACCTTCGATAATATATTAAGGTTGCTAGAGCTGGAAGTCTGATGCAAATAGGTTGATACGAAATGCTCCTTTACCGAATAGGTTACTGAGTTTTCCAAGATTTTCTCTAAAACTACTGCTTTAAAGTTTTCTTTAAAGTTGGAATGCTATCCACCCTTAGCCATATTTTTCACTTTTAGTAGACAAATTTTTCCGAGCTTCTGAGGAATCTGAAACTTTAGACTTGCAAGTTTTATAGTGGATTGATGGAGGGGCTGTCTGTTGAGCTACAATGTCATTAGAATGATGTATCTGCTAATTGCGAGAACCAACATGTACCCCTCTCCATCATGTAACATGTGTATAGTTAAGGAACTAATCGTTTAGTGAAAATTCCAACTTTGTAGTAAATATGCCAATTTATTTGAATTACAGTCAAAATGACGTAAGTGATTATGGCAGATTTTTGTATCCACATGTAATAACAATAGAAACTAGTTAAATATTTTGTGGACTATTTTAACTACTAACAAAATATCAATAATATCAACAAAGATTGGTAAAATTTAATTTATTGTTTATTTCCCTGCATTAATTTAAATATAATATATATATTTAATTAAATCACACTCACACATACAAACACATATACACACTACACAACAGAACCAAATATATATATTTAACATGTTTAATTTTTAGATTGCGCTGCTTGTGTTTATATATAAAACACAAGCAGCGCAACATATATATATATATAGCTTACTTTCGGTATGTGCGACACAAATAGCTCACTCTCACATATATATATACGCACGCACACACAAAGCATATACATTATACATAATACAATCCAGGACAAACCGAAGGGGGTATGAGTAAAAACGTCCATAAATCAAAACTCTTCCATCTTCATAAAAGCTGCTGACATCAACAAAGAGAGTGGTGACTAAAGTGAAAAGCAAACTCTGTAATCCCATCGTAAATATACTTCCCTCTCACTCGCGCTCTCAGTCTCTCTCTACCATGCACAAATATACTCGTATATTCCATATATAAGTATGGGAATGCAAAATTCAATAATAAGAAATTGTAGTGGAAGAAGCAAATGGAAAAAATTAATTTTGTAAAATAACTATAGAAAATTTAGTTTGAATCAAGTGTATTTTAGTGCAGTAAAAAGAGTCAGGTCAATGCTATTAAAGGGGCAAGGGACAAGAATCCTTTAAGGCAAGATAATTTGTGATACAGATTATTGGATACAGAATTATTTGGGTTTTTGGGAAGCAGAAACAAAGGCTACCAAGAAAGCATTTCAGTCTAAATTCGACATTCATTCAATACATACATGGAAACAAAACTTCAGTGCCAGTTATAAGCGTTTAACCTTTAATCTACCTAAATAATTGATTTTATATGCATATTATTGTGATAGTGAAAAGTATTTAAATTTCTTTAACGATAATATATTTAATTTCTTACTTATTTCTCATTAAATCTCTTCTCTTTATATATATTCACACACACACGCACACACAAGCCCTTCCATCAACGCTCACGCCAAACGCTACAACATAAATACAACATCAGAGACATTTTCCGTGGTAGCCTGCTTCATTTTGTGGTCATCGACCGGTTTCGGGCGTTCGCCCATCTTCAGGATGCGTTTTTCAGACAGTGTGCCAACACAGACTCGTACAGAGACTTAGTTTCACACTTTCCAGCTCTGCGGAACCAACCACCACAACAAATAAATACAACTTCCACATCAATAACATTTTCAAATGAACAATACAGTGAAGTTTATGTTCGCTATTAGAAAAAATCTGAAGTAAAATACTCGCACGAGTTTCCCTTACTGCATACAATTACAATTAGAATTTTAATTTGAAACTTTAAACTTGAAATTTTAATCATTTGCCTTAAAAATATAAAGATGGTGTGGGTGCATGCCTTACTTGAATGGCAGGTATTACCTGAATGATTAATGGTCTAAAAGAATAAAAGAATATTTTCGGGATCGTTTCTTCCCTCATTCTTTCGAAATGACATACCACTCCAGTCTTCTCTTTTCCCTACTGTGAAGAACATTACTAGTCCTATTTTCACCCTGTCCCCTTGTTCGTCCTTCTTTCAATTCTGGATATTCTGGCTAATCTCCTCTGATTAGTAATCCATTTCTGTGGATAGCAGATTTTTTTTCCAAATCTCGATTTAGCGTCCATCACTCCGCTTCAAATAACAGAATGCTAGATCATCTTTTTCGTCTTAATCATAATATTGCTATTCCACAGGACCGAAATTAAGCATGCCATCACTTTCTTAGTCGCACTAATACTTCTTTTTACTCCTTTTCCTGAAGTTCCAATAATTTCCAAAGTAGAACCCAGATAGGAACTATCCACCTATCAGAACTTCAAATAACAGAATGCTAGATCATCTTTTTCGTCTTAATCATAATATTGCTATTCCACAGGACCGAAATTAAGCATGCCATCACTTTCTTAGTCGCACTAATACTTCTTTTTACTCCTTTTCCTGAAGTTCCAATAATTTCCAAAGTAGAACCCAGATAGGAACTATCCACCCTTTTTATCGTACCGTTTTCAATTATGATCATTATGATTGTTAATGGTCATATGAGTATAAGAACAATACCTATCTTGTTCAGGTTACTTTTCATTTCCCCAGCAAGGTACTCCTCCACCAGCTTCCTAGCATATATTCTGCATTGCCATGGTCTCGTGCGATTACCTGGTCATCAGCAAACCACAAACTGATCTCCCATTTTTATTACCATTGGGCTACATTCCTTTCTCCAATCCTTGAAAGCTGCATCAATGTAAATTTTTAATAATGTCCGTGGACCTGCAGCATCCTTGTAACAAACTTTAATTGTTTCAAGAGTCATAAGCTTCCTCTTAACCGACAAATATCAAGCTGACTTCTCTGATTTGCCTTCACATTTTTAATTGCCATAATATCTAAATATGTTCCACATACGAGCTGTCGGCTGTGAAACCACTGCAAGCAATTGGGTTTAAATTCATCTTCTTATTTCCTTCTTAATATTCTAGCTAGAATTTTTATTTTGGAATTGGTGACAGTCATTCCTCTAGTTTGAGCTAAACTTCTATCTCCTTTTTTCAAAATCCCACAATCCCACATTTTTTAGTTTGGATTAAAGTCAGATAGATATGATGATTATCGTTTTTATTGAAATCCTATCTTGTAGAAATCTGTAGTAATCAATTCGAATTAATTTAAAGAGAAATTTCGAATTATTTTTATGTTCCAAGATTTGTTTAAGGTAAATATTGATTTGTTTTATAGTTCAGTTTTCCAGTCGTTAATTTGTAGAGTATGAAACAAAACAAATCGCGTAAAAAATGAAAGTAAATAATTTAACTCTTTATGAAGTCACTGAGGGATGCTTGATGCCGGGAAAGGTTTTTTTTTTTTTTTTTAAAAAAAAACAATAAGTACAACAAGCTGGAGAAAAAACTTCATTGCTGCTACTGACATCAATTCAGCTCTACTAATTCTTTCCTCTGCCTAAAGCCACTTCAGCAGATTAATTTACACTTTGTTTGAAGAAACCATAAAGTTCGTCTGCACTCCAATCTTTATTTACTTGTTCTGAATCTTTGTTCCAGGCAATTTTAGTACAAAGCTCTTACATTCTGTTCCTGCAGTAGATTGTATTCTTTTAATGTGGATTGTACAGCAATTTAATGCCCTCATCATCTTTCTACTTTGTTTTGCTTCACTTTTTATTGAAAAGCCACTTTTGAAAGGGCTTAAATGGTGGTCTGTACAACGTTCTGCCCCTCATTTTTCACTTACACCTCTTGTACTTTTATAGTTCTATTCCACTTTGTTATTACACAAACTATAATGGATTTAAGATTTCTGAGGAGGCTATTCTATGTATTGCTCGGTAAGTTCCTATCGGGAAATATGAAGAAATAATTCTCTAATGGTACATGGAGGAGGGAAGATGGTTGAAGAAAGCTTTAATATGGTCAGCTCCAGGGAAAAGGATAATGAAAATTACAAGAGCGACATGATGATGAGAGAACGCCAGAACAGGCGCTCGAGGAAGAACAGAACCGGAAGGCTTAGCGAATATAAGGAAGCCACTATTCGAGTGGGACTCCTTAAAAAAGAAAAACGCCAAATCTTACAGTTAAATTGCACATAGGTTGAAGATTTCCTTCAAAATTGGTATATTTATTTAAATACACTTTTTCCGACCGAAACCGCTTTTTTCTTCAAGATTTTCTCGCGACTCACTCTATTTATAAGACAAAATAAACACTTTTAATATAAATAACCTCTGTTAAAAGAAATGCTTTAAAAAAAAAAATCTCTTAAATTTGATTATAATTCTGAATATTTTTCTTAATTATATATCTATTTTTTATTTCCTGCCTTTTGACATCACTGAAATGGCACTTTATAAATTGATCGTTGGAAAACTGTATTTTAGAAAATAAAAATTTAAATAATTGCTAATAAAGAATCCAAAATCCAAATAGAAAAATACGAAATCCAATGCAACAGAAAATAGCCAATAGGCGTAGAAAAATGAACATCACTAACAATTAGATAGACAATAGATATTCCACGAAAGGATTGGCAATTTAGTATTGAATACTATGAAGTCTGTGGATGATGAAGTGGTTCGCGTTTGAAGTTGTTCCCACTCCTGGTTATCCAACTAAACGTACAACACCAGTTGCCTGCGCTGCCTTTTCTTACTGGGCCGCGCGACGTAGAATGGCTGATTTTACGAAGCCAAGACGAAGAAAAAAAAACAACTATTAAATCTGTAAATATACTAAGGAAGTTGTTTTCACTTCAAGTTGAAGAGAAACTCAAATATTTCCAAAGAGAAAGAAAGAAAGAGGGTAGAGAGCCTGGAAGGTAAATGTTTATTTATATAGTGAACTGGAGCTGAGAGGTGCACCAACTTTAGAAATGCACTGTTTTCTAAAAGCTGTGATTGGGTGAGCTACAAACAATATTTTTCTAACACAGATAAATCTCAACTAGTACACATACAACAAACACACGCACATATATATATATATGGAGTTTGAGTGCTCGAAAGTCCAACTGTTTGGACTTGTATCTATATACTGAGTGAGTAAACTATTTGTAGTTGTGAGTATACTGTATACTAATCCCAGAATGTGTGAGTGTGTATGTGTGTGAGTGTGTGTGTGTGTGTGTGTGTGTGTGAGAGAGAGAGAGAGAGAGTGATGAGAAAGGGAGAGAAAGACACTATCAATGTTATACTACTATAAATATTGACACTAGCCATACTTCACACTTTTTGTTCGATTAAAGTTTACGACACACCATTTAGATTCATTTTTTATACAAATAAATAATGTTAAAACAGTGATTATATCGTTTTATAACAGATATATCTTTTTATACCTTTATGTCTGTAAAATATGTAAAAATAAAAAACATTATAATACCTGAGTATTGCATCATCTGAACAGCCCAGAAAATGTATTTACTTTCTTCTTCTATTACTGTTAATATGAAGAATACCTATTGCGATCGTATCAAATTTTCGATATCTAGTTTTCACCGGAAATACACGTTTTGAGGATCCCTGGATCCGAAAAAGTGGTTTTTAGAAATTGGTGAATTGGAGAATGCCGATTCCACCAGTCAGCTTGCCTAAGTATAAGTCTTAGAACTCATCGGCGGACTGCTTCAGTAGCTCAGTGCTAAAAGTAGCCGCGAGAGAAACAACAGAGTAAAGATTTTCTCAAGTGAGTGTCTAATTCATAGGTTCAGCTGAAATCAATATAAAAATTGAGGGAGCTGGTGTCTTTTCCAGGCATTCTGAGGTTTCCGCCTCCCCTGTAGGAGTTTGGTACAACAATGTCAACGGGGATATTGCAGCCATCAAGTTGGTGCTTGATTGTGAGCCCAATAGACCTGAGGCCAAAATGATTATCTGCACTGATTCCCAAGCAGCCATACAACCCCTAGAAAACCTGGTCAAGGGAACACGTGCACGATACAACATTGTAGGGAAATTATTAGCTTTCTCATTATGAAGTGAATCCACGCGCATTGTGAAATATCAGGTAACGAGATAGCTGACAATTTGGCCAAGACAGGTTCTTAATTGCCCAAGTCAAGTCAACTGATTCTCTTTCAACACCACCTCTCCCTTAAATGAATTTTCCCAGAGAAATATTTCAAATAAAAGTTATTTGGAAGTTATATTAATCGGAAATGCGACTATAGAGAGTAAATTCTTAGAGATTTTCGGAATTTTCTTGAAAATGGCTGCAATGAGATTTCTCATTAAACTTGGAATGCTAACCACATGTAATAGACCTATCACTTTTCTTTTTTTAAATTTTTTGAGAAAGATTGATTTTAGTGTGTCCTGATGAATCTGAGTGGTTAGGTTCCAGAAGTTATTACGAACTGATGAAGGCATTTACTTCAACTAGTACATACTGTGTGAAAATTCCAAATTTTGAAGTTAATTTGTTTGTTATTGTTTAATTAACTGCTGAAAGTGGAAATTGTGTGAATTGGCTCACGGTGGATTTATTTATTTGGAACTTGCAACTAAAGGGCAATTGAGAGTGACTATTTCTTAATCTCCATCGATGAGAGAATCGCGCGACCAGCGTCATTTCAGAAGCGGAGTGGGATTGTCAGGAAGTGTGAAAGATGAGAGCTGATGAACTAAGAGATTGTATGTAGCGAGATGTTAGCAAGTCTTTGATGAATGGTATGTTAGGATCGTCAGGAATGACTTATATTAGAAGTATAATATGGGACAGTTGGCGACAAAAGTTTGTACCGTAGAAACTGGAAACGATAGATATTTGAATGCTTGGATGATTCCCATTTTCTGAGTCCGCAAATCCATTGGAAGCGTTGTATATCCGTTCTTTGTTGTGCAGTGTTATTAATTTTGACCTACTGTGATATAATCTAGTAACGTAATTAGTAACGTTTCTTTAACTCTTGTCATTTGAGCCCTGTATGCGGATAGAATGTTAATCATTTATCAATGTGAAGCCACATTGTATTGTGTCGGCGCAAGGAAGTGCTGTCTGATTTAGATAACCGGTGAGTAAGGAGTACGTCTAAGAATGAAGGTTGTATTCTGGCATTTTTTTGTTCAACTAGATAAGAAAATAGAAGCTATTT
This sequence comes from Triatoma infestans, assembly GCA_011037195.1. Taxonomy (NCBI): domain Eukaryota; kingdom Metazoa; phylum Arthropoda; class Insecta; order Hemiptera; family Reduviidae; genus Triatoma; species Triatoma infestans. The sequence continues at coordinate 21,169 of JAAEAF010000698.1, forward strand.
GCAAGAACCAAGAAACAATACTCTATTTACATATATACTGCAGTGTTCCCCCATCCCAATGATATAAATATTTAAAAAAAAATAGAAGAAAAAAAGAAAAGATACATAGAGGCCAATGCCAAAATCGAACTCATGAATAAAGTTTATTTTCTTCTATTTTCCCATTTTCTGTATATTGTAACAAAAATACTTTGATTTATTACTCGATATTCACTAGTTTTTACACTGCTGAATTTCTTTATTATTGTTTTATATCCCTCTACAACAATTTAGTGAAATATTATTTGTAAATAATTTTAATGAATTATTTAACGCACAAATTGTAAAAAAAGATTTTAAAAGTTTAAAAACGTTTGAAAACAAAGAATTAAATTCCCTTTATTAATGAAAGTTGTTAATTAAAAAGCTACACTAGAAGTAATGCTTCACTAACGAGGGTGAATCTCTCATTTACTTAACCTTTGGGTAGGAAAACCTAATTACTAAATCATTTACTGTATATAGTCATGAATGTCTCTCTCTCTCTATATATATATATATATGTATATATTTCTCTACTATGAAAAGACATAGAGAAAATTTGCTAAACATAGCGTCATACAATTGTTAATAATGTTGACTTAATATCTCTCTTGTAACTTTATTATAACGAAAGAGAAACGAAACTTTATGCATATATATATATACATATAAATATGTGTATGGTTAACAACTTTTAAACAAGTTAGCTGTATAAACTTTTTAATTAAATCTTTAAAAACAAATAGAAAATTGGATTTTACTTAAATTTATGTATGTATGTATGTATGTATGTATGTATATCCATGCCAACAGAACTAATTTTATATTCCTAATGAAGAAATTATTTTCTCTTGAAGTGAGAGATTTATTATTTCAGCGGGATCATTGACCAGTTTGAGGCAGTTTTACCATTATCAAAAATTAAGATGTTTTGTATGGTTGTGGGAGAGCGAGATTGTATCTCAGCAAGGAGCTGGTAGTGAATCTGATGGTTAATCAACAACACCTGACGTCCTCCAACAACAATCTGACTCCATAAGACCCCCCACCTCTAATTCACTAATATATTTATAAAAAAAAAAATTCTGGTGTGAAACATTCACACGACTTTCACTTGCTGATGTTAAAACAAATTAATACATAAAAACATTTTCTTTAAACTTGTAAATTTCACTCATTTGTCCCAATATAAATATAGAGGTGGTGGGGGACAAGTATGTCATTACATTTTAGTCCAGAAGGGAGCGCTAGTAACGCTGAACCAACCTCATTTAACATTTGAAATTTAAACATTTAGAAGCCACGGATTATAATTACCTAAAATTAATTTTTTCGGAAAGATATTACAAATAAAGTGATAGGATATATCTGTATAATTGGCATGACAAAGTTTAAAGAATATCATTGCACCCGTTTACCAAAAAAAAAAAAAAAAAAAAAATTATTCTGTAAAATCGCACTTCCGGTTGATAGCTTTGTCCGAAACATTCATGTTAGAAACGATACTAGTATCTAAATGGAATACCATGTTGGAACTTCCTGCGGCTTTTCTTTTTTGAGATATTTGGTACACACACACACACACACACACACATAGTGCTTTGGGGACCTCAAAAAATGTATTTCCGGTGAAAACACAATTTCGTAAATTTGGTACAATCTCAATGTTTCCCCTATTACTAAAAGTTAACGAGGAAGTAAATGTTAGAAAAAAATGGTACAAATAAAAAGAGTTATTTGTATTTTTTTATTTATTTAAGACTCGCCAATATCTATGCTCATTGGCGCCCGGAGTCTTCTCAGTACAGTAGTAGCCTCCTGATAGTGTTTTCTCGTTACAAGCAACACTGTCTATCACCGAAAGTGAGCAGTGGAGGCTCCTAGAAGGAAAAAATCTAAGGGTAGACCTCCACATGAGAGTCGCTACCACTGAGCTAATCCTGATACGTTTATTACTCGTAAATATGCATATATATACGTAGCATTAATAATAATAAGATTCCAGGTTTAAAGAAAATCAGGAGTTCTGTTTTCTAGAAAATTCAGAAAAACTCACAAACCTAATCTGTAAAAGTTATATTCATATTTTTTCAATTTCAAGTTCTAGAACTATTTTTTATGTAACTTAATATTATATAGATTTTACTGATACAAGTTACGGCAGAAATTTTCAAAAGGAAAGGTTTCAAACAATTTGAGAGGGCTTTAAATGTTGTTAGTATGCGAAGGCTAAAGAAAACAAAGCTATTTTTGAGAAAATCGCAGAAAACTGAAGAAAAAATCAGTAAAGTCGTATTTCCGGATACTTAAATTATTATTTCCGGTTAAATTTTGACCGAAACATTCATGTGGTAGTGGTACCTAAACGGGATATAAAGTTTGAGCTTTTCTTTTTTTTATTATCTGAATATTACAATTTTTTTTTGTTTTTGATTTCTGAAATATGTACTTTAAAAAAACACAGATTTTTGGCACCCTAAAAATATGGCCAATAAAATAATTTGGAAAAGTTTTTCCCACACAAGCTTATCGATATGAAAATAATTAAGGAAAGTAAAGGCGCACATTATTTTTAATAATCCATTACAAAATCGTTTTTGGTTCAAGATCAAAAAGAGAGGATTAGATTCACTTTTACTACAGTTTACAAAGCTCTTCGATCACCTAGCGAAGATACACAAGTTTAATAATAATAATAATAACAATAAGCAGTATGAATGATTGTTATGTGATTAACAACATCCCTCTCTATCTATATACATCATACAAACATACGACATACCGTACTACCGTGTTTTACGATAGTCATTATTCACTTTAGACATTGTTTGTTATCTGTACTCCACTAGGCCCCACAGTATACGCGTAAGAAATATGGATGACTATAAACACTGTTATATTGCAATATACTAACTATTCAATATACTAACTATTCTCTAAAGTTCTTTCTTTAATGTACAACCTTAATTTCTTGTAATGAAATTTTAAATTTTACGTTATATTTTTATAATTTAAAGTAAAGCTATCGATGGTATTTAGCCTGTGGTTTAGTTATTACGGGCAGAGAGGGAAAAAATTCCGTAATGGACCATTTCAACTAATAGTATAAAAAAGAAGAAGAAATATTTGTTCAAAATTAGGATAACTCGCAAGTATAATATATCGAATAGTCCACAACAATTGGTGTTATTGTTTTGATAATAATAAATATTCATACAATGGCTGCTTAAAAATACTTCCAAAAAGAAATTTTCTTGAAACAAAATATAGTATATCTTATTTGCTTGAGTTTTTAAAAATATTCAAACAGTGAACAGCGAATGATGATGAAAAAGCTTAATTATGGAAACAAGATCTGCTGTTTAAGAAAAATAACAGTTCACTATTCTAACACTGCTGAAGAATATAATTTGCAAAACCATCATATAATAGGTGTTGGAGTGGTGCTGGTGTTACTCTGGTTACACGCTTACCTTAAAGAACCAAACTATTATTAACTTGGTATATAGTTAGTTGATGTGAAATTTAACACACACACATACACATATATATATAAATGTATATATTTAATTACGAGTATGCGTAGCACCGGAAGTTTAGTAAATAGCATTTCATTTAATATTAACAAACTATTATTATTATTATTATTATTATAAAATGAATTTGTGACACTAACGGTTTATACGTTAGTGTTTATACGTATCGTATATGTATATAAATGATACACACAATTCTACTCTCTTTCTCAATCTCTCACTCTCTCTTCTCTTTCTCTCTCTCTCTATATATATAAAATAATATATATTACAAACCAATATACATTCATTTATACAATACACATACACAGTATGTAAAATAACATACCAAATGATAAATGAGATACGAGAACATGTTCAACATAACTCCCTAACTACTCGCATACTTATAGTGCAAAACATATGTGGTCCCTAAATCCCCCACCCCCTTTAACATATAGTCACAAACAAAATATTATTTAATAGTATAAGAAGAGAGATTTGTTTTTTCCCCTAGTTTTTCAAAATGAATACTTTGCCTTTAGTAACATATGGAGGAGTATAGTTTTAAGGTTATGCCAGGGTTGTCAAAATGGCAACTTTCAAAGATTTTTCTGCAACATCCGAGTACCCTAACAAAAATATTGCACCTAATATTCAATTCAAAAGCGTTTGACAAGTGGCAAAACTGATATTTTCACTTCTTTTTATTGACAGAACTTTTTTATCAATAAGTGTGTACGAATAAAGAAAGACTTTATTCTTGGTCGATTTTTAAACCATTTTCCATGAATACTATATAGTTAGCAAGCAATACTACTGATTAATGGAAATGATTATATAACTCGCTACTATTGGATTTTGCTCTCAATTTATTTTTACGTTTTAATGAGTATGGAAATAGTCAAAAGAGTGGAGTCAAGAAAGGCCAAGCAACAACTCGTGATTTCTTGATATTTAATACACTATTTCTTGCTGGTAAGAACTGTTACTTGTTATAACGATCGTTGCTTCAGGCTGGAGGGGAATTTATTTTTATTGCATTTTATTTATCGTGTGTGGCGAAATAGTGCGGTAGATGCAGACAACATGGAGTCATTAGCGGTGCAGCGGAGAAAACTCACCATCCGTTTTTATTTCCATTTCAGTTCCTTGATATATTGTAGGTGGTGTAGGTAATTAATGCTCACCAAACCTCTACTTTTTATTACAAAAAATACTAACCGGACAAAACTGTCACCCCGCATAAGTGGGTGCAGAAGCAAGTGACTTAGCCTCCTAAGAACCGGGAGGAATGTGGCCCGACAGCGGGTACCGCACATTGTGAGTTCACTGGCAACGAAGAGGTAGCCGCCTAGCAAGAGATGGTGCCTCACATCCTCAGCCGCAGGTTCCACTCTCTTTTAACACCGCGAAAAATATGATTGAGGCTGAATTCAAGCGCAAATGCACGACGCAAAAAGAAACTAGCCGGGATAAAAGATGGCAAGAATGGATTATCGACCGCTTACCAGCGAATCTATCGAGAGCGACCACTGAAGTGTGCGTGAAGCGGCTTATAACTGGTCACGATTTCCTGAACGGTCATCTGCATAGGATAGGGACAGTGGAATCCCCTGCATGCAGTCTCTGCGAGAGTAAAAAAAAATTACTAAAATACTCAACCTTCAATGGAATAAATTTTCTACAAACTGTCATTTTTAAACTAAACAACCAGTGTTTATTGACGATAATGAGGTGGAATTATGTAATTACTGAAACATGGTACTTCAGAGGAGTGGTCTACCTTAAATTTTTTCCTCGTATCAACTACAATCTTAATTTTATCGGAAAAAATATAGTTCTATATGTATGTCAAGTACAAGGATGAAGCAAAGTAAAGATTATAAAAAAAAAATATCCATCAACAGATTTTAATTGAAACTTTCATATGCGGCACTCCTTTTGAAGCTCAAAAAATGCTTTAATCTTAAAAAGTCCTGCTCAAATTCATATAAACCCTTTCATATGTGCATCCATTTACATATATATATATATGTATAAAATATATTTATTTACATAATACATATTCAGAGAAAGAGAAAAGAGAAGGCAGACAGAAAAAAAAAATACCAAAAATGTTAACATTACAGGAGGCTTTGACTTTGCTTTTCTGAAAAAAGACTTCTCTGAAAAAGGACGTTATAGAATTACCAGTTTTATTATTTTCTATTTAATCTCTTTGATTTATTAAACAACAAAATACCTTTGAATTTTATTCGTTATTTAAGAGATAGTGTTGTTTTTAATGGTAATTAATAATTTAACAAAAGTCATATAATTTTTAGAAAATTCACTCAGCACTAGTTTGGTATTTCGGTGAATGATGTTGAATGAAACAAATGTAATAGGTGAATTATTTGATTCGTCTCTAGGGAGGGAGCAAACCCTACGATATATAAAGCCCCACTGAACCCACACAGCTATCCCAAAGAAACACAACAACAAAACAGGTCTATTACAAATATCTAGGCCCGGGTCTAACACCTTCTGAAGATTCACCGCAGTCCGAACAAATCAAACAATAACCTTAAAGGGAAGTAGCCCTTTAACAGACATCTTGAAAAGATCTTGAATCCAATTTCCTCACAACCCAGGCAATCTATCATAAGATGGATAGGTGTTTCTTTCACTGTCTCAAAGACTCTAAAAAGAGGGCATGGCATGAGACCCATTACATAAAGGTGTCTTCTTAAACCTCAGAGCTCAATAAGGGATCTAACCTTATGCATGAGATAGGTCCGTGAAAGACACAGCAACTTCTCTCTAATAGCCCTGTACGGACTCCCAATGAGCATTGCAGACAATACCATTGTGTTCATCCATGCTGTGAAACTATGCAGGGCTGGAAGCTTGGCAGACATGTGCCTAAAGACAGGCTAGAAACCGATGTAAAGGAGAGGGGCGCCCAATTCGGTAAACCTATCCACCTCCTCATTCCCGTACGATCAAAAGTAGGAAGGGATAAACTTCAAAAAAAGAAGGTATCAAAATTCTCCCAAAGGATTCTAATTCAAACAGTCATTATCTTTACACTAAAGCGAAAGTCAAAGTCTCAAGAACAAATTTGATGAAATATCACAAATTCATCCACTTCATTTCCATTTGAATTCCCATCAATCCAAAAACGACAAAATTCTAACTTTTATATGCTAAAGAAATAAAAGAAAAGCAAACTAATTAGAAGCAATCTAAAATTTAGCCACACATATAATGGAATACATGTGACACAAAAGAGTGAAGTGAATATTTCATTAATGGAATTAAAAAGTAATTTTCCAACATATTAGACCGTAATGTAATTCTATGTGTTGAAGAAAAATTAACATTGGAGTTCGAGAAACTCATAAAAAAACATATGGAAAATCTTTAGTACTGTTTTCTCTGAAAACTTTTCCTATTCACCAGAAAAGAGTTCTGCTAACTTCCAAAAATCAAACTTCTGAGAATTAATTGTGATTTTCCTCATGTATGTATTCAAATTGAAGTATGTCTTAAATTTCGATTATGAATTAATGAATTTTTAAAAAAATGTAGAAGTTTTATTAACAAGCAAGTATAGCATGATTAATTTCGATATTCTTGATACTTTTCATTCTTAAATAAAAACGGAAGTGATTATAATATCTCTTTCGGTTTAATAAAGCAGTCATAATGCATCAGATAAAAAAGTCATTTTATATATATATGGTGTTGAAAATAGAGATTGACCCATAATAATGTGGTTTAACAATACTGCTGAGTGACTATGGTGTGTGTGTACATCTGTACATTCTGTCCATATCGCTGGGGAGGAGCCTTCACGCTCCTCTTACCCCCTAATCCAGGTTTACCCTATTGTAATAATGAACATCCCTAGTACTACCCTGACAATATTGAACTAACCTAATAATTGAACTATTTTGCCGATATAAATGATCAACAGCAGGTACTGTCAAATAATTCATATAAATTACATTATATTAGATGAAACTTACTAATTAAATAAACAATACATTTAAAGTTATTCTTACACTTCCGAAATAAATTCAGGAAATATACATATTCCTGATAGTACGATATAAGGGCGGGGGTAGGAATGCTAGAGTGGTATGAGCATGGACTTGTAACTGGGTCCCCAGTTCGAGTTCTGCGTAAACTTGAAAACCGCCTGAGTCATGTTCAACTTAAGAAGTTGATTTCTAAATAAACATACAAATATAAACACTCAAATTATACTATAACAGAAAATAGGTTCTAATTGTAATTGTGAATAACTTAAGTTAAAAATATTGAAGTCAATAACTCAATAACGGAAATCAACTTGGTTATCAGAACTTAAGCAGATCTCATGCTTTAATTAAGCACTTCAATTAAATATTTATACATTATGAGGTGTATTCAGAGATAAATCACTTAAATTAAATTCGGTTCATATTAGAGTAATGACAATTTTAGGAAACTGATACCCTATCGTCACTTTAAACAGTTGCTCGATCACTTTCATTATGTATATATATCCTCGATTACTCATTCAACGATGGCAATTACTCCAGAAATCTGCACTTCGGAAGGATGGCGTTTAATGGTATGATTTCTGGTTTCAGAGGGGCATGAAATCATCTGAAATTCACTCGCGAAATACTACAAATGCAATGACCAATTCAAGAATAGCCGAAAAGTGTGTCTGATTTGTAACATAATGGGACATCCCCATGAGATTTTTACTCTAGCACTTGAATCTCGCATTGATGGATGCTAATATAAAAGAATAGTTACTCTCCAAAATTTGACATCATAGCAAAATTTCCTCTAATAACAGTAAGAGAAGTTTACAAAACAAATTCTTGCGAGAAACTTTGGTATAAATGTCATTTTTTAATCATTTCATCTTGTGTGAGGTCCAACTGCTTGAATATGCTGAAAGCACACAAAGCAATGGAACTTAAATACACTTGTATTTTTGTTTGAACTGACTGCAAGAGAACTTTCATTTTCAAACTTTATAAAGAACTTTTTTCCAATATTAAAAAATAAAACAATAAATAAAATGCGTTTTGAAAATATAAACTTTGATTAAATAAATAAAATACATCAAGAAATAAAAGAATTGTATGTATATAAAACTACATATATAAAAGATCCGGGACATGTAGTTTGTTGGACAGACGAGCTGAAGTTATGGTAACGTATGGATAGAAAGATGGCCGACCGTTAAGAACAAGTTGGCGGCCCGTTAATAGCGAAGCAGAAACTTTTGAACCCAAGAAACCTTAAGAAGGTGGTTCTGCTAGTTTCCTTAATCTGTGTGACCAGACTGCCAATCCCGGCGACAAAATCATACAACAGACACACAGACATAAAGTTGCCCGCCAAGAACTTTTTTCCTAAACATAATACTAACAAAACTGGTGTACCAACAACACAACCGTACCACTACTCTAACATATAGCCACATAAAACGTGATACAAAAATTACTTTCTCTTCCTCAAACTAATTCAACATAACTTACTGCAGTGACACATGAAAACTACAGGAAATAACAACAACAGCGAGTAGAAGAAAAAGTCAAATAATAATAAAACTTTGTTTTAGTAAGTAAAGTATACGGGGAAGGTTGTTAAGTGTGCTCCAACAACTATCTCCCCTGGCAGTTGTTTCATCAACAAAAGATGATTTCAGAGTACAGGACTTTCCTCCTTTCTATGAATTAGTTTCAATTCCTGCGTTTCTATCCTTTCTTATATGGGGACATTAAAAAGGGCTAATTATTCTTTATTTAATGTTAAAGCCTACAGTGTGTTAGGTGTTGTAAAGAGAGTGACTATAAAACCAAATCTGGCCGCACTGCGACCAGAAAAATCTCGTTTGTGGTGGTGACCCCTAGGGTTTGTCTATAGATTCGCTAAACCCAATTTAGTTGAATAGTTCAACTACCTCTGACGGGCGTTTTGTGTACTTGTTGTGAATGTAAAAACTGTGTTTGTGTCGCTATGTAACCTCGTAGAAGGAGATTTTCATATCAAATGTCTAAATGCTTGGCAGATCACTTTAGATTATTTTTCAGGAATGAATCATTCCATAAAAAAAATCTGTATTTCTCCGACTTATTTCACTCAATGAAAATCTGATGCGAAACACTGACACGACTTTCTCTTAAAGCAATTAACACAATTTTATATATATATATATATTTAAATTTTATAAATGTTCTTTTAAACCACAAATTTTATCTTTTTATACTAACATAGACAATATAGAGACGTGGTACATGTGGACAAGTACCTACCTATGGCAGGTAGTATAAGTAATATTATATCAATATATAATATAATATTATAGCGCCTATAACAATGAAGAAAGCAAATTACCATTTGAGACCTGCTAAATTTTTTTTTTTCGGAAAATGTTCCAAATAAAAGTGATACGTCTATATATTATGTTTTCATTCCAAGTTTAAAGAAAAAAGTCATAGCAATCGTTTTAGAAAAAAATCTGGTGTGAAACCAACTCCAACTTTCTCTTACTCCTGTTCTCAAAATTATAATTGACACATGTTATGGTTTGTGTACCAAATTTAACGAAATTCGTCGAAACTGAAAAAAATGTTCAGTAAAAGCGTACTTCCGGCTTACTAATTTTATTAAAACTTCGAATTTCGGACATCTATTTATTTCTAAAAATTTTGTTTGGATGATAGAATTGTATAATCAACTGTGATACCACTTTAGGGGAAGCTGTAACCCCACCCCTCCCCCAAAAGTGTCCTTAAATGAATTTTCCCAGAGATATGTTTTGAATAAAAGATGTAGATTTTTGCATGTTTAGTTTATATACGAAGTTTCAAGAAAATCGTCGAAGCCATTTTTGAGAAAATCGCAAAAATTGAAAAAATCATTTAGTAAAGTGTTAAAACAAACGCACTTCCGGTTAAACGATTTTTTCAAACTCGGAATTTCAACAACATATTTAATTTTAATTAATATTATTTAGATGACAGAATTGTCTAATAAACTGAAATAGCAGTTAAGATGAAAACGTACCCCACCCCTCCACTAGTAGTGCCCTTAAATGAATTTTCCCGGAGAAATGTTTCAAATAAAAGTTGTAGCTCTTTGTATGTGTAGTTGATATACTTAGTTTAAACAAAATCGTCGGAGCCATTTTTGAGAAAAACGTAAAAAAAACAACTAGTAAAGTAGTACTACCGGTTGAGGAATTTTGACACATAACGCACCGTCAGATCCCGTGGTGATACCTAAACGTAATATCAAGTTTCAAGTTTCTGCGGTTTTTCGTTTTTGAGCTATGCTGTTCACATACACGCGCGCGCGCACGCACACACACACACATACTTACACATACACACACACACACACACACACACACACACACACAGGAGGAAATACTAGTTTTTTAGGAAGCGAAAAACTAGAAATGGTAAACAAATTGAAGTATCTAGGCGTGATAATAGACAGGAAACTACATTGGGACGAACATCTTCATTATGTCTGTGAAAAGAGCTGGCAGTTCATAAACGTACTGTCGAGAGCGGCGAAAGTGCATTGGGGACTTGGAAATGAGGCTCTGAAAGTAATATACCAAGGGGCTTTCCAACCATTATTATCATATGCTATTCCTGTATGGCATTCAGCACTTCGTCTGAAAAGAAATCAGAAGAAAATCGAAAGAGTGCAAAGGCTGTTTCTATTGCGCCAAATAAAAGGGTACCGTACTATTTCCTTTAATGCCGCCTGCGTAATAGCCGGTGTGATGCCAATATTCTTCAGTTGAAAGAATATGCTACTCTGGATGTCATCCAGGTAGGAAGAACTGTTAAAGGCATAGACGGAAGATTATTGGATAGACCTATTTGCTTCAGGATGTGGCCGCACCCTGCCAGATTTCCGGCAATTAATAATGACATGATGATGGAGGATGATGTGGAAATCTACACCGATGGTAGCAAGGAAGATGAGCGAGTCGGATGTGCTTTCGTTGTTTACAGATCGGAGCGGCTAGTAGTGGATGAGAAATTTCGGCTTGCCTCATTCTGTTCAAATAATCAGACTGAACAGCTGGCTATAGTGAAAACTCTGGAGTGGCTGCTATCAAACGCTAACGCGGGTGAAAAAGTTAAAATATTTACAGATAGCCGTATCACTTTGGATTCCTTACTGAATGCCGACAATCACTTACCCTTGATCATAATGATTAGAGAGAAAGTTTACGAATTGCAACAACATTGCGTCATTTCGTTTTCATGGGTAAAGGCACATGTTGGAATAATCTGCAACGAAAGAGCAGACATGTTGGCCAAATTGGCTTCAAGAGATAATGAGTTGCCAATCATGTATAATAAGTATCCAAGAGCAACGGTTATACATTGGTTACAACAGCGTGGCTTGGAAGTTTTCCCTTCAGTTCGGGAACGTCTTAAGATGCGGCATCTAAAAATTCACTACAGGCAAACCAGCTTCTGTCAGGTCATGGCAAGATGGCAGAGTACCTTCACAGATTTAATATTATCGTTTCTCCGGCCTGTTCCTACGACTCCATAACACCACAAACAGTGGACCACTTATTGTGGGACTGCGGTAGTCTATTACCTGCCAGGCGGATATTTTTACAGCAGATCATCACTCAGGGCATGCGCTGGCCTCCTGCTAAATCGGAATTGCTTCAAGCAGATTTGTTCTTCCATTTCTCAAGATACGTCTGTCAAATATTTAAATTCTTAAATGACTGAACAGTATGCGAAAATAATAGTAATGATAAATGTAACAATAAAAAAATAAATAAAAAATAAAATAAAATAGAAAAAATAAATAAATAATTAAATTAATTAATTAATTAAAAAAAGAAGTAATTGTTACATTAGTTATCAATGGCATTAAAAGTAAAATAAAATAAAATAAGTAAATAAATGAAAGTAGAACTAAGTAAAACAAGGTTAATTAGTTTATTTTACCTATTAAATTTTTGTTTTCATCTATTAATTTGTTTTTTCTATGGTGTATGTGCTTTTGCATCTTCAGTCGCGTATTACTTATGCTTGTATTTATCTGTTTATATTATCATTTAAGTGTCAGTATCATGTATCATTATCATGTAATTATTATATCCGATGAATTTACTTTTTTCTTAAAGCATTAAATTTATTTTGTTATATGTATTGTAACTGATGTAAATTTCATGTAGTACTCAGATGAGTGGAACTTGTTGAAAATAAAGGTTTAAAAAAAAAAAAAACACACACACACACACACACAGACCATTTGCTAAGAACCACTTTTTTTGACTCAGGGGACCTCAAAATGGATATTTCCGGTGAAAACTCGATATCGATAATTTAACACGATTACAATACTTCCTCTTACGGAGTAAGAGAAAGTAAAAAGTCCAAAAACTATTCTGTAATTTCAACAAGAATTAAACTTGTGGTTAAACGACTTTCTACAAATTTGATATTCCAGCGTTGCTCCAAATGTGTAACAATACTATAGAGGTGACAGAAACATACATTGCAAGGAAAGGGTAACAACTTTAATGTTACCCTAAAACTCACCACAAAATACATTTTCCCGGAGAAATGTGTATAGATAGTACCTATACATAGTTAAACGAAATTTTCTCTCATTTTCTCGTAAAAAACTGAGAAAAAACCACTTAGTAAAGTGGCACTTTCGGATTCGTGTCAAGGTAGTGGAACGCCTATACCAAGTTGGAATTACCTCCGAATTTACGTTTTTGTGATATTTTTACTGACAAACACATTCACAAAATAAGAACAAGGCTACATTTTTTTTTTTTTTTTGTTTACAAAAATATGTATTCGTGGTGCAAAGTCAACTTACTCATAACGGCAGTAAGAAAAAGTAAACAACTTTACCATACCCATTCACATAGACACACCTACAGACCACCAGATTCATTAATAACATGTTTTTTCATTCTCAAGGGACCTTAAAATAGGTATTTCCAATGAAAACTAAATTTTGAAAATTTGATCCTCTTATAAGCAGTAAGAGTGCTAAAAATACACTGGTATTTTGGTAAATATTTAATGAAATTCCGAAACATCTTTAAGGAAATTACAAATTATATTAAGGAAATTATAAATTTCTTTATTTACAGAGGAGAAAATAAATTTAATTTTCCACTTGCATATTTGAAAGCTAAGCTTAAGAACTACTATGAATTAATTCTTAGAAATTTAAATATGTTTCTTGTTTTAACTTTACAAAAGTAAATATGAAGTAGAACACAACATTCAACTAATTCAAATAAATTAATATTTGCATTTTACAATGTAATTTACATTTCATTTACATAATATGACACCTTTAAAATATTATATATACACAAAATAAACATAATATAGAGTTAATTAGTAAATATAATAATAGACGAACTATTTTTGTTTACACATAGTTTTGTTTGAACAAGAACTTATTTATGCTCAGGGATTTATTTATATTCAACTTTTTCAGTTGTAATTTTTTAAATATTTTCTTATAAAAACCACTACAAACTGCAACTATCTTCATGAATTTAACACAAAGTATGTAAAATAAAAAGGTACAAATAAAGGTACGTAAAGGTGGATTTATGTAAAAAAGTAGGTCTCACTGCTTTAGAAATCTACTCTCTCTTTAGTGTGGAGGGAAGCAGCTTTTTTTAAAAGTATAATGATCATACTGATTCACCTTTTCCAACTGATAAGCAAAGAGCAAGGATTTAAAAATAAATGAAAATCTGATATGAAACACTCACACCACTTTCTTTTCCTGCAATAGACAAATTTTTTTCAAACATATAATTTTTACTAATTATTTATTTTGTCCTCAATTTTATATCAACTGGAGTCTCTAATAATAAGACGATTTTTTTAAAGGAAGCATGATCTTCATACTCACTCTCACAAAATAAATACACTTTCTCTAAAAAAAAGTCACAAGTAAAAGAATGACGTCTCTGTTAGTTAACTTAAGTTTACCAAGGTGATGCATTTATACAGAAAATCGCAGTAAACAATAAAAAAAAACTGTTCTGTAAAGTTAAACATCCGGTCAATCGATTTTCTTCAAACTCGGAATTTCGTCAACACATTTAATTCTAATTAGTATTAAATAATAGGGTTGTTGAAGGAGAGAAATGTTCTGCTTTGAATGAATAATATAGATATGGTTAGCACTGTATAATATGATAAGTGACACTGACTGCCTGGACTTTTCACTTGAAATGATAGAATAAGATAGGGTGGTAAAGGGATTGACACGTAGTGATTGGCGAGTGACCTCACTTGTGTGAACTGTCCTCTATTTGTCTCCCGTTGCTGTAGTTATGTAGTTTCTCCCACTCTAGGCCGAGAGAGTGGTCCTGTCATTTTGTCTCTCTTCCTCTGCTACGAATACTCTCTTTAGATACTATTACATATTACATAAATGATGGAATCATTTTATAAACTGAAAAGACCATTTAGAAGAAAACATAACCTTCCGAATGATGGAATATTTTTGACGGAAAAATGTTTGAAATAAAAGTTGTAAGTTTTTATTATTAGTGCAGTGATAACAAATTCAAGAAAAATTGTCTGGACCCATTAAAATTTAGAAAATCGTAAACAAATTTAAAAAGAAAAAAGTCCATTTACTGACACAATTTAAACGAAATAGCAAGTTTTATCTTTCTGCGATTATTCGTTTTTGAGTTTATGTTGACCACACAACACACTCACTACGATTTGTTAGAACATTTTTTCCGTCTCCAGAGAACCCCTACATAAGTAATTCCGGAGATAATTCAGTTTCGAAAATTTAACATTATAGCAGTAGTTCCTAAATTAAAGAAGAAAATAGGAAAAAGTAAAAATAAAAATAAAAAAAATGAATATCCTATAAATTTGAAGGATAAAGTACCTACATCCAAATGTTTTCTTTAATAACTATTTGACTATCATTTAATGAAAGTAATTTCATAATATCTGAATTATTAAATTTGAAATATCTTTTTCAAAAGTTTAATCTAACAAAAAATTGAGCAAAACAAAAATAATTTCAAAAATAAATTTTTATTTCTAAATTTTTTTTAGTTGTTAAAAATGCTTGTTATTTTTTTGTGGACAATTTTCGTTTGTTTCTTACTGACGGATAGTTGTGGTGTTATATTGGAGGAAGTAGGTAGCTACCTAGGGCTATAAATTCCCTCGACATGACAACTAACTGTAACTCCATTGTGGTCTCTTGTTCAGTACATTAATGAGACTTCTGTCAAAGTACAGGAATGTGAAAAGGAAGTAGGAACTATGTGGTGATGAATTAGAGTTAGTAAATATAGTTAGGCTAAACCAAAATAGCTGTATATAACAACTAACCTATAATGATCCTTTGTGTCTGTCTAGTGAGAGAGTGATTGCTGGTGAGAGATCTCAGGTCAAGCCTTGTTCGTATTGTTAGGCAAGAATATTAACTGGAACGACTAAACCCTTGAAGCGGTTAGTCCACTTCTGGTTTAACTCCTCTCTTTACCTACAAGAAATGGTTTCATTCTCCTTTTCATTGTTTCTATTAGTGTGAGTTTGGAGAGCATAGTAAACAAATTCTGTTGTGAAATACACGACTTTCTCCTACTGCAATTTACTTAGTTATAATTGACAAACATCGTTCAAATTTATCATTTAAGGTGAAAAGCTCTTGGCCAGGATTTTTATTTTAAAAATGCATTTATTTCTCAATGCATTCTCCCTTTAGTTCAATACACTTTGCTCAACGTTTCTCCAATAATTGGATTCCGCCCATTAAGTGCGATTCTGGAAGATTTAAAATATCCATTTACCGCTGTTATCACCTCTTCATTTGATCTAAAACGTTTTCCAGCCACAAATTTCTTAAGTTTGGGAATAGATAAAAGTGAGAGGGAGCCAAATCTGGCAAATAAGAAGGATGCTCCAGCAATTTTTACTTCAAATCTCTCAATTTTCCCATTGCCAAAGCGCCTTTGTGGGCGGGTGCATTGTCCAGGTGAAAGAGGATTTTTTCTTTTGCAGACCAGGCCTTTTCCCTCTAATTTTTTCATCTAGCAGGTCAAAAAGATGTGCGTAGTATTCTCAATTAATTGTTCAACTCTTTGGCAGGTAGACAATTAAAAGAACCCCTTTGGAATCCCAAAAAAACCTAGCCATAACCTTTCCAGCCGGTGCAATTGTCTTTACTTTCTGCGGTGTAGAGCCACCGGCTTGTATGCACTGCTTTAATCGTCGATCATCTAGAATCATATTGTGTATCATCTCGATTATTTCTTCGGTAGTTGCAGTTTTGGCCGTCCTTCACGTGGATCTTCTTCAATCGATGTACGACCATGTTTAAACTCATCTGTCAATGTTTTTACTGTTGATAATGAAGGTGCAGTCTGCTTACACTCACTCTTTCACCGACTTTGGATGAACTTCTATTGGCGATAAACCATCCAAAATGGTTGTTGTGGTGGTTGGTTCCGCAGAGCTGGAAAGCATCAGAGACATTTTCCGTGGTAGCCTGCTTCATTTTGTGGTCACGACCGGTTTCGGGCGTTCGCCATCTTCAGGATGCGTTTTTCAGACAGTGTGACAACACAGACTTGCACAGAGCCACTCCTTACACACACTACAGAGTGTGTAAACTAAGTTGCTCTGTGCAAGTCACACTGTCTGAAAAACGCATGCTGAAGATGGGCGAACGCCCGAAACCGGTCGATGGCCACAAAATGAAGCAGGTTACCACGGAAAATGTCTCTGATGCATCCTTTATTCATTTTGTCAAAAACACACAACACGCTTACTTTAAACAGCCGTATAAAACAAACAATTTGTCTGATCAAATTTACATTTGGTATTTACTTTTGCACAAGTATGCCAAGATAACAAAATGTAGAAAATCGCGAAAAAATGAAAAAACAAAGCAAGACTATTCAGTAAATTCAACCACTTAACCGATTTATTTCAAATACGGAATTTTATACAATGAGACCCACCACACCCCTTAGATTTTTTTAGAGCCATTTTGGGTAAAAATTTAAAGTTTAAAGAAAACAGGAATGCTTACTGTATATATGTATATATTATATAATATATAAGAATGATTAAAGATATTGAATGAACCTTACAGTTTTATTAGAAAGATTTTAGTGGGAAAAATGATTTTATTAGGGCTCTGTGAGTTAGCTTAAATTTTAACGCCCTTACCGAGAGCTGTTAAAGGTGCTCCCAATACAAGTCACATTCATATAATCAAGTATCCCCTAAATTTTATTCTAGTATAGCATGCTTAGCTAAACATTATTTAGTAATTATTGCAAGTAAAATTTGTCAATTAAAATTGTAATAATTGTTGTAGAAGAAGGTGGTGTGAATATTTCACACTAGAGAGTGTATTTCCATTCGACTCTCTCACTCATGAAAGACACACAATCTCTCTCTCAATGATCCACTCAGCTTAGGCTAAAAAATTTGTCAATGGTTTGAGTTTTTTTTTTTTTTAAATCAATATTACTACCTATCCTTACTGTAATTTCTTGGACGCATACAAATGGGAATCATATTAGAGAAGCCAGAATCTAATCAGAAAGAAAGGTAGCGCCCCAATCTAGTATAATATGAAAATCTTGTTCTACAAAAAGGAAGAGATGTTTGTACGAGGGTGGTTTGTAAAGTTCTCGGAATGTACTAGAAAGAAGTGTCTTACCTCGGTGGAACTGCTTTTATTTTTCAACATAGTCTCCCTGTAGACTAATGCATTTGGTCCAGCGATGTTCCAATGCCTTTATCCCATCTCGAAAATGAGATTCCTCCAGGCCTGCAAAGTACCTCTCCAATTCGGCTGTCAGTTCTTCCGTTGTCGAAAAATCTCCGTCCACCGAGGAAAATTTTCAGCTTGGGGAAGAGATGAAAGTCTGATGGTGCCAAATCAGGTGAATAAGTTGGATGTGGCAACAATTCGTACCTCAGTTCATGAAGTTTTGCCATGGCAGTAACACTTGTGTGCGGGCGGGCGTTGTCCTGATGAAAGATGACTTTCTTCCTTGCCAAACCAGGCCTTTTTTCGCGTATCTTTTCCTGTAGTTGGTCTAGGAGGTTTGCATAGTATTGCCCCGTAATTGTTTGGTCAGTAGGAAGATAATCTATCAGCAGAATGCCTTTTGCATCCCAGAAAACTGAGGCAATGACCTTTCCGGCCGAACGTACTGCCTTTGCTTTCTTTGGTGGTGGTGACTCAGCATGTTTCCACTGCTTTGACTGCTGTTTTGTCTCTGGGGTATAGTAGTAACCCAAGTTTCATCTGTAGTCACAAACCGGCGCAAAAAACTTGTTGGTTGCGCTGAAAACGGGCTAGACTTTGTTCGGACATTTCCAATGTCAAGAGCCGCGGCACCCATCTTGCCGATAATTTTTTCATTCCCAATTTTTCGGTTAAAGTGTGATATAGCCGTTCAGATGACATCCCTATAGCTTCAGCAATCTCTCGCACTTTCAGTCGACGATCCTCCATGACCATTTTATGCACTTTTGCGATAAATTCTGGGGTCGTAGCACTTTTTGGCCGTCCACTACGCGGATCATCATCTAAGCTTTCCCGACCAAATTTAAACTCGCTGGTCCATTGGCAACAGTTGAATATGAAGGAGCAGAGTCCCCCAGTGTGTTCTGAAAGTCGGCATGAATTTCCTTTGTTTTCATACCTTTCTTTACAAAGTACTTAATCACTGCTCGAATCTCAGTTTTTTCCATTGTCACAAATCACTACGCGGGAACAACAACAAAGAGTCGTCACTACCACTCTCCTGCAGCAAGAGCACTGACGCGCCACGTGTTCACTCACAAAGGATGTGTGATTATTGCGCGGGAACCTCGTTGCTCTAGCACTGACATCTAGCGGTGATTCCGAGAACTTTTCAAAACACCCTCGTATATGGACACCAAATGAAATGCCAAGTAATATTAGGAAATATAATATAGATTTTCATTCGCTTATAAATAACGTTGACAATATGCTTGTTCTACAACAGAGCATTTTGTAAATTTATTTAAAACTTCTTCCAAACATTTGTAACGTTTTTCCAACTAAACTAGCTACTGCAACTAGTTATAAGTGGGTTCGTATAGATAAAATACTCTAAACTTCAATAAAGAAAACACCAATTTATTGTTATACTCAATAAATTACAAAATACAACACTTAATAATAATTACTTCACAGTTTAAACCACAAAAGTTCACTTTGTTCACTTTTTATACACTTTCCACAAACATACACTTCATTTGTAACTGGAAAACTCTCCCAACTCTCTGCGGTCCCACTATTTATACCGTGGAGAATCTTCTAGAACTTCCTCGATTCTTTTATAAAGAACTAGAGCGCGTTGACAGCGCTTCCTAGCGGCCACTAAGAGAGCTTGAGGTTCCTACTTCCTCTCCTAGATGGCACCACTGGCTGCGTTACAATATTTATATGTTTTCAAATATTTTATTATTATATTTTATCTTTTTTGTTTGTAATATATTAAAGTTATGTCATACATATTTAAAACTTTTCGAAATATATATCAATAAAACACTTCACCTAAAGTTTGCAAAGAAAGATATATAATATGGAGCGGACAAAAAAAAGGCATTATCTTTAAAAATGGATTTCCTCCCTCTCTTTACCACTGCCAAAGAAAATAAGATTAGGGAATTTTTCACAGTGAGAGGTATCTATTATGGCAATCTGGCCAGATTTCGAACTTGGAGTTTTCAATTAAAATAGGATGTATATGCTTTATGAAAAAAGATGGTGAAATATGACTCCACTGTGTATAAAAAAGAAGAATGAAGTATATATATTATAAGATGTGCGTGAAATGCGCGCGTGAGGAAATCACAGGAAGTTGAAACTGTTCTTATTACTGTTAAGAATCAGCACGAGTTCTGTCACGAAAGTTTCGGACTAACATGATCTGAGTATGACTAAGATTTCCATTTTTTTTTTTATATATTTCCTTGAAAACAACTCCGGAGACAACCTATAGTTTTTATATAATTATATCTATTACACAACTAGAGACCATCATTTTTGTATTTGAATTTTTTTTTTTTTTTTGAGATGAAATTCGATTTTACTGAACTTCACGACGGTTTTAAAGGTACGAAACAAATTGCAATATTCTTCCGTGATGCGGTGACGGTCAACTGCAAATTATGCACAGTAAACCCACCCAATAAACTGCCACTACTACAAGGTTTCACCCGTCTAAAATATTGAGGATATTTCTGTATTTACGAAAATTTGTAAGTCAGAATTGTGGAAATTGCAGCAAGAGAAAAAACTTTCGTAACAAAAAATACAGTATAAAAGTTTTTGTTTTTAATAGAAAAATTCGAGGTTCCTTGAGTATAAAGAAAATAATAAACTTTTTAGAATACGGTCTGTATTTAGTGGTATATATGTTGTTCATAACGCGCACGCGTACAAAATATTTAAAAAAAGAGAAAACTCGCAGGATGCTCAACAAAACTGATTTCTGTTTATGCGCCATTTGTTCGGAACACACAGGTTATGGTCAAAATCCACTAACAGGAAATGCCACATTACTAAATGATTCCCCTCCCCCACCCACAGTTTTAGGCGATGATCTCGAAAACGTATCCAACAATTTTCTTTAAACTTGGAATATTAACTAAGCGCATAAAGGCGTATTTGAAATGAAAACATTTTTCGAGGACAATTGAAAGTTTTAAAAAGTATTCAGTATTGGCTGTAAAAAAAAAAAAAAATTCAGGACCGTAACAAGAGAAGTTTTAATTTAGCATAAGTTGGTATATATATATAAAATATATATAAAAGAGCGCTGCCAACTTTCATTAATTGAGTGATCTAGCAAAATAAGACCCGAGTGTAAGAAAAAAATAAAGTTAGTGTGAAACTAAGTCTCTGTACGAGCCTGTGTTGGCACACTGTCTGAAAAACGCATCCTGAAGATGGGCGAACGCCCGAAACCGGTCGATGACCACAAAATGAAGCAGGCTACCACGGAAAATGTCTCTGAAAAAATAAAGATTAAGTGAAAATAAAAATACAACTCCTACTGTTTCTTGATTGACTGCTATCATTAATTCTTAAACTAAAATCTCTTATTTATAGTAAAAAAAGAAGCTGAAGCATTATTAGCTTGTTAGATGGATTTAGCAAATAAATCATTTATATGATTTTAATATATAAGTTTAATAAAAGTCGTTGAAGCCTTTTCAACAAAATGTAGGGGGAAAAATATAATAAAAAAAATACTTATTATTATTGTCTTTGGGAAGGGACCAAGTCCTACGCGATTCCAAAACCCTCCACTGGTCCCATACAACTTACCCAAGAATAGCAACTACAAACTATTTCTAAAACAAGCATCCAGAACCGGAAAAAATTAGTTAAGGCGAAAACTAAAATAACTGCGATTTTTCGTTTTCAAGTTTTCCACTTGAGGGGGAGTACACTGACAGAAACCATTCTGGAAATAAAACTTTCTTTTAAATAAGGAACATAAAACATATATTTTGCGGTGAAATTCCGATTCCGACAATGACATGTTTAGAATAAATTCCCTAATATAAGGAATTAGTGAAAACAAAAATAAGTAGAAAAACAGAATTCATTTACAGACAGACGGCCATAAAAGCTTTGTAAAATTTATATTCATTTATGTTAAACTTTACTATAATGTATAATACGTCCGAGATATTTTATTTTTTGCATTTCAAACGTCAGCAAATCTAGTAGAATGGGTGAAGTTCAAATTGCAGAATGTGTGAGAGAGCGTATCGACATTGACTGTACCAGAAATGATTTCTGTTTGCTTATTTTATTATTAATAACATCGAAAAAGATAATAATAATAATAAATACAGATTACATAATAAACACTTTAAATATAAGGGCATTTTTCTAACAACTTTTATTTAACAATAAGCTAATTTTAATTCAAGTGATCTTTTTTTCAGTTTTAACAATGAAGAAAGTAATTAATTCATAAAAAGGAAAAAGTGTTAATTTCCATTTTTCATGCATGAATTTTTTCTAAATGAAAATTCATTATTTCATTATTGGTGTTCTGTAAAACCAGTTCTCATTGACTTTTAATAATTTTATTCATCATTTTCCACCCCCACCTCAGATATTTAAGCATTTTTTTTTTTTTTTTGAAATTGTAAATTACGTATATAGGCTTTAATTTTACTTTCATATTTTATAATAACTTCTAGAAGAAAAAAGGTTTATTCGCTTTAATTCTTCATTTAAGTTGGATACAAATAAGTTGAGACATAAAATAATTTTAATGTATATTAATGCGAAAAACTTCCACTGGGAAGAAAAAACTTTTTTACAACTTGAATATTGAACCTTATCGATCAAGAATTATGCCAGGTGTAATTCTCATCCAGGGCAAAGTTTCATGACTATTAATATGTTTCTTTCACAGATATAATTGTGTATAATAAAGCTCAAACTAATGCAAAGTTCCTGGTTGAAAGTTCTTTACAATGTTGCCCCTCCAGCAGTATAAAACCTGCAGACAGATTAATTTACATCTTATCTTTTTTGCTCACTCCAACTCTAGAGGAATTTTATATTCTTCAGATATAGTAAATTTTGAAGCTTCTATTAAAAAATTATGGAGTGAAACAGGATTTTATTCGAGAAATTTTCTATAGATTAAAATTTGTATATTAAATGTTCAGAACATATGCGAACAGATATTAGAACATATTACAATGAAATAGCCGGTAACGTTGCACATACCCCGGAAACTACTTACATTTATTTTTCCGTGAAAATTTTGCCAATAAAATTTGTTTATTTTTATTTTATTATTGGACAACTGGAAAATTGCAATAGTAAAATTGCCTTCAATAAATTTTCTTCAAACTAGAAACTTTTGCAAAAAATTCACTACATTCAGTAAAATATACCGTACCATATACCATATCTTACTAAACAAATGGTAGTGAAGCTTATACAGGAAAGCCCAACTTAATAAAATCTTCAAAACTCGTAAAATGAATTCGCCCCACCAAAAAAAAAATGCTCAAGATATTTGTATGTCTGACCCTTTCTTTTTAAATAAATCGAGTTAAAAAAAAAAAAATCAAAATAGCGGAAATTTTCGTATATTTTGGAAAAAAAAGAAAAATCCTTTCATTCAAGTGATTTAAATGATTTTGCGTAAAAACTTTATTGTCGATTTTCCCTTGAAACATCTAAATGAAAAATCAAGTGTGAACTATCTGCGATTTTTGAGTTACGCTGACAAGGCATAGAAACATATACAAAACATACCACCCAGAAACATATATATATACATATATAATTATATATATATATAGACGCTCATCCACACAAGAGGACTTCAATGAATATATTTCTGTTAAAAAAAAAAAAAAAACAATTGTGAAAGAAATCTCTCAAGATTATAGTAACGATAATATAATAAAAAATAAGTGTATCTGATTTGTAACTACCCTACTAAATACATTATCTCCATATTCAAAATCAAAATCTCTTAAAACAATTTGAATAATAAAATAACAAAGTTTTGGGAAAATTTAAGTTACAGTCCATTTAACATCATATTATAAACACCAAACAGTTACTACTACTAGTAGCCCCTATCTCTCTCTACAACTACTGGTAGCCCAAGCTTCAACAATTCACCGGCAGACTAAGTAATTAGAAGCACTAACTTGTACTGGAGGCTGTCTGGAATTAAGGAGAGAGAGTGAGATCAAGGGGTAGGTAACTAATCTAATAGCTATTTCCTTATTCTCCTCTCACTAGCTCTCCGCCAGAATGCAGATGTGTACTTTGATGAATACTAAATCTTCTGCAAAATTATGTGAGTGTTTAAGATTACAACTTAAATAAGAGAACAATCTATACAATATATATTCTAGTAAATAAGAATATTGATACTTTTTTACCCACCCACTATCCTCAACATTACGTCATCATTTAGGACAGCTACACTTCTAGAAGATTGATTCCCCGGATTTATTAAGATCTCTGACTTATGTTTCATTTCATTATTTATCACTATGTGTAAATCTTTAAGTGAGTTCGCAATTATTATTCTTATACTTATTTTTAATATTATTGTTGATTACAGGGATGGGGTACAAACCAAGACTAGAATAACAACACAATTCTAATTTATATTACCCACAGCAGTCCCAACAAATTGGACAATAATCTTAAGTGAAAACAGCCTAATCTCTCGCACAGATATCTGGTTCCAACATAAAAGTTCTTGAACCTAATCACCCTAAAATGTAAACAATCTTTTAAAAGATAGATGAATGTTTCTTTCCCTGTTTTATAAAATTTACAAAGAGGCAGTTTGACAAAAGGACTGGTACCAGCCCACATTATATAAGTAAGTAACGTCTTTTTAAACACAAAGCCTTACAGTAAGGGATCCAACACTGGCCCATATTTTAATTTGTAAATGAAAAGTAAATTTCTGTAACACTCTCTTCAGAAAACCTTGGCGAATTTCACGTTAAAACTATCCTATTTACAGAATTACAGAATTAAGAGAAAGTAGATGTGAGATGTGGATCATTCGCTAACATCACTTTTTCCTACTGTATTTCATTCAAATGTAATTATTAACAAATTTTTTACCTTTAGTTACCAAAAGTGAGAAAAAAAAACATTCAGTAAATTCGCATTCCGACTGAAGATTCAATTTTGCCGGAAAACTTCGTATCAGAAGCGGTGGCTATATCTAAACGGCATAACAAGTTCTGCGATTTTTGGATTTTGAGATACTTTGGCATAAACAAGCGCAAAACATGCGCTAAAAAGGTTTTTTACTTCCTCAAAAAAATTGAATTCAATTTCAAAAATTCGATTCAATCGCAATTCTAATTCATCAAGCAATAATTGGAAATATTGCACACACAATTTTCTCTTAATGTAATTCTCAATTTACAATTGCCAATTGATTTTAGTAACTTCACATTGTAATCGTGTCACATTTTCGATATCGAGTTTTCACCGGAAATATCCGTTTTGTGGTCCCTTGAATCCCAAAAAATGGTTTTCAGAAAATGGTCGGTTGTTTTTTGTTTTTTTTTTGCAATCAACATGCTCCATGTTTCATATTACATGCTAAAGCTTACAAATTATTAATTTATCAAATGTTATGGATTGCGTACAGCAAAAATAAAAGAATTTTAGCAGATGACTTATTTAGCTTTATAACACTTTATCGAAATCAATTGCATTCACATAATGGAGAAATATACAACACAGATCAATACTGCCAGTTAACACTTCTCAATACAACTTTTTGCATGAAAGAAGTCCTTTCTCGCTCGAACAACGCACATGGGAAAAGTATATGATGCCAACTCTGACTGTAAGAGAAATCACATCCGCATGATGAGTCCGAGATTAACTTAAAACAATGGAGGTATTGTTTGTTTCTGTTATGTCCTGACAAAACCTGGGTCAGCTTATAATGAAGGGTAAACTTAGCTTTCTCTCTGTGTTAACTGTTGAAAAAACTCCTTAGTTATTAATATACCCTTTGCTGCAGCTGACCACAGTTGCTTCCAAGCAACCAAGCTTTCTCTTTGAAGATCAAATCTACATATTACCTGGGTAGAGTCTTGAGACCTATTTAGATACTGCAATCCCTAGATGCTCTTTGGCCAACAAGTCCGCTCTATCATGGTCAGTTTCTTCAACGTGAGCCTTAACTTTTTTAAACTTTACTACAAGCTGACAGCGTTGAAGGTGAAGGACAGCTTTCCTTATTTTTTCCACTAGCGGCATGTGGTTATTGCTAATTGAGAAGGAATCCAGCAATACACTACTATCAGTTCTAATTATAATTGTCTCCAGGTTATTATTTATTTTAAGTTATTTCACTTCATCAGGACCAGGTATACCTGTTACAGTAGTTTCTCTTCCTGTCACAAAATTCAATAACAGTTCCAGAGCATTACAAATCGCGAGACGTTCAGCCTGAAATGTTTCTGCAAGCCTGTACTTTTTAGCCCCTAAAAACGCAGCCCCTACCCCATTTCCCATTTTATTGACATCAGTGTATACCATTAGAATAATATGTATAACATCGAATAATATCTCTGTCACCATTTAAACGAGTACAACATTTGAATTTCTGGAAGCAGTGCAGGATGTATCTAGTATAGCGGCTTTGTTGGGTTCCTATTTCGCCTATATTTTCCTTGTGACCTTTTGTAATGGTATATTTTATATACCAATTTTAATTCAATTGGTATTACATTCGCTATGATGCAGACTGCTTCGTATGAAATAGTTCGAATCCTTTAAAAATTCTCAAAGTCTCTGAATTCTTCGGAATTTATTTAGATTTACCTTCTGCCTATATCTGCATAACAAGCAGGTAAGGCATAGGTTAATAAAGGCATAAGAGTTCAGCGTGTGTGTGTGTGTGTGTGTGTGTGTGTGTGTGTCTGTCTGTATGTATGTGTATGTATGTGAACAACATAGCTCTAAAACAAAGAATCGCAGAAAGTTCAAACAAGACATTTCGTTTAGGTAGGTATCACCATGGAATCTTCAAAATTCCTCAACCGGAAGTACCACTTTAGTGAATAGTTTTTTTACTTTTTTCCAATTTTCTGGAAAATGACTCCAAGATTTTCTTTAAACTTGGCATATCAACTACACAAAAGAAACATTTCTCCGGGAAAATGCATTTAAGGGCACTTTTAGGGGAGGGGTGCCCTCTAAACTGCTATTTCAGTTTATTACACAATTCTATCATGTTAATATTATTAATTGAAATTATGTATGTTGTTGAAATTCCGAGTTTGAAAAAATCGGATGACCAAAAATGCGTTTTTACTGAGAAATATTTTTCAGTTTTCTACTATTTCTCTGCAATTAACTATAATTGTAAATCAAAAGGTTTCCAACGATTCTCTTTAAACTTAGAATGTGTACTAAACTTATAAAAAGCTACAACTTTTATTTGTAACATTTCTCGGGTAAAGTCATTTAAGGGGATATTTGGAGGGGAAGGGAGTAGAGTTATGTTTTCCTCTAAGGCGCTATCTTAGTTGATAATACAATTCCACCATCTAAACAAAATTAATTAGAGATAAATAGATTGCCAAAATTTCGAGTTTCAAGAAAATTAGCAAACCGGAAGTGCTTTTTTACAATTTTTGCGATTTTCTCCATAATAACACCAATGAATTTCATTAAATATGATATACTAACTAGAAAATTCGTCAATTACAAGTTTGTAAACTGCTGCAGTAGGAGAAAGTTGTGTGAGTGTTTCACACTAGATTTTTCAGTTATGTTGTACATATTTACACTTACATAAAAAAATCTAGATAAATGACAAAACTATAAAAAATTAAAAACTAAAAAACAGTGTTACTTATTTACAAGAATAAGAGAAATATAACTAGTTTATTACTGGGTAGTTGGACAACTTTAATTTCTGTAAAGCGTCAACATCTTCTACATATCTTCTTAAAATGTAAACATGATGGTAAAGGAAGATTACCGGATTACACTATCTACTTAAATTATAATCAACTTTAAACTACCTGTCTAATGTGCGAATAAAAGGTTCACCATTAAAACTTTTATTTGATCATAAAACCGCCTTAATTATAGTATAAAACCACATAATAAACCTCTACTGTGGAATGTAATTAATTTTAAAACAACTATTGTCAAGTTTAATGAATAAGAACGACTTTGATGAAAACCATCCTATTGATCTTTTGCTAATGGACACCAACCATAAAAACAGCTACCCTATGAATTCCCCTTTTCTTAACATGGGCCTATTGTCGCAACTCAGTTGGGTTATTAGTCTAAATAAATTGCTGTTGAAAAGGCCTTTACGTTCACGAACATACCTAATAACTTACAGTGAACCAGGGAGGGGATTACTGGCCAAAATTACAAGATACTACTCCTAGGGAAATTCTGTACGTAGGTCTCAATAATGAACTCTCAAAATGCATTTTTCCTTTTTTTTTTGCCAGTACACATACTTACTATACTACTCAGTTACTATAATAATCTCGCCAATAATATCTGAAATTTGACGAAGATCTCTGAAATATATGTAGAGTCGGAAACATATCTCTGTACTCAGTTATTGGACATTTAACAATAACACAAAACTCTATGGCAACATGGAGTCAAGAAGTGTCAGACGCTCTATCAGGCGGAAAGCTGGTTAGAAGCCGCGACTCTAACGTCATGACATCTAGAATCAATGCTAAGCTCGATGCGGGGAACCATTACATGGCTGATGGAGAATAAAAAGGGGAAGCATAATGGAGTTTTATTCTAGCTTAAATTGTATGTATGCTTTGGATAAGAGCCAGGTTCGAAATTTGATAGAAATCTGTTAACTGGAAATGCGAATAGGTTTTTGAGTTTTTGTAATTTTCTCGACAATGACTATAATGGTTTCCTTTCCTTTAAAGTTGGAATACTAACTGTACACATGTGTAAATCGATCACTTTTATTTGAAACATCTTTCCAAAAAAATTAATATTCAGTTGTACGGAATTCGTGGCATTAAATTTCAAATTCTATATGCACAGTTGGTTCAATGCTATTCCTCTTGATTGTTAATCTTGTTGCACTCTTCTGGACTGAAATGTGGCTCACTTCTCTGCCTCTCTGGTTTGCTAAGCTGGTACTTGTCTCCCCCCACCACCACCACCACCATTACATTAATGTTAGGATAAACGAGTGAATTTTGAGGTTTAAAGAATGTTTGTCATTTTATATATAATTGTGTTCATATGAGTAAGAGAAAGTCGTAAAATAAAGGAAAATTGTTTGTGTTGTATGAAATGTTTGGGTAGTGCTGTAGTCATGTCTGTCGCTTGTTTTGTTTTCATAGTAACCAGTAGATTTTCATAGTAAACTGTTCACAGTTTTATATATCAGAAATTGTTTAAATTGTAATATTTGAGATGTAATTTTATTCAGATTTGTCTGCGATAACAGCAATAGTTTATAATAAATTTCAATTTGCTATATTCAATACTTCTATTGATTTATTTAGTTTGTCTATACATATGTATATAAACAATTTTGCCGAAACGTCGAAGAAAATTTGAAAAAAGTATTTTCTTCATGACCGAACCTCAACATCCATTTTACAACATTATATTAACTGTAATAGGGTAAGTGTGTGAATGTTTCACACCAGATTTGTTTAATCTACTAACGAAGAAATGATTATTAAATATTTAAAAATTATTTAGTGAGAGAATTAATGACTGTAAGAGTTAGATAATAATAAAAGGGATAGCGTGAGTAAAAGTGAGTAAGGGGATGTAATTACCTTTGGCAGTACAACAGCATTACTAGAGAAGTAATACAGCTGTGTATCAATGGTGGTTTTCCTTTAGTGTTACTGCGGTTCCTTACTTTCACAAACTGAACAGCGCGCCTGTTTGATCTAATAAGTACTGCCGAGTTCCCTGTGTATACTACAACGCCATTTTATACTGCCACCAGACTCAAGCAATCCCGGACAATTATTATTGCCTTTCTTCTAAGCAGTTACTTCCTACAATTACACTTTTCGCTAAATATGAAGTGCTCGGAGCACTTCTTTTAATATGCCTTTCTATTTTCTCTTGCACATTATTTTCGTAATTACTTCCGGTTCCTCTCTTATTATTATTTTGTCGGCGTCCGAGTCTTCCTTAAATAACATATTAGACTTCTTATTACATTTATTAATAAATATTATTTTTTTTACATAGCAATCGCCTGATATTACCTTCCATATTGTATGATGGCCATACTTAAATAAATAAAATAATATTTTATTGTCAGATATTTACATATTTACAATGTTAAGTATACCAGATTTTTCATCTTTGCCACTTCACCAAATTCTCTATCACATAGTGTGTATATAATTCACAGTGTGGTGCTGGGAAAAATGACAAGGGAAAAAACCCAGCTCTACAGTAGTCTCTTTATTGATGTGGTGGGCATATTATATTTTTAATTCTCTGTTTAAAATGACAATTTGTATTGTAACATCCTAGGTTTTTGATTGTTCTATTTTCACTATAAGCTGTACTAAGAAAGAAAGTTGTACATATTTCCTTTAACAATTCTTTTATAAATTCTACTTTTGCTTCTTCGTGCAAGAGTTTAATTGGGGTGTATCTGGGAGCATCAATGGAAATCTTAAAAACTTATTCCCATTATACTCCAACATGGAGCAGCATAGGTCAGCACAGGTCTGACTAGAACCTTAAATAACAACAGTATCTTATTGCCAACACTCAGTGTAGAATGTCTATTTAGGAGAGGGAACAGTTAGAGTATGAGAGCTTTGCTTCTTTGAACTATTGTGTTTATGTGTGGAGTAAATGTTAATGATTTGCCTAATGTGACACCCAAGTACTTGACAGTGGGGGTAGTAGACCATTCTATTGGTCTGTTAGCCACAGTTACCTGTTATTATCCGTAAAGTCGGTCGTCTTTTTTTATGAAAAATATTGCTTGGGTTTTTTCTTGATTTATTTTAATTTTCCATTTATGGAAATATTTTAATAGCTGAAGGAGATTCTGTGTCAGTCTGTTAGTGATTGTGTCCGTTCGCCAAGATGACACATACAACAGCCTCACTTAAAGAGGATGTTCCATTGATATTATTCTATTGAATAAATTCTATAATCCTTACCACTTTTATAGTATGTCACAAGGAATCTAATCAAAGGGAAAATCAAACTCGGAACATCATACAGAGTCATCATACATTTTTTTTTTTTGAAGGGGGAGCCAATGCACTGCGACCTTCCGATCTATTGTGCTATGCCCCCTGGGTGCCGCAGGCTTGCCCACAGCACCCGAGCAGATGTCCCAGCTAAATAAATTCTATAATCCTTACCACTTTTATAGTATGTCACAAGGAATCTAATCAAAGGGAAAATCAAACTCGGAACATCATACAGAGTCATCATACATACAACATAATAAGAATGATGCTTGAAGGGACATTCAACCCATGCATGTGCCTCTGAAATGAAACAATGAATATTTTTTACTTTCTCTTTAGAGAGAGTATTGTGATCGCGTCAAATTTTCGAAATTTATTTTCACTGGAAATACATGTTTTGAGGTCTCCTGTACTAAAAATGTTTTTAGCAAATGGTCTGTTTGTGTATGTATGTGAGAACAAAATATTTCAAACAAGAAAAACTGCAGAAAGCTTTAACCTAGTATAGTATATCGTTTAGCTTTCACAACCGCATCTGATACGAAAGTTTCGATGAAATTCATCAACCGGAAGTACGACTTTATCTGAAGGGTTTTCTTTCAGTTTTTCGCGATTTTTTCCCGAAGGTGGGCCCAACGATTTTCTTTAAACTTCGTATACTATCAACACACATAAATGCCTTTTCACTTTTCTTTGAGAAACCTTTATTTGAGAAATTTACTTTGTGGCAGGTTCTTGGAGAGCAGAAACGCTAAGCTTACCTCTAGAATTCCACTTAATTACAATTTATCGTTCCTCCATGCATATAATATCAAGATATATTAAACGTGTAGCTAGAATTCCAAATTTGAAGAAAATAGATTTAATCAGGACCATGACTTTACAAAGTTGAAATCAGAAATTTCACGAAAATGGCTGCAAAGATTTTCTTTAAACTAGGAATGTTAATTGCAGAGATAAAAACATATCTCACTTTAATTTGTAACCTTTTTGTCGGGAAAAATTTGTTTTGATTGAAATTTATTTTGGAAGACCTGTCAGTTAAATTTAAATTTAAAATGCCGGTACAAGATTTGTTGATCGAGACAGAATGGCCCATGAAGTTTGCTCGTAATTTTGCAGCTCACCGGGAACCCAAAAATTAATTTTTCCGGAATGATGTTTCAAATCAAATATATATAAATCTTCTTATTAACTTTTAAAGAAGTCATTGGGACTTTTTTTTTAAAGAAAATTATGAATAATTCGAAATTCCATTGTAGAAAGTGCTACTCTCCTTATTATCGACTTTGACCAAAACTTATACTGGATTTTCTGATAATATAAAAGTGACTTTGAAGTTTCTGCGATTTTCCTGTTTGTGTTATGCTGGCCACACAAGTAGGTACAGAATTACTGAAATATCAGTTTCTAAAAATTATTTTTTCGTAATCAGAGGAGCTCAAAACAGTTAGATATTTCCGGTGAAAAATCGATTTCGAATATCAGTCACTTATTCCTCTTTTACAGCATTAAGAGAAACTACAAAAAAAAAATCATTTTTTTTGCATTTTAACGATAAAATGAATTTTACAAAAAACTGAAAAATCTAAATAAGAAAAGCTAAATTGCTTCATCAAATTGGAATTCTCGTGTTCGAATCGCCAATTTTCTTCCAAATTTCGAATTCGTTTATTATAATACCTTTAAAAGGGAAGGGATTAGCTCAGTGGTGGCGCGCTGGACTAGTAACGCGGAGATCACGGGTTCAATCCAGCCGTGCTACCCTTAGATTTTCTCTTCCTAGGAGCCCCTACAGCTCACTGTCCGGTGATGGACAGTGTTGTCTGTAACGGGAGAACACTGTCCGGAGGCCGGCAGTGCACTGAGAAGGCTCCGGGCGCAAATGACCACAGATGTTGAGACGCCTTAAATAAAAAAAAAAAATAAAAAATATAATACCTTTAAAGCTTTAGTGTGGAACCATAAGATGCTATGTGTTTGGAAGGCGATAAATATAATTTACCACTAAACATACCGACGGCCGGACAAATGATTGGTATCAAAATTGGCTAAAAAATTCTGCATTAATTTTTGTTTAATTTGATCATTTTGCTTTATAAAAATTCTTGTATTATTTATTTAATCAATTTTTCTTTTATATCATTTCGTTTGTTTTATTTTTCTATAAGAAATGTAGTCTGTCATCTTCCGCAAGCGTCATTTGGCCGAACGATAAATTAACACATTTTATAAAATTACTGGTTCTAAATCTCGGTTCTGAAAAGCACTTAAATCTGGATAAATAAAGAAATAAAGGAAAGCTTCTGAATATGGTGTAGCTATTGTCCGGCACCGGTGTAAGCAATTGATAGAAAAGCGACTTATTAATCTGGCAATGAGATTATTAGAATACGAGAAGTTTCTAATGAATGCTTATGACAAGAGTGTCAAAATCAGAATACAATATCATTCTGAAAGTCTAAGGGATAATAACAACGAAATCATGGTTTGATAAGAACTGCACTAATGAAGAGCCATGTCTCCCTGTACCTGATGATCAACAATATCATAAAACAATAAAGAACCAGCAAACAGCGTTATGAACTGACAAATATGGATGTTGACATCATAGCGAATTCCAATCGAATGTTCATTAGTCTGAGAAAAGTGGACGGTCTTCATTAAAAGTTATTTTTGCAGTTAAAACCGTTACCATCATGAAAAGAGATGTCTTGCTTTCTCTTTGGTAAAATACACAGCCTTCTTTTTTGTTTTTTGAAAGACTTTGTATATGTTGGAAACAAGTGAAGTAAAAACAAGTTTCTTTGTCAACTTGAGTGTTGTACTTTAAAATTTAAAAACTTTAGAAACAATTCTTTTAAAAGAAGAAAAGATAAAAAAGAGAAAGAAGGCAGGAAAGAGGTAAAAGAAGAAGGCTAATCGAGGAAGTAAAAGAAGTTAAACAAGTAAAAAGAAGAAAAACCTCATTGACGAGTTGCCAAGTGTTAAACGCAGAACTCCCTAGGGACTGGCTGTTTGAGAACTAACGTCAAACTGTTGTTTTTAATTTCTTTTATTTTTTTACTGTGTTAAGAGATTGAGAGAGAGAGAGAGAGAGAGAGAAAGGAGTTCCTTCTTGAAACTAAAAGATGCGCTGAACAGTCTGATAAGGTCCACGACCTCAAAGTTTGTCTAAATGTGTTTCCACAAAGTTGTGTCATAATGCCACAATGTCAATGTCTAAACGTTTGCTCAGGCTGTAAAATTTCGTACAGATATATACAAGAGACAAGGTATAAATGCGGCTGCGAAAATGTAAACATCCTCAAATGGAGATGGACTACCCTTAAATGGAGATGTTAAAAGCCTAGCTTTAAGTATGTTCTTAGGAAAGAGTTTTTTCAGAACAATGTTAAATTCAGGTGTTCACTTTGCTAATTAAACAATTTTTAATTACTGTGTAATTAATTACTGTGAAAGTAATGACTGTGTAGAAACAGCTATCTAAAAATAACTACTTGACTGGTAAACGATTTTTTTCTTTTTATCAGGGTGTCCCCTACACTGAGGATTCCCTCGCCAAAACTCATGTATTGTTCATCTATTGATTTATTCTTTCTTTCTATTCTTTTATTCCTGGCGTCGTCAATTGAATGGCCATATCCCGACATGTCCTTCTCATCCATCTTCAGCCATGACAACTTCGACCTGCCTCTCTTTCGTCTTCTTTCTGGGTCTCATTCCAAGATCCGTCTGGTAATGCTATGCTCACCCATCCTTGAATCATGTCCGAACCACTCTAACCTCTTTTCAGTAATTCATTGGAGAATGCCCTTCTTCACTTCCATAGTCTTTTTAATCACCGTATTTTTCATTCTCTAAACGGGATTTCGAACTGACCGTTTCCAAAAATCGCATGAGCCAGCTCGGCTGCCAACAATTTTCCCTCTCTCTTGACTTCTTGGAGTCCATGTTTCATTAGCGTACAGCGTTTTGCTTTCGACTATGTAGTTATATAGCCTTTTAACTGTCGACTATGTAGTTATATAGCCTTTCGACTATTAACAGCCTTTTAACTGTCGGTAGTATGTTGCTGCTCCACAGTATAGGATTAAGCAACACTATGGCCCTACGACCTTCGGTGATCGTCCTTGTTATTTCTTTCCTTGAGCCCTGAAGATGGTGCCCAGATACTTGAAATGCGATGAATTTTTAATTTTATGTACTGGTTATGAGCATGAAATTATTACTGGGAGGTCCACAGTTCCAGGCCAGCGGATAAGTGCTAAATTTAGCATTCGTTTAAACAATGTAATAGTAAAGTATATGGTTCCACTCCGGTCCACGACACCTAATTTGGTAGTTAGATATGAAGCCCGCCTGAAATTATAGCCATTTCTTTACTTTAGTGATTAAGGATGTATTTGTTTTTCTTTGGCTACGATGATATAATAAATATTAATGGTTTTTTTATTGGAGATATTGGTCTTAGGTTTTTTTTTTGGCATATCTGGATTGTAAGATCCAAAAAGAAACAATTCATATTTACTGTTTTGCGTCAGTTCATGAAACAACTTTCTATTAACAAAAAAAAAAAGATAATTTTGTGACATCAGTTATATGAAACGTATAATAGCGCGAACATTCGAAAAGATCAGAAGTTATTACTTTAGTTATTAGAATAAGTTTATTTTAACATTGAAAATGTTTTATGAGCGGGTGATTTGGTGAAAAGTGTAATGTAACCACACCGACACATTTTAATCACACCTTTAATTTAATAATAAAATAACTTTCATCAATTAAAATTTGGGTATCGAACGATTTCGTTATATTAAGAGGTGTAAATTTTATCATGTACAAATGTAAGTGAATGAAGTTAAGGAATTGTTTAATCAACCATCGACTTCAAGTGGGGAAAAATACAAGTGCAGAAAAATGTAAAGCTTACAGAGAAGGTAAAACATTAGATAATTATTGCCAATTTCGATGGAAAAGAAATAACTATTGTATTATTTCTTTATTATTCCATGATTACAAAAAAAATCCCATAAAACATATTCAATATTTGATTTTCGTGAAAAATCCGATTTTTCTTTTTTTAATTTACTTTTATTAATTTATTACTATTTATTTTTTTTTTTATAATTGACTATATATAAATCATAAAATTATATTTAGCGACAAAGTTATTTGTGTTGAAGGTAAGCCAGTGAGAAGTTTAAAGAGCCGACATAAATATATCAGTTTAGATTTAGAATATAATTTATAGGGCTAAATAACTAAGTCCCTGGATCACTAGAGAAACAAGACATTGGATATATGAAAGGCACATAATATGATTTATTTAATATCGTACTTTAATTTATTACCACCAACTTATTAAATCCATATTTCTCGATTTTGAAAAACAGTTTATTATTATTATATGTTATTACTATTATTATTAGTAACAGTAGTATTAGTATACAGTAGATAATGGTTATCAAATCATAGAATACTCCGACAAAAGTGATGGCAGTATTTTAAATATGAATTTAAAAAGAACTAATTGCATGTGACGTTTTACAGTCTGAGAACACTTATCTCGTTTTTGGAATATGTAAAACGTTAACAGAGCTGAGAGTTCAGTGCAATTTAATAATAAGATTTTAAATAAATTTTGTTATTATAAATTAATAAAATGCAAAGATTAACAAACTTTTGTCAACGGCAAAACGAAATTTCATTGAGAAATTTTACATTTTTATCTCTCTGAGGTAACTGAGGCAGATCTCAATGAGGACTGAAGAGTTTTGCCTATGGGGCAAATATTGAATGTGTTAAATAATAAAAATTTAGAAAATTTTGACTTGAACAATCGGATTCCATGATTACAAAAAAAATCCCATAAAACATATTCAATATTTGATTTTCGTGAAAAATCCGATTTTTCTTTTTTTTAATTAATTTGTTTAATTTATTACTATTTTTTTTTTTTTATAATTGACTATTATATAAATCATAAAATTATATTTAGCGACAGAGGTAGTTTCACTACATACAGCAAAACAGGCACATTTTTATTTTAAATAATAGTCAACATTCAATACATATACACATAGCGGGTTTAGTATAATATCTTAAATTAATAAATTATTAATAATTAAAATACCTGTTGAAAATATGGTTCCCGCATGTTGGATAACATCTGGATTTTATCCGTCATAACATACTTCTGTTTGTTGGTTCTGATCAGTTTTATATTCTCATTCAACGTCAGATACCATATTCTGATTAAAGACATAATCTAGAGTTTACATCAAATTTAACATAGGTATATGTGATAAAAACTTAATTTGAAGTCCACTCTCTACGATTTATATAATAGTCAATTATACTCTGACGATGAATATATGAATCCAAAATCGTTCAGAACCAACAAACAGAAGCATGTACGATGGATAAATCCAGATGTTGTCTACCATTCGGAAACCACATATTTAACATGTCTACCTGCATTGTATGTGAACTATTATTAAAAGCAATTGACTGTTTTGCCTCATGAATAATAACCTGGCTAAACTGAACGTGTTAGCCGCCTTAAGACAGTATTATTGTCTAGAGAATGGTATCTAATATTATATCATATATCAGAATGAAGATATATTAATTTAATTACAACTAAACTTACTGCAAATGACAAGCGTGTATAAGAACAAAATATTACTTCTCTAATATGATGCAATATCAAGATAAATTACTTTGTATGACAAATACTATTTTTAAGTATAATCTAATATTTATAGCAGTTTATATATTATGTTTTAATTAAATACAATAAAAACATCACAAACACATTAATAATAATAATTTTTGTGAAAATTCAATTAAATTTGACACAAAAGAGAAATAAATAAAATTTACCTTCACGTTACAATTCTCAATATAATAACATTAGAATTGTTAAATAAAGAGTGTGCCTTATAACCCTCCAGGGCCTTTAATAATACCTATTCTAAATTCAATATAACTCTACAGGTGAGCGGCACACACACACATAAGTATGGGATTATTTGCTCTTTATACATTTTATAATAGATATTATTGTCAGCAAAAACATTTTACCGTAATTAAAAGATTTAAAGTTTTACATATAAAAACATTAACCTTTGACACATTATTAATAAAATATGAATCGAATTTGTTCAATAATAATTAACTAAGATGTTATGACAGTTTGTAGCATTTATGGAATTCTTATCTGCCTTTCGAAAAAGACTTTTCATAATACATAATTATTTATCACACAGTGAGTAGAGTAATGCTTTTTTTACACTCGAGTTCAGATGTCCGTCAGGTGCTTTGCTCACGGTTGATATTTTTTTTTTTGTGGAACATTACTGACATAAGCAGTGGTACACTGTTTCCCTAATTCCATCAT
Source organism: Triatoma infestans (assembly GCA_011037195.1). Lineage (NCBI taxonomy): Eukaryota > Metazoa > Arthropoda > Insecta > Hemiptera > Reduviidae > Triatoma > Triatoma infestans. The sequence goes on from JAAEAF010000698.1 coordinate 59,913, forward strand.
CACAGTTCTGACATATAGAACTAGACGTCCTCCCTTTATTATGCATATTACTAGACACCCATGTGTGTCTGGTCACTACACCCACCAAGGTCCTCAGTCTTATCCTACTAAGGGACAGGAGGTAATCTGAAACCTCCTGCCTCGTTCCTTTGATGAATCTTTTAGCCTGGAGGCACTCCTGCGTGTCCTCCCAGCATTTCTCCAAAACCCTCGTCTCCCAAAGTCTGATCTGGCTGTCACAAAACCTCTTAGTGACGGCAAGGGCTGACTCGGGTCCACAGAAAGGTAAAGAGGATCCCTCCCTAGCCAGCCGATCCTCCCTCTCATTGCCCTCTATTCCGCATGTCCGGGTACCCAATAGAGCTGCACTTTGCCCCTCCGAGATAAGGCATTTAGCTTTCTCCTACGTTCTCCCATCAATTTCGGACTCCAACATGGCTTGCTCAAAGCCCTCAGTGCGGCCTGATTATCAGAGAATATCCGCACCTCTTTAATCTCTCCCTGCCACTCCCCCGCAAGACAGCAGCATCGATAATACCAACAACCTCAGTGACAGTGGCCATACCACCCAAGGCCACCGAGCTCCCCCTGTCTAACTCCTGCAACCATCAGCATGGTTGCAGCCATCTGAATCCTGACAGACCAGTTCCCTCCTGCCTAGAGCCATCTGAATAGCAGCGAATAATGCCGTTACCCGCTCCGTTAGCCTCGTAAGAGTGTGCTCCCCTAGACTACCATGCTAATCTCATAATCATTCTCAAATCCCCATTTCTTGCTAGTCTCATCAAGTTTAGAGAGCAAAAATTGGTTTACTTGCCAAATCTAGTATCCTCGATCCTAGTATGATCCCCCGGGGAAGGTTCTCACCCATTCTTCCTTACAACTCATTCTAAGAAAACTTTTCATCGCTTCACCCACAAACACATACTGAAGAGGGGTTAGCTTCAACAACATCTCGAGTGCCACCTGCCGTGTACTCATCGCACCCGTTATGGCCAAACAGGCCAACGCTGCACTCCTTGCATCTTCTTGCTATTCCTCCCTATCAAGGAACCCGTCTCCACCATGCCACTGCGGCATAGAGGATCCTTGGCTTCACCAGCTTTTCATAGATCCAATGAAGGCCTCGTCGTTTCTCGATAAGGATTCTAACCATTTTCTTTAAACACTTAATAGTATAAAAGAGTTTAAAAGACTTTTATTTTAATATTTTTCTGTCGAATTTTTTTAAGAGCTGTTCTGGCACAATAGTAATAAGAATTTAATATGATGACACAATTCCGAGTTTGAAGAAAATCTGTTAGCCGGTGGTATGCATTTTTTATCTAATTACTTTTCGGAAACACAAACTATTTATATTTTCAATCTTCTTCTTCTTCCAGTGGCTCCACGACTCAATTCTGAGTCTTAGCCTCCTCAATTAGTCTCTGGCATTCGTGTCTATCTAGTGCAGCTGCTTTCCAATTGCGTGTTCCTAATAGGCGCCTGGCGTCATTTGCAACATTATCGAGCCATCGTAATTTGGATCTACCCACTCTTCTCGTCTCGTGCAGCTGCGCATCTGTTACCCTCTTTGGGAGCTCACCATCTTCCATCCGTGCCACATCGCCCTTCCCTCCAAAGCCTCCCCAGTTTAATAAACTTGATGAAGTCTATATCCCTAAATAATCATATAGTTTCTGGTTCGTTCTCTCCAACGCGTACTAGGCTTTGTCGGAGAATCTTTCGTTCAAAGAGTTGGAGATCTCTCTCGCTTGCCTTCGAAATCATTCAGGTTTCGAAGTTTTAGGTTAAGAGCGGACGAATTAAAGTCTTGTACAATCTAGATTAGTTAATCTGGATAAAAGATTTTTCAAAAATTGCCAGAGTCCATGGAATCATCTGTTGGCCGAATGGATCCGTCGCTGGATTTCAGCTGATATATTTTTACTCACACATTTTCAATAATATGCGAAATTTGTAACTCTTATAAATAAATAAAATGTAGCAAATAATATCATTCTTTTATAAATTTTGTGCGAACAAAATTCACGGATTTTTTCAAAAACAAATTAAAATAAAAATAAATAAAAACTACGAAGATTTTGCAGAGATTAATAAATTTTGCATAATTTCACGTTCATTTAAATCAATTCTTTATAAAAAGAATGTCAGTTTCTATTTTTGGATAGATTCCAAAACAAAAATCAAATAAAAAAAAAAACAGTGCAATTCCGTAAACATGAGAAACTATTATATAGAACATCAGAATATTTATGTTGTCTTTATGTTCGTTCCATAAAGAGCTTTTTAATGTGGGCGTGCGTGTGAGAGAGAAATTCAGAGAAAGAAAGAGACAGTGATATAGCATTGAGAAATGTTTGAACTACGGAAGGAAAATATACCTTTATGGGTTCTTTGTCGTGGAATAAGAAAGCGCAGGAGTTTTATGTGTACAGGAAATGTAATGAAAGCTTATCCTAGAAGATAAGGGGCGTTGGTTAGTTAGTAGTGAACACTGCAATAAAACGAGTCACATGAATTTTTTTATTTGTCAGTGGATACAAAAATTAAATTTATTCCATAATTTCCGACTACCAAAATAACAATTTTATATTAGGAATAAAAAAAAAACAAACAAAATCCTGGCTATAAAATACTAAACACCATTGAGAGTTCAGCCTTCTAAAATGCTTCTGTAAAAGCTTCTAAAATGAATTTTCCTGAAAAATGTTCAAATACAAGTGGTAGGTTTATATCTTTGCAATTAGCATTCCAAGTTTAAAGAAAATCCCTGCAGCCGTTTTTGAGGAAATCCCCAAAAAAACTCTACAATATATTCTGTAAAGTCGCCCTTTCAGTTAACAGATTTTCTTCAAATTTAGAATTGTACCATTGCTTCTATAAAACTTCAATATTATATAAGTGGTGGAACCAAACACTATACCGAATTGGTACTTTGTAGGAAGCTTAACACGGCTCCCCCCCAGAACCACCTAAAATAAATTTTCCTGAAGAAATATTTGAAATAAAAGTGAGAGATATTTATGTGTGTAAATAGTAGGTAGACGAAATTTTAAAAAGCCTTCTCTTCCGATAAAATCCCAACAAAACAAAAATAAAAATCATTCAGTACAGTTGCACTTGCGGATTATGCCCGAAAACTTCAGTGTCTTAGATGCAGTAGTAAACACCTAAATAGTATAGTTTAAGATTCCTGCTATTTTTCTTTATTGACAACAATGACGGTAGGCTGCCGAAGGTGTTTGGATTGATTAATGTGGTAAACGACGGTCCAGAATTTACAATTATTAACGTAAATCAGCAAAAATTTAAAAAATAATCATTAAATCTGTGTATAATGACATCCTTAAATATTAAATGAGAATTAAATTAAAACATCGTACTTTAAATTTAAATTAAATCTACTGCATCTAGTTAGAGAACTTATTATTTAATTAATTATGAAAATGCCAACTTTTTGATAAAACCTGTTGACATATAATGTTAAAATGAATATTAAAACTCAGATGGTCTAATTAGATAGTATTTAGGAGATAAGTAGTCAAATGTATTTGACAGTTTGGATAGTTGGTTCTATTTTAATTACGCAAAAAAAAAGAGGCACTATTCTTTCGATACTTATAGAACGAACGAACTAATGATATGATATATTTTATTTGCCTATGTGCATCAGTTACAATATAATAGGCTCGTCAAAAAAACTTATTCACTAACAAAAATATACAGCTGTGATCACTGTCAAATGAACTTTACACCAATAACAACAAAACTCGCTGGTATACTTTACTTATAATTCAGTTTATTTTAGAATCTTCTACCTTCCATAAACTCTTTTATGTTATAAAAACATTTCTTTATTAAGAAGTGGTTCATCATTTTTTTAAATTGGAGGTAATCCAACTGCCTTAATTCATTTGTAATTTTATTATATATCTTCGCGGACATAATACTTGGAACCACTGCAGATTTTGTCAGTCTTTTTGAAGGTAAGTTTATATCGATATTGTTGCGTATGTTATAACAGTGTCTGTTGCCTCTCGTATCCTTATTTGGATTTTTTTTTTGTTGCAGAGCGAGCTTGTAGATATACAATGGAGTGAAAGAATCCAAAATAGGCTCGTCTTATTACTTCTGGTGGAACTTATCCTTACTTCAGAAGGAAAGTTATCTGAGATAGCTGACTGCTCAGTTGCTGTACATGTTCATTCCAAGATAGAGTGCCTCTAGTAATATACCAAGAAATGGTACTGTACCGTTCTCTAAATCCTTATTCAAGCTAAAAATTTTATTCTTAGTCTTCTCTTGATTTAGCAATAACATATTATTATTTAACCATTTTTTAAGACAAGATACATTTCTATCTGCTTCTTTCACAGCCTCTTCTTTGGCAACTAGTGTTGTGTCATCAGCGTACAATATGCATTTTCCTGGAAATAGCGTCTCAACACTATTAATGTATAATAAGAAAAGCAATGGCCCTAGAACAGAGCCTTGCGGGACACCACGTTTAATTTTACCCGCTCAGAATGCTGGTTATTATAACAAATATACTGAGTTCTGCCCGTTAAATATTCTTTAACGAAATTCCAACTAATTCCTTCAATTCCGTAGTATTTCAATTTCAGAAGCAGTAACTCATGAGACACCATATCAAACGCCTTATTCAGATCACAAGGTAATTACGTATGTTTCCTTGTTCTCCATGCCTTCTACTATTTCTTCCACAAGTTTAACTATGGCATCAACAGCGTTGTAATTTTCTCTATACCCAAATTGAGACTTGCTAATTATGTTATAATCTTCCAGATATTTCAACAGTTGCTTTGCTATTATTTTCGATAAAACCGAAACCAATGATATTGGTCGATAGTTATGTACATCATCACTGTTTCCTTTTTTAAACACAGGTATAACTTTAGAAATTTTTAGAACTTTGGGGAAGCTACCTTCTTTGATACAGCGATTTATTAAATTCGTCAAGAATTTTATATAAGAATGTATTGTTTTTTTAATAAAATAATTGGAAAAACCAAAGTGATCAGTACTTTTCTTACTCTTCATTTCATTTACCACTTTGAGCACATTCTCCTCACTTACTTCACTCATTTTAAATTCACTAGAGTATAATTTCTGATGATATGCAACACTGCTACATGAAGTATCCTTCATTGAAGAGGTAGTTCCTGAAACCTTCAGAAAATGATTATTAAACTCCTCTGCTTGTATTGTAGTATTATTATTCATTTTCTTATTTCCATTAATAATCTTCCAAGCAGCTTTATTCTTATTTTCTGAATTTATAAAGAACTTACCGCTATCAATTCTTTTTGCTTTTTGCACACTTTTTCTGTAAGTTTTCTTGAAATTTTTATAATAGTCAGTTATAACTTTGTTTCCATTAGTTTTTACTACATCATACATTAAGTCCAATATTTCTTTCTGACGCTTTAAGTCTTTTGAATACCATGCTGTCTTGGATTTTTCCTTTAACACTAGTACTTCCGGAAAACAATAATTAAAATAACTAACTAGAATAGAAATAAATGCTTGGAAAACCTCTTCTATATCACCAGATGGTAGTAAGGATTCCCAGTTCTCATGATGGAGTAAGTAATTAAATAAGAGAAGATACTCCTCTTTCATTGATTTTACCCAGGTAATGTTTATTTTTTTTCTGTTACTTCAGGTTCATAGTAAACTTTAATCCATTGGCCGAGATGATCACTTACATGATAATTCTTTACACCAACTTGACACTGATCTGAACTAACATTTGTAACAATATTATCTAGACACGAATTTAATCTAGTACATTCACTAATAGTAATAAAAAAAACATAACTGTAGCAAATATTTTTGAAATCTAAGACTAACTTATTACTAACTAAAATATTAATATTAAAATCTCCTAAGATCACAGCCCTTTTCTTACTTTTACTAATGCAATCAAATAAATTATCTATAATATTAACAAACATATCACAGTCGGTTTTAGGTGGTCGGTATATAACAACAATTATGATATTTTGAATTTCAATAGCAGTTATTTCACAATTGATTCCACCGATAAAGAGTTGATTTTCTCTAGAACTTTAAAATTGCAGCATTTTTTTACATAAATTGCAACTCCACCATGTATAGCCTTGGCTCGACAGAAGGCAGAGGTCAGACAGTAGTCTCTGGGGACATATTTATCAATTTTATTTGTGACCAACCAGTGCTCTGATAGACATAAGATGTCATAGTCATTGGAGTTTAGAATATCTTCTACTTGTGCTAACTTATTGCCTAAACCCTGTATATTCTGATGCATAATGTTAATTACCTTTAACTTGGCAATACTGCTACTCGTCGAGGAAATAAAAAACGTCTCAGAGTAACATTACAGGGCCAGACATCACTCTCCAAAGTGCATCCTTCAAGTGGTAGTCCACTCCAAGCCTGAAACTACAATTTCTTCCTTTGGATTCCAATTTACTTACCGAGACATTTATTCCTGGAAAATATTTAACCAGAAAGGTCTCAACATCTTCCACTGTTGTTCCTTCTTTCAATTTTCCAAGGTGTAGCCAAGCTTTTTTTACCCCGATTAATTTTGTAGGATTCTGAGAATTTCCAACTATGATTTTCCTTTCAAATGTCTTTTTGGGCTTCACTACTGTCCACAACTCTTCTTTAGCTATATCAACACTCGCTTTTTTGACAGAACTGACGCCCACAGCTGCTGCATAGGATTTAATATCCCCATTTTCCTTTCTTTCAATTATATCATTTGTGCAATAAACAGAGTTGTGATTTTCTTTAACTGGGCTTATTTGTAGAGTCAATTCAGGCATGCTGCAGTTATGTAATTCATCCTGTAATACATTTATATCTTTATTTTCATTTACTGAGTTAAGTTTTGAGTATTTTCCTCGTCGAGAGGTTATGTTTTCAAATTGATACTCATTAGAATTAGTAGAAAGACCTTCTTCTTTCCTCTGTGTATTTGTGATTTTAATTACATCTAGTTCCCTTCTTAATACCTTTTGATTCTCGGTCACATGTAACATTTCGTCTGTTATGGTCGATAATAAAGGAGTACAATCGCATGAGCTGGCTGCCTCATTATTATTGCCTATTTTCTTTTTCAGATCTTTCACTTCCTTAATTAAGGAAGTAATAGTCATCATCATGTTTCTAACAAAATTTTCAGTGAAAACACTTACGTCTACTTTGTCACAATTACAACATAGCCAGTACAGTTGCTTACACTCCTGTAGTGCCTTCTTTTCACTTTGTTTTATTTCCAAACATTGTAGTGATTCATTACACCACATTTACCACCACATGAACAATATTTTCACTAATATCACCTTTTTTACAAACAGAACATTTGAAACCATCACTCTCAAACAGCGCCATAACCTAACCTTGTCCACTCAAATGATATTATTATTCGGATATATTTTGCATAAAGTCTAAAAAAAAAATAAACTTATTGTTGTATATAATTTCATCAAACAATCACTTTTTAGAAATTCACTCATTATCTAACAAGCTGAACAAAATACTGAACATTACGATTAATTTAAAACTTATATTTTCAAGGCTTGATCTGTTTATGATTTGTCTATAAAGTTGTAGAGCACCAATTTCCTTAACAATGCTATGTAAATAGATTTATTTTATTAATTGGCTTTTGACTGAATCTTCGTGTCGGATTGCTAGCGGAATGTTAAATTTGAATAAATTATCAAATCAAATTGATTTTTTTTAAATCTAAGTAAAATCCGGCATATCAATAAGAGTAAACGCAGAAAGCATTACTGGAGCCAAGACAAGACGTGTAAATTTCAGTAACAAAGTGAACAGTATGCCTGGCCTGTTTATAGCATAAAGAAATGTAAAATAATATTTTACCAGTTAATTCATCGTAACTGATAATTAACTATGATATTATCAGGTGTATATATGTGAAAACTGTAGTAAATGCTTTTATTTAACAACAACCTTAAAAGTTTTTTGCCCTTAAAAAAAAAAAAAGGGTACAAATCAAATGAATTATTGAAAAGCTGGACAAACTAAAATCCTTTCAAAAGAAGAAAGTTATTGTTAAGAAAGATAAGAAATATTTTGTTCACAATATAAATATATTTTTAGTTTATCGTAGTCTTAAGAAAGTTTACTCATAAGGGAGAGAGATAGTAGGAGGCCCGGAAGAAGGCGGATGGACCTGTCGGCGGGAAATGTTTTCTTAGTGGGAAGAAAAAGAAAATATGGGTCAGTAAATATTCAATCACACTAAACTGTAAACATGTTATAATAATAATTGGGTAACAGTTTACTCCCAATCTTAGAATGAGATTGGGAGGTTAGAAAATTTGATGAGCTTTTTTTCTAACTGAGAACCATATGACCCTGATTTATTACCCTTAACATACGATTTCATACTTGACCGATTTTAATTAAAAATAAAATTGTCAACAGTATGTTTATAATGAAGGAAAGACTCCGGATCACTTGATGATGTTTATGCCTACTGTGATTTTTCTTTTTCGAGGGTCCTCATAACATCTAATCGTATGATGAAATCAGGGTAACTTCATCTATCGTATAAGGTAAAGTTAACCTTGCTACTTTGAATTCCGTTCACGTTATTAGAGAAGTTCAAATTTGGATTGAAATAAAAAAAAATATTCGAGATACAATTTGAAAAACAGTCTAAAACAATCAACTTTTCAATTTATGAGATAATACACATAAAAAAGTATCTTTGAGAGCTTAGGAAAAACCTTCGCTGACTTCAGAAAATCCTCGTCAAATCAATTACTAATACTACTGGATGAAATCTATGCTAAACTATTAATTTGGATTTTGTACACTTCTAGAAAATTCCTAGCGTCGTGAGTATAATGTAATTAAGAAGCAAAGGAGAATCCCATAGTGCTGTGTTCTTAAGCCACAGGATAGAACACTTATTTGGGATTAAAGACTTCTTTATTGATTGCCAAGCCAGTAATATCCAGTATCATCCTACCATGGCATCCAGTAGAAAACAAAAAGTCTGGTCTCTAATCATCAATAGCTTCGATACCTGTTAGACCAATTGAATATATCAATCATTCGAAATGGATCTGGGGAAGTTGCATTTGATAATGTTCGATCCAAACTTTGAATAAGTCAACTGGAAGAATATTTATGGACAGCTGATTATGGAATGCACATTGTACGCAGATATGTAAGAGAAGCAATCCAAGACCGAAGCGTCGCTGTTGGGGCCAAATAGCAAAACATTTAAGGTAAAAAAAAAAAATAAATAAATAAATGAAAAGTCACTTACTATACTTTCCCATTCCTAATTTAATCTTAAAATATATTCCGTAGTTTCTGGATAAATCAAGAAAATATATGATAAAGTTATGTGGATTAATTTTTTGTTTAATGCGATTTTTTTATTTATTCTTAAAAAAGTAAGAGCAAATTGTGAGTTCCTTTAATTGCTGTGGATAAATAGGAGGCATGCATAAAAAATTTAAGAATGTTTAGTGGAACATGTTAAAATTAATGAATTTAAAAATGAAAGTTTGTGGTACAAATAAATTGTTTTAAATTAAAAAAGATTTACTTGAATAATTGTTAGCAGGTTTTTAGATAAACAGCAATCTCCAAATCTAATAGATAAGAAGTCTAACAGGTGCTCCCAATCATTAACAAAGACATTGAAGTCATTGCTGTCGTTAAAAAAAAAAAATCCAAAAAACAAAGTCAGTAATGGAAAATCAGAACAGAATTGCAATTACTATAATCGAATATTAAAATATTTTTGGATACTATGGTAACCAAATGTGGCTTAAGATTTGTTGATTGCTAAGATTTTATTAATACAAGATATTTTCATTTCGTTCTTTTTGGAGTTATAATTTAAGAAATTAATTGGAATAGCGTTAAAATTAAATTTTCAAAAATTTCAAATGCTACTCCTGTTTGCTGTACTGCATCAACCTGATTTATGAAGCACATATTTATTTCCAAACTAATTTGTTCACCAATAAATCAAAAGCAAAATAGAAATTAATAAAAGTAAAATAGGAATGGAATTAAGTAAACAATTGCAAAATATATAATAATTTATAATCTGTGAAACAATTTTTTTTTTGTTATTAATTAATATAAAGTTTAAGGTATGATGTTTGCGCAGGTCGCTGGGATGCCTGGGGAAAACCAGAGACTTGCTTTGCTCAACTAACTTCAGTTAAACCGCGTATATCATACCGTGCACATTAAAAGAAAGAGCAAACATTTTTATGTAATACAAAAAATAAATCGACACATCGCAACTCGTGGCTATTTCGTGTTTATAAAATTTAATAAACAAAAAATTGATAATAAATACTATTCATAACTTACTTAAATAAAAGAAAATATTTCCAATTAAACTCGATAAAGAACGATATAATCTCGACAAAATAAAATAAAGAAAAAAAGAAATTTTTAAATAAAGAAATTAATAAACCTATCCTTTAAACTAACAAAAATTGGGAAAAGTAAAATGTGAAATTATGTATTTTTCAAGTTTTCATTCTTTAATTAATTAGCTAAAGTGTATTTTTATAATAATGAGTGCGTGGTGTTTTTAATTTTTCTTTTTTTTTTTAATTTCATTAACTTGAAAGAAACAACAATATTAAGGAACCAATTATACAAAGAAGATGGCAGCAGGTTTGTAATTTATAACAAAAAACCAAAGACCAAAGTTACTATACACAATGCAGTATAATTTGAGTTATAGTATTGTGTCGCGATATGTCCTGCCCTCCCCGTGAGGCCAATATTAAAACCTAAACGTCCCCCACGGTCTGTCCGCAGTACAAAAACACAAACACATACATACATACATACATAGTTTGCCGTTATCTCTTCCCCAACGGTTACTATCATCACCACCTACTTTACACAATGCTTTACAACACCTACTAACTCCGCTTGTCTTTCTTTCCTAAATTCTCTAAATTTTTATCATCATTTATTATCATAAAAAAGAAATAGGAAGGTAAGATTTAGGGAAATAATGGAAATTCCAATAAGAAAAGCTTATTACAAATAAATTAATCACTATTTTGGTCATTTATTTCTATTTCAAATGTAATAAAAAGTATGTTAAACTTTTATGTTTAACGAACGCAAAACATCTAGGAATTGCGGGTATAGTATAAACTAATAATTAATGGAAACTAATTGAATAATAAGCGCTGCTGAGTAGTCAACATTATTTTGTAACAAACGTATGGATATTTAAAAAACCTCTAAGAATTTTTTTTTCTGTATAAAAGAGACAAATCTGGTACGATATTTTTTCGACAATCTTGTTAATTTTCCCTTTGTTAATGAAGTTTTTAAAAACTCGCACTTTTTTTTCAAATTTCGATCACGACCTTCTCTTGTTTCTCTATCCAACTTTCACAAATAGAAATAAGCAATTCATTTCCTAAGAGCAGAAACAATCGGAGATAATCATTAATTTAAACGAACTTGAGTTCTAAAAAACTATATTGATCTTTCCTAAACTACTTTTTCTAACTTAGCTGTAAAAAATTAAGAAAAAATTGGCGAATATTACTAATTCCTTTATTCTTTAATTTGAAAAAAAAAAAATTGAAATCATTTTTCCCCTGGTTGAATTTTTTTTTACAATGTAAGGCGCGTTTACATCTAAGGCGTCATTTACGCCAGATGCCTTTTCCGTGCTCTGCTGGCCCCCGGACATCTAGGAATTGCGCTTTAATACAACTAAATGTATGTCAAATTTTTTTTCAACAATAAGTAACATTATACCAGGCTTAAATGTTCAAAGAAAATCGTCGTTGCCATTTTCAAGAAAATAATAAAAACAATGGGAACAGAAGTTCATTAAAACTTTTGTTCTAATATACTTCCGCTTAAGTAATTCTTTCCCAGTCCTGCTGACACTACCCCTACGGAATGTCAAATTTGAACCACCTAGATTGATTTTTTTTTTGGTTTCTCATTTTTTTTGGCTAATTACACCAGCACAAAAACACATGCATATACATCAATGTTCAAAAAAACGGCTTTTCGTATCAGAGATATATTTTCAGTGACAGCTTGTTTCTTCTTATGGAAAGATTGGAGAAACATTCTGTCTATGTAGGAGAATGTATGTATCACAATCTTCCAATCCAGATCTTTCATCCATTCATCTTTGATGCTTTTAGGAGAATTCAAAACATACCAATTGTCTTATTAAAGCTCATAATCGAAATCTGTTAAACGTAAATACCTCCTCCTACAGTAACTTCTCAAAAAAAAATGGAAATCTTTTGAAAAAGTAAAGGCTCCTGCTAGACTGATCAACATAAACCAGATACGATCTTTCGGTTTCCGCGGCCATTTTCATGAAATAAAACACCTCAGTTTCCGGGTTGGAACCGCGCCAATGGTTTGCTCACATTGCAATGAGCTTCCTGAGGGTCGTTTCACCTTCAAAGCCAATAGGAACATTGCCATTGGAGGTGTTTTTCATAAACAAGATATAATACATACGATATGAAGGTTTTGTATAATCTTTATATGAAGGCTTAAAAGTTCTTGTAAAACTACTTAAAATTAAAATTAGAAAATTAAGAAAAAATTATTGCGATAACAAAAATATCTCTCGGTGTTTCTATTTTTAAAAAATTATTAATAATTCTTAATAAAAGGAAATTCATTAAACGATAATTACATTTTTGGTTTTAATGTTTTTGAACCACACTATTAAGGAAATAGGTATAAACTTTATTATTCTAAAACACAAACAATAACAAGAAACTATTCATTTGAACAAAAAGCAAACACATCTCTAATATTAATTTAATAAGGAAAACTAAACTAACATTAATCTCATATGAATTACAAATTTTAAAAATTAAACTACGAGAAAGCCGGATTAAGTCAAAGTAAACTCACGTTCAAATCAAAGAAGAAAATACAATATTTATTAATTCAACTACACTATATATACCCAGTTATCCGTCTTTAAAATCAAGTGAAAAATAAAAACCCATTGTTTACAATTTACCAGAAAGTTTCATAAATAAAAAAAAATCGATTTTTCTTTTTTTTATGTCATCCCACTTTATGAAAATAGCCTGCATGCAAAAAAAAGGAAACTTTGTTTCAACATTTTAATGAAGCTGCGGTAGAGCTATAAGAAAACTGCTGCATTTCTCTTTATTTTTTAAGCTTTATACTAGTTTTTTCCCCGCATACAAGTAACTTTATAATCTGGCAGCTTCTAATTAATCGCTCTCGTTTTAACAAACTTCTATTGCCTTGTCTGCTATATATAGTTTTATATATATAAATAATTTTGCTACCTAGAGTTAGAGGTATACATAGGAGTTCAGAGCGGCAATGCCTTACAGTGTTGTGGCCATTATGATTACTTTGCAAAGTCAATTTATATACTAAAAAATATACTAATGTGATTCATTACAAAACTCATCCATAATGATCATCTATTTATTACTTTCTTGAACAAAGATATTAACTATAAGGTTCTTTTTGTTTATATATAAATAATATAGTTACGTCATCTGTAAATATATTGTGCCCTATTTTGTGTTTTAAAAACAGTCCACCATTTATTTTATTATCAAAAATAGGTCTAATGTAATAGGCCAGCTGGCGAAGCGATTAAGACCCCCTGTCTTTGGATGGTAGGATTAATAATAAGAATAGTAATAATTATACCAATAAACATCAAGTTTAGTAATTGATCTTGGTTTGGCGAATGGACGTGACCTACATTTGTGAAAATGATAATGATGATGGAATAAAGTGCAAACATAGGACAAGTAATGTGACATCACAAACTCGCATTGTTGGTTCCCGCCTTTTTCAACATATAGAGGATAAGCTTGGGAGTACAGGAAATATCCTTCGACTTACTTTCGAAAAATAGCTTACACAGGACTAGAGTCAATCAAGTCCTGTACTTGATATAAGAGCTAATATTAAAAACCACCAAAGCGACAAACTTATTAATGCACACAAAAAAAGTGGGAGACAAAATCGTAAATTTATAAGGACGACACTATCGGAGAAGAGTCACTTTTGGAAAGCAGTTGCCTAATTGGCCTACTTTCTATTATATAGAAGGCAACGTTAGGAGTATATGGCACTCTCTACTGGATTACTTTCAGAAAACAGCTTTACCACAAGGCCATATGAAGGGATGTACACGACTGAAGACACCTCCAATTGTAACAAACACCTCCAAAGCAGCAAATTCACTCTCTCTAAAGACTATTCCAAAAAAAAAAAAGTCGGATTCAAATCCTTAATGGCTAAAACTATCCGAAAAGAGTATAAATCGTTTTTTTTTTGAGGAACAATCATACTCAGGCCAGTTTGACAAAAAAGGAAGGGAAAGCATGCTTAAGACCTCTCACATCTACTTGTTTCAAAATTGGTTTGGTAACAGGTCCTAGCAACTTTCCTTGTTGAAAATAAAGGCAACCTATGATGCTTGTTCTATACGTATGCGGGAAAACGAGTAGTGTAACCTGAGAGATCGGCGTTAGATGAAGGCCTGGAATAGTTTATCAACGGTGCGTAGATAGTAGATGCAAAGCTGGTCATATAGGCCAAACATATTTTCTTAAACAGACTTGCAAATTTTTGTTGAATTCTGAAAATGTTTTGCGAAATATTGTGGTGACCAAAAACCGAAAGAAATTGAAGTTGTAGAAGAGTTTGGTTGAAATATGAAATATCTTTTACATTAAATTCAAATTAATAACATTTTTTCGTGATAATTTGTTATCATATGAAAACCATTTACATAACCAATTAAAACGGGAAATCTGGGTTGAGGAGAATAAAGTTGGTAAACAAATAAAAACTCCGACTATAAAAAACAATTAACGTAAAGCTATTTCATAAAAGAGAAAAAAAAATCGTTATTATACGAGAACAAAATACGAGAAAGTAAAAAATAATTAATTCAAAGAAAGGTCGCTTTAATAATTAAAAGTAAACTTCTAAATCCAAGCTATTAATATACGTAAATTGACGTAAATAAGAATATTATTTTTTAATCCTCTAAAAATTTTCTATATATTATTGTAAACAGTATAGTGTAGTGTTGAATGTGAATGATAAACAAATAAACAAGAGTGTTATAAACAAATAAACAAATGTGGTATAAATGTACATATATTTAAGAGAGGACCAAAGGTCATCTAGGAGAGTACCTGGCGAGTGGGAGTGGTAGACAGTAGGAGGGCAGCCAGAGCCGTGCTGAGACCACAAGCAACAGAGGTGAGCGACTTTTCATTGTTTCAGTCCTGTGTCACTAACCCACTCGCCAGGGATTATATTTCCGTTAATAGTAAATTTAGAGTAATAGTTGAATTAATATAAGTTTGCGTTAATAGTTGAGTTCATATAATTTTGAGTTAATAGTTGAATTAATATAATTTTGCGTTAATAGTTGAGTTCATATAATTTTGAGTAAATAGAATTTTGAGTTGGTATTGTATCTAAGTTTTGAGTATTTCAATACAGAGCCACCTTTATGTTATCTAATTATTCTAATTTAATAAATGAATATTAAATTGTACTACTACTAACTGCCCAAGTATATGGGTTCCCTTCCCCGTATGTATGTAGATGTGTGCGTATGAATGAGGTGTGTGTATGTGTGTGGGTGTGGAAGCTTTAGAGCCAAGCAGGTAAGTGGTGGGGGCTTTACACTGGTGTCAGGTGTGGGGTGTGTACTAGAGAATAGTGGGGACGCTCCCACAGGAACGGCGCGCGGGCGTTATCTCGTAAACGCTTCGTTGTTCAGCGATTTTGGCCTTAATTTTGGGTTCTGCGGTCCTAGATATACTAGTAGTTCAAGGAAAATAAATTTTCCATTTTCTAATAAGTTTTCTCTTCGAAAATCTTCGTAGTAAAATTTTATAGTGTCCCTTACCGCTATACCTAAGTGTGGGGTATCATTTTAAACAGCTCGCCCAGCTCTACAACCTGAGTTTACTGCTAGCATAGGCTATCATGACTGACCTCGGAGCTCTGAAGAAAGAACTGGACAAAATCAAAGCCGAATTATCGAGTGTACGATTAAGCGTGTCACAAACCGGAAGGTCTGACAGGCCAAGAGATTTATCGTTGCAAACTGTGATTAGGCCTTGGGGTGGAGGGGTTTTAGAGGAGCCAGTAGAGACTTTTCTGACAAATTTCATCTTGGTAGCCAATAATGGGGGGTGGACAGAAGCAGAGCAGCTTATGATATGCCGCCTTAAGTTAACCGGTGCAGCAGCTAATTGTATCGCGGGGCACCCGGAGTTACTCGAAGCGACCGCAACATTTAGCGATTTGGAATCAATTTTAAAACAACGATTTACGGGAACTGCCACTCCGGAGGAACTTCTTCTGGCGCTCAATTCGGTGGAACAGCTGCCCGAGGAGGATGCCCAACAGTTCGCTGATCGCTGTAGGATGCTAGGGGAAAGAACGCTAAAACATGGGGTATCAGCCCAGGAGGCGGCATGGGCGAGGGCGCAACTAGATAAGATTTTAGTTGCCGCGTATATTAAAGGGTTGAAGGGTGAAGCCGGTCGACAACTACAATATATGCCGCCTACCACGTTTCAAGAGGCGGTGTCTCGAGCTGCAAGGGTCGAGCAGGTCCGGGTGAAGCCAAGTAACACCCGAGAGGTGTGGGCCATTCAAGGGGAACCTGCGAGTCGTGGGGATACCCAGGAGCGCCGAGGCCAATGTTTTAAATGTGGTTTAGAAGGTCACCTCGCTCGCGACTGCAGACAACTAAGTAAACCCAGGGTGGGGCCTTCCCGAAGTTTCAGAAACCCTCGCAGTGACAGAAATACCACTGCTGGTCGCGCGGTGACTTGTTTTGTGTGTGGTAAAGCAGGCCACTATGCTAGAGACTGTAGTGATAGAGCGACGTTAAAGAAAGTGAGGGCTAGCATGGTTCAGGAGGAAACCGACCCAAAAGGCGTGGGCCCGATGGATGCCCCACCATCGAGTGCCCACCAGTTCTAGGGGCACCTCAAGTCGTTCCTAATATCTCGACCACGCATTTTCGAGGAATGATGTGAATGTGACGGTCGGATTACAAAACGTGCAATTGTTGCTAGACAGTGGGTCGGAAATCTCGATCTTGAAGGAGAAGATTCCGGGGGTCAGGGTAAAAGTGTCGGAAATAAATGCAACCGGGGTAATGGGAGGGTCGGTCCCCATTGTAGGGGAACAGGAAGTAACCTGTAAAGTGGGTAATAGGGAGGTGCGCCATGTCTTTGCCATAGCCAAGGTGGCAACCCGCGGGGACGGTATCTTGGGATGGGATTTGATGACTAAATTGGGGGTTGTAGTAAATGCTGGAAATAGGAGCATCACCATAGGGGATGGTCAATTCGCCGCCGCGACTGTAGCCTCACAGGGGGTAAGGAGGACGGGCACAGCCGAAAGCAATGACACCTCGTCAAAAGAGATGACGCAGGAAGGAGATTGCCCTGGTCGGTTCAAGAAAGCTGTAAAAGCAATAGGCGCTATCACGATACCGCCTTTTCATGAACAGGTGATTGAGGGTAAATTGGGTGGTCCTTTGGAAGGGGACTGGCTGTTAGAGCCCGCGCAGCAGCTACAGTACGGGTTAAGGGTGGCGAGGAGTGTTAACAGGGTAGAAGGGCGGCGTGTCTGGGTGAAGATCATTAACCCGACTAACGAAGGGATCGTACTACCGAAGGGGCAGCTATTGGCGTTTGCTGAGGAGATCCTACCTCGGAATTGCCTGGCAATAATCGCGGCCGTTGAACAGGTTCCCTGCAGCAGTGGGGATTTAGATGAAGTGTTCATGCAAAAACTGAGTCATCTTCCAGAGAAGGAAAAACGTTTACTACTGAAGGTTCTCAGAAAGTATTCCGGAGTGTTCGGGCCACCCGGGAAGGAAGGGTGTAAGCTTCCGGTCTATCACTCTATCAAGACTACGGAAGAAGGGCCTATTGCCAAAAGACCCTATAAGGTACCGTACCATCAGAGGGCAGTAGTAATGGAGCACCTGAATGATATGTTGGAGAAAGGGGTAATAGTCCCATCTACCAGCCCATGGTCAGCTCCAGTGGTCCTGGTACCGAAAAAGAGTGAGGATGGCCAATGCCAGTACAGATTTTGCACGGACTTCCGAGGCCTTAATAAAATCACTAAAACAGATGCGTACCCTTTGCCTATTATAACAGAAACGCTGGAGAGTCTAGGCCGAAGTAGGTACTTCTCGACTATTGATCTGGCAAGTGGATATCATCAGATACCTATTTGTGAAGAAGATTGCGAGAAGACGGCATTTACTACAGTGGGGGGCCATTTTGAATATCGCCGGATGGCGTTCGGGCTGGTCAACGCCCCCGCGACGTTCCAGCGAATGATGGACCAACTGTTAATGAATCTAAAAGGGGAGGAGTGCATGGTCTATTTAGACGATGTGATCGTCTACAGCAGTGACCTTGACGGACACGGAGAAAGACTGGCCCACATCCTACAAAGAGTTGAGGAGGCGGGTCTGAAGGTGAATTTGTCTAAATGTAGGTTTGTGCAGAGCGAAGTCCGATATTTGGGGCACATTGTGTCAGCCGAAGGAGTGAAACCCGACCCAGGCAAGATTTCGGCGGTACAGTCCTTCCCTACACCATCCTCGGCGAAAGAGGTTAAAAGTTTCCTCGAACTTGCTGGATATTACCGGCGCTTTATCCCGAAATTCTCCGAAATGTCAAAACCCCTGACGTCTTTGTTAGGGAAAGATAAAACGTTCCATTGGAGTGACCGGGAGCAGAAGGCTTTTGACGACCTACGAGGGGCTTTGTGCTCCTCCGATGTATTGATCTACCCGGATTTCCGTGACCCGTTCTTACTGTCTACCGATGCTTCGGGAGTAGCGTTAGGGGCCGTACTCTCTCAGATTCGCGAGGGTCACGAGAGGCCGGTAGCCTATGCAAGCAGGCAGCTAAGCCGGACGGAACAGAACTATTCGACCACAGAAAGGGAGCTGCTGGCTGTGGTTTGGGCTACAGCCCAATTTAGATGTTTTCTCATAGGCCGTAGATTCACACTGGTGACGGACCATGCCGCCTTGAAATGGATGTTGCATCTCAAAGACCCTTCGGCCAAATTAACGCGGTGGGCCTTGCGTCTCTCCGAATTTGATTATGAGGTGGTGCACCGCCCGGGGGTCAAGCACCAGAATGCCGATGGGTTGAGTCGCGCCGTGGCGCATGTCCAAGACCAGGCGAATGAGGCCCATAAAACAACAAGTGGGCCGACCGAGAAAGACCGGTGGAGACGTGAACAAGAAAGAGACCTGTGGTGCAGTCACCATCGGAACCGTTTCCCAGATAAGGTGGCTCTAGAAGCGGGGTTGTGGTATTGGATCAATGGAGAAGGGGACCGTAAGGCGTGGAAAGTTATGGTACCTACTAAGCTGCGGTCGTATGTCATTCGTACCCATCATGACACTCCTTGGTCGGGGCATCCGGGAGTAGAGCGTACAACGACGAGGATACGTGAACAGTTTTACTGGCCAGAATTGAGCCGCGACGTGGAGAGATTTGTGAAAAGTTGTCACGCGTGCAATACCAGAAAGACCCCAAAGAGTCTGGCAAGTCCCCTTGGGAAAGTGGAAGTAGCTAAATTTCCACTAGACATAGTTTCTTTGGATCTCGTCGAGTTTCCAACGAGCCATAGGGGTAACCGTTACCTGCTGACGATGATCGACAATTTTACTCGTTACGCAGAGGCAGTACCCATGCGAAGCCAGACGGCGGAAGAAACCGCACGGGCAGTGGTAAGAGAAATTATTTTAAGGCATGGGGCCCCCAGATACCTCCTCACCGACAGAGGCACGAACTTTGTGTCCCAGCTGTTCAAGACAATGTGTCGGGTGCTACGAATCAAGAAATTGCAAACGACGGCCTACCACCCACAAAGTAATGGCCTCGTAGAGCGGATGCATCGCACCTTAGTAGACTCCTTAGCTCACTATGTGAGCCGGGATGGGCGCAATTGGGATGAGTGGATTCCCTTCGCCCTAATGGCTTATCGTACTACAGCACACTCCTCTACTGGGTTCTCACCACATTACTTGTTCTATGGCAGAGAACTTGAACTACCGTTTGATTGTCCCTACATTCTGGAGGAGGAGAGTCCTGGGGCGGAAGAATGTGCTAGGACGTTAAGGGAAAAACTCTCGAAAGCCAACGCGTACGCGAAGGTAACCGAACTGCGAGCACGGGAGCGTTGGACTCGAGAGCACGACCGCGGGAAGCAACGGCGGGAATACGAAGTAGGACAGAAAGTATACTTGTTAGAGCCAGCGGTCCCACTACACCATGCAAAAAAATTTCATCGACCGTGGACTGGTCCACATGTTATTTACGAGAAAATTTCTCCTACTACCTATGAACTAACCCTCGCATCGGGAGGCCGGTATGTAGTACATATTGATCGGCTCAAACCAGCAATAGAACGGGAAGACGAACCTGTCTTAACGCATGTACCACAAAGTACGACATGGGATCCACTTGCCGGAGAAGGTGGAGGGTTTTACTCTGAAGCGGAATCGGATCAAAGCAATGCGCAGGATAGTAATGGGCAGCCGGGAATCCAGGAGGAGGGCGCCAGAAACGTAACAATCGCGGAGTTTACGGAGGGGGGGTCTCCTGGTGTAGGAGGAGAGACTAGTAAAGAAACCAGGAGCCCAGACGTTACGACTGGACCCACGGATCCGACTTGGTATCCGGAAACGGATGACTCCAGAGAAGGGGACCAGCGACAGTCTCCGTATGAGTTGAGAACGCGTCACGAGGAAGCTGAGAGCAGAGCTCCACCAGTTCTAGATACGCCACCGGGAGTAAACGTGCGGCCTCGACGCCGACGTAGGCCAAATAGTAGGGATGTCAATATGACCGAAAGTGGATGTGATATGGATGACTGAGAATCATGTAACAGTATCCTGACCTACAGATCCTACTATCTTCCCCAAAACGCACACTCTGTCCCTTTGGAAAAGTAAATTAAGACGTCGGAATAAGAATACCTTGAACAAAAAGCGGAATAGCTCGTGTGAAAGCTGTGGGCCATAGTAAAGAGTACGGGTGGTGGGGCGGGGACCCTGTTCGGTGGGAAAGGTGAATGCGGGACTGGACACCTTACGATGGCGTCGCTCAAGGCTGGACCCATAAGAGTCCAATTGTGGCAGCAGGCATGCCAGGGCACCCCTCCAATATCATAGATGGACAATCAAGTTAAGTCCATCGTCACCATAAAAGCAGGCCACTAAATAGAACAAGTTGGAATATGTAGGATCAGGCGCTGCAGACTTATCGATAAAAGGAATAGTTGCCACGTAGCCCGGAAGAACCGTCCATGGCCAACAAATGAGATGAACACGAAGGAAGCACACAGCTGGCTACCACCGAGATCCTGGATAACGATAGTCAAGGCGAAGGAGCGAGTCTTCACCCTCGAAGGACTATCTAGTTGAAAGTGGAGTGAGGAGAAGAGATATACTCCACTTTTCAAAAGGGGGGATGGTTGTAAACAGTATAGTGTAGTGTTGAATGTGAATGATAATCAAATAAACAAGAGTGTTATAAACAAATAAACAAATGTGGTATAAATGTACATATGTTTAAGAGAGGACCAAAGGTCATCTAGGAGAGTACCTGGCGAGTGGGAGTGGTAGACACAGTAAGAGGGCGGCCAGAGCCGTGCTGAGACCACAAGCAACAGAGGTGAGCGACTTTTCATTGTTTCAGTCCTGTGTCACTAACCCACTCGCCAGGGATTATATTTCCGTTAATAGTAAATTTAGAGTAATAGTTGAATTAATATAAGTTTGCGTTAATAGTTGAGTTCATATAATTTTGAGTTAATAGTTGAATTAATATAATTTTGCGTTAATAGTTGAGTTCATCTAATGTTGAGTAAATAGAATTTTGAGTTGGATTGTATCTAAGTTTTGAGTATTTCAATACAGAGCCACCTTTATGTGATCTAATTATTCTGATTTAATAAATGAAATTATTCTAAGTTAATTTTCTAATAATTCTAATTTAATAAATATTAAATTGTACCACTACTAACTGCCCAAGTATATGGGTCCCCTTCCCCGTATGTATGGAGATGTGTGCGTATGAATGAGGGGTGTGTATGTGTATGGATGTGGAAGCTTTAGAGCCAAGCAGGTAAGTGGTGGGGGGCTTTACAGTTTGAGTCAAGTAACTAGTAACTTTTAATTTTCTTTTTTATGTTTCTGCGATGTAACAAAGGTGTATGTGTTAAAAAATTCTTTCTCCATATCTCCACGACTATCTATATGTAAGTTCAATATTATTGTAATAACATTTTTTTTGTTTTGTTTTCATTTTTTTTTATGATTAATCTGCAGTTTTTGAACGGCATAATTGAATATTTCTTTGTTGTTGTGGTTGGTTCCGCAGAGCTGGAAAGCATCAGATATATTTTCCGTGAGTGCCTGCTTCTTTTTGTGGCTACAGACCGGTTTCAACGTTCGCCCATCATCAGGATGCTTTTTGTCAAACAGTGTGATAACATAGATTTGCACAGAGCAAATTTAGTTGTTACACTGAGAGTGTATAAATACACTCTTGCTCTGTGCAAATCTATCTTATCACACTGTTTCACAAAAAGCATCCTGATGGTGGACAAACGCCCGAAACCGGTCGATGAACACAAAAAAAAAAAAAGCAGACTATCACGGAAAATATCTCTGATGAATGTTCCATTCCTGACCGAACCTCACAAAATTTCTTCATAACATAATAATAATTCCATTTTGTCATTAAACACACACACATAGTAACCTTAAACCTCCCCACATAATTACATACAACCAACAAACCAACAAGTGTGAGTGTAACAGAAACATTACATCGAAGCGAACTCTCTACACGCACTTAGTGAATTTCTCTGACGATGAATGAAAGTCCGAAACCGGTCAGGAAGAAAAGCAATATGCATGCTACGACGGATAAAATACCAGATGTTATCCAGTACTGAGGACCCCATTCACATATTCAACAAATATTTGCTCGTGCGAACCTACTAACAGAGAGGCAGAAAATGATTACATTGTACACAGCGCCAATAATATTGAACAAATACATTTGAATTTTAACGTCTCAGATTTCTCATAACCACCTAAAAATAATTTTTTCAGAAAAATGTTTCAAATAAAAGTGATCCGGTCCTATCTATGCCGTAAGCATTCCATGTGTAAAGGAAATCGTTATAATCATTTTCGAGACAATTCCAAAAAACTTAAAAACCTATTCTGTAAATATGTACTTCCGGCTAACCGATTTTCTGCAAATTTGGAATTCTAGCAATGTTCCTAATGTATGTTAATATTATAGATGTGGCGGAACTATACATAGTTCTGAAATAGTACTTTAGAGGAAAGCTTTAAACCACTGTTCCCCCTAGAACTCCACAAAACATCAATTTTCCCAGTGGTAATCTTTGCATCAGATGCGGTGGTAGTACCTAAATGGAATACCAAGTTTAAGCTTTCTGTGAATCTTCATTTTTAGGATTTTTTCCTCTTAACTCTTACTAGGAGTAGAGAAAGTAAAAAATAATAATAATAATAATAATAATGCAGAACAATTCAGAATTTATAAACGATTCTAAGAGTTTTAAATCGGAAATGCAATTTATTCTTTATACATACCATTTCTGGCGAACGGATTTATCTCTCTGATTGTAACTACATGCGCTAACATATCACATAACCATTGAGGATCTAAAAAATATAGATCCTTCAAAGTTGAATCTTCATAGTGCAGTAGAACACCTGGAATATAAATTTTTTTATTTTTCTCTAATGATCAATGTTAAGCATAAATCTATCGCAAAATTTTTAAAGAAATGTATTAGTCAGCTTGCATTATCCTGTGAAATTGAGTAGTATAATGAAGAATCAGTTTTACGAGTCTAGCTTAGCGTCAAAGCCCCCCCCCCCACAACCCCTTTCTAAAAATAAGGTCCTTAATTTTTTTTTTTTAAAACACATTAAAGCTGTTTTTCCAAGCAGCATAAAACTGAGACTAAATCATACTTTCGGTTTACTGATTTTAACAGAATTGTCTGGGATAATAAGTACTTAACTCTGGAAGTTATAAAGAGAAAATAAAGTTTGTTTGAACTTCCTGCTGTTTTTCGTTTTTTAAGTTATGCTGCTTATGAAATACACAAAATCTGGTGTGAAACATTCACACAACGTTTTACTCCCGGTCAACCGATTTTCTCCAAACTCAGAATTTCAACAACATATGTAGTTATAATTAATATTATTTAAACGATAGAACTGTATAATAAACTATAATAGCACTTTAGAGGAAATCTTAACCCCACGCCTCTCCCACTAACCATCTTAAGTGAATTTATCCAGTGAAATGTTTCAAATAAAAGTTGCAGCTCTTTGTTTAGTTAATATACTAGTTTCAAGAAAATCATTGGAGTCACAACTGAAAAATCCAATCAATAAAGTGGCACTCTGGGTTGAGAAATTTTAACAGGTGTTCCCGACAGGATCACTCGGTGTTACCCAAATGGAATGCCAAGTATGAACGTTCTATGATTTTTCGTTTTTGAACTATGCTGTCTCACACACACACACGCATGCACGCACAAACAATTTTCTAGAAACCACTTTTTGGACCCAGGAACATCAAACCATGTATTTCCGGAGAAAAATCGATGCCGAAAATTTGACACTATTACAATGCTTCCTCTAAAAGCAGTTAGAGAAAGTAATAAAACACTTACACACAAAATAGAGAAATGAATTAAGGTCGAGAGAATGTTTCAATGCAAATTTTCTTTCTTTTAATGCTCAAAAGGAATATGAAAACTTCACAATACCGTTTTCATGAAGAAAAAGTGTCGCTTGATGCAATTCAGCTGCATCACGTAAATTTGTATTAAAGCTGGCCACTAGACTGCGATACTGTTCAGTAGTTAATACAGGATCTTGTTTCATTTGACGTCTTTCGGCCACAATCTGTCCAATTACATCTTCTAACATCAAATAACTAGCAGGTACACATTGTTGCAGTAATAAAGTTTTACTGCCTGAAAAAGTAAAAAAGCATTTCACCTCACTAAGAAAGTTTAAATTAACGTAAAAATAAAACAAAAATAACAATTATTACCTGCAGTACGAAGACTGAAAACTGTATCATAAATTAAATTGCAAAGTATTTTGATATTATGCCTCGTTTTACAGCTCACTTCTATAGTATCAATAACACGGGGTAGTCCGCATTTTTCCGCATCTACCACGTTAATGAATCTGAAAAAATTCAATATTCTGGCAATTTAATTCTACTTAAAATTGTCTAAAATAATAAATTTTATATTTAGAAAAGAATTGGGTTGCAAGAAAGCAATGATGTTTTTTTTTCTCTTTCAATTCAGTGAATCAGATTTCAGTGAAAGAAGATTTAAGGAGCAAAATACCTCAGGTTGAATTTGGAAAAGTCCACCCAATCAATAAAGAGGTGCATCAACTCTCCCTTTGCAATTGAACACACGCTTTATAGTCAAGTATATAATTTAACATACAAGTGGATATTCAAAATCTGATTGGGAGATTAATATACTACAGTAGAGAAATGGCTCATTGGCGAGAAGACTTAATGTCTCAATGGCATCCATCTAGAAGCCCTCGAAAATCATGTTTTCCAAAGAAATGCAGAAGTGTGAAACTGACTGCATTAGACGACAGCCTTTGATCGAAACTTTGTTAAAAAAAAAAATTCTGATATTAAACATCATTTATGACTGATAGATTTTTAACTGAAACGTCCAATTTAAGTTAAACATAACATTAACTTTGAGTTCCCCTTTTTTATGAGATTTTTCTACTTTCTCTTATTCCTATCATCAGTATTACGATCGTGCTAGATTTTCAAAATTGACTTTTCACCGGATATTGTTTTGAGGTCCAAACAATACTTTTAGCGAATAGTCTGTATGTATGTGGGTAGTTTCTTAACACAATATCTCAAAAACGAAAAGTCGAAGGAAGCTTAAACTTGGTATTCCATTTAGGTACTACTACCGAATCAGACACGATGAATTCGGGCAAAAACCATTAACCGGAAGAGCAATTTTACTGACTGTTTTTCTTTCAGTTTTGTGATTTCCTCGAAACGATTTTCTTTAAACTTCATATACTATCTACACAAATAAATACCTATCACTTTTATTTGAAACATTTTCCCGGAAAAATTAATTTTTTGCGGTTCTAGGGAACAGTAGCCTTATAATACCACTTCCAGTATAATATATGGTTTTCCCACATATTAATTTAATACACATTAGAAGTATTGATAGGATTCCAAATTTGAAGAAAATCGGTTAACCGGAAGTGCGATTTTACTGAATTTTTTTTTTCAGTTTTTCGTGATTTTTTCTAAAACGGTTACAATTTTCTTGCTGCATGGATATAAACAAAATCTTATTTGTTACATTTTTCTGAAAAAAATTATTTTAGAGGAGTATGGGAGTCTAACAGTTAATTTAAATTTAATTTAGCACGAAGTTTCTTGTTTTGACATGAGCGCTCTATATAAGGCCGCTCAAGTATACAAGTAAAATCCCTACTGCCAATTTTATGGCCAGCCTAACGAAACATTGTAACACGGCAAACTTAAAAGAAAATTTCTTGATGAAATTATATTAATTAGAGTAAGAGGAAGTCGTGTGATTGTTGAAGATTGTTTGAGCTAAATAATCACAACAAAATTCGCTGAAAACTTCCTTCTTTTTTATTCAGAGGACTTAAATACACATTTTCCGAGGTGAAAACTCCAAAAAACTCGATTGCAATACTTTCTTTTATAATTTAGGAGAAAGTAAAAACTCTTATATGGATCGCTCCTCTCGCAATAGAAAGAGAAAAGAAAAAAAAATTGCTTTCTTGACATTCTTAAAATTTACCTATGTCTTATAAGCTGTTGTAGATCCTCAGCTCTGGACAGCGGATAATTTTCTTGCATAGTATCATAATGTGTTCCAACTATAAGCACCGGAGAATTTGGTGCGCGAGCCTAAATTAATAACATCCATCATGATATTTTGTTAAAAACAGGCAAAAAATTTCTTAAACTGCCACCTTTTTTTAAATTGCTCACCTGTATATTAACGAGCCATTGTAAAATTTCTGAAATTCCTTTGGCACCATCTGGAATTTTCCATACGACTAAATATAAACTGCGTTTTGATAGAAAATACTGATGCGTTGCGTAATACTCTCGTTGGCCACCAAAATCCCAAGTTCTAAAAATTATAATGATTATTTTTAAATAAATATATGGAAATTTAAAGATAAAATTCCATATAAATATTTGTATGTGAAAGATGCAATTATGTAGGTTGCGCAGATTCTGAATGATTAACGGCATGAGTTACAGCGTAAGCTCATTGAAGTCGAAGATTGTTCATTCAATTAATTTCTGTTTGAATAGTGTCATGCTGCAAAAACTATCTATTCAGCACTGCGGGTCAAATTACTAGTGTATGATTTTGCATATTTACCTGAAAGTTACTGGTCCATATGAAGATTGTCCACGGATCTTCTTCTCGTAGGTCCAATCTCCGATATCCACACCAACTGTTGACATATTTGTCCCTTTACATGTTTTTACGTTAATACTTTTATTTCCCATTCTTTTGGCCCAATGCTGCGATAAACGAAAGAGTAATATTTAAATTTTGATGCGTTAAATTGAAAAAAGAAAAAATTAGATGCATTGTTGAAAAAACCAACCTCTACCGGCTTCTTCTTATGCCCTTCATTGCGTAACTGTTCTAAAAGTGACGTCTTACCAATGCCTTGTACACCAACTATCATCAGTTTCATACGAGCGTATGGTTTTGCATCTTCTAATACACTTTTTAAATAACCAATCACATCCATTGTTTTGTATTTTTTACTTTCAATCATAGTTTTCAAAGGTTCTTGTAAGTTGCAACCTCTCATATTTAAATTCCATAAACGCGATAGTAAACCCATCTGTGGCGGTAGATCGCACAATTCTAAAAATAGTATTCATAATTATAATAATACTAATTTAATTTTGTTTTAAATAATAAGTTATGAAATTGGAGCTGGACAACTTTTAAATTAAGTTAGCCTCATAAGCATTGAACAGGTGCTCTACAATTCCCTTAATCAACAGCATCCCTTAAAGGTTTTTTGTGTTTGTTCGTGGGATGTGCGGTCTTGTGCATTCACTAGAACCTTGGAGATCTCCTATGCCTCCATTTTAGTGCCTGGCTGAGAACAATCTCAATCAAAAGCACTCATTTCATGACTACAAATAAATCTTTTAAAAATATCATGACATGGTGTGATTCTAAGGAAGATGTATCTTCCTCCGATACCTGCTCTGGACCTTGGCTTCTGGATAGCATCGCAGCCCAACAGAAGATTTATTGGATTTCTCCAACTCCTCAATGAATTCTGCAAGCCAGCAGCTGAAGTAGCAATGTCCCCTGAGAAAACCTGTTAGCATGTGCTTGTATAGCCCACTTCTGGTCTATTTGGACCATGGCTCAATGCAATAGTGTACTGGCTAATATTGTGTGAACTGATGCCAGAAAAAAAATGCCTCAGATTTTTTTTTTTTATCAGAATTGCCCAGAAATAAACTGCCTGTCTCAGTCGCGAGAATTTTCCCAGAACAATGTACCAGCGTCATGAAGCGAGTTGCTGCAGATTTCGTTCCCGGTTTGGTAGCCACCTCATGTATCAATTTGTCCTGACACCCAAAGATGCTCTACCCACTTTGATCATTAGTTTTACCTAGGTATTCGCAAACCATTTTCGAAATGATGCTTGACTATCAGATAAAATCACAATTTCCTGGTTTCGATAGGATTTCTTTTTTTTTGTAGCTATATGGGCCCAGTGGGGATTTGGATAGCGTAGGGTCTGGCCCCTCCCCACAGACAAACAATAAATAGGTTTTTTTTTGGATACTGGGTGAACTACCGCAAGGAAGATGCTAGGAAGCTTGTCTATTGCAACACTCAGTCCTCTGAAAGGTAATGAACCATTCAACCAACCGTATTCCACCAAAATGATATGTCTACAAGATCCCACTTCCTGGGAAAGTTTTTCATGATGCTGCTTTTCCTAATTACCCCATATCCCCCATATCCAGTGGAAATTCCAAAGATTATTATCTAATGTAAAGTAAGGACCTTTCTCTCCAGATGATGATCTTCTCTGCGTGATGTTAATTTAAAGTCCTTAAATAAGCCGTCTTTTGTAAATTATGCAGCTCTTATAAGGTAAACAAAATTTTATCAAATTTTACTAACCAGAATTTCCGCTGACATTTAAGACCGATAAACTATTCAATTCATGTATAACGGATGGGATATCCTTCAATAAATTATTACTTAAATCTAGCATACTTAGATTTGGAAACATTAGCTTTGTTTTCGATGTGGAAGCAGCACCCAACAGATCCTGTAATGTTCACAATGCATTAAATTATTCTTTATTGAATACTTTCCGCAACATCGCCTGCTCGCTGAATAGAAAGCTGACAAACTCTTTCTCTCCAACTAGCGGACCATGATGTTATACAATTTTTAAATGATTTTACATGTTTTCTCACCCAATCTGAATCATGTTCATCACTTTCTGACGTTGATAAACCATCATCGTCTGTAGTAATCTGTATCCTAGAAATAGCGTTATCAGCTAAAATTAACGTCCTCAAATTATCTAAACGTAAATGTCTCCGATGGCTGCACAAACTATTTAAAATTGTACTACGAAATGAACGATTTCTGCCTGTAAAATGCAACCAAAAAAAGAAAGTAAATTAAAGTGTAGGAACATTCTTCATTACTAATAAAGTAAAAAAAATCACAATCTTCGAAGATTCTAACCTGGTGCCATTTTATTAGGTTTACTAGTATGATTTGGGGCATAGCATGAAATAGCCGCCTGTTCCATTGGATCTAAACAATCAATCTGGGGTAATGACATCCAGCAACATATTTGATTACCGCTCAATTCTAGTTGTTTAATGGTTGCAGGATATGAAGTAATGTGGCTCATACTTCTTAATCTGCAAATAAGAAAGAAACATTATTGAGATATCTCTAATTTTTATAATAAGTACCAGATATGTAGAAATAACAGACAAACATATGTGTTAAGATTTCTATTATTTCTGCCTAATTCTTGCATTCTTACACTTATCAGACCAATTACTGTTTTTTGCAAACATTAATGTTAGTGATTGTGAAATCAATTCGACATGGCCCTCGATTAGGTCCTAAATAGTAAATTACGTTTCTATATTGTGCCAATGAACTTCTTTTTCTTATGACACTTCAGTTTATCTGGATTCGAAAACATTAAGCAATTTTTTTGTGAACTTGTGACCTTTTACTATACTAATTGACTTGTTTGAAAGTTTTATATTCTGTCCCCTCTTACACTGATCTTGGCTACGCTCATGGGTAGAATCAGAAGCGAATTAGAAGTTGAAGGGATTAATTCATCATTATTTATATTAATTATTTAAAAATGAAACATTAATATGATTAGGGATTTTATCCAAAATTAGAAAAATGTTTAATTTAAATGTAAAAATACGGAAATACTTTTAATATAAGATATTAGGAAACTTTTAAGAGATTAAAACCGAAGTTTCTTCTCTGATATTCATACCACAATAAGACAGATAGTAAGATATTACTACACAGTTGCTGAATATATGTATTTTCTCAAAAAAATCTATATTACCTGTTATAAGATAAATTCAATCTAGTTAAATTAACAGCAAGACAAGGCAATATAGGAGGCACTGAGGAGAACTGATTGTGTGCTAAATTCAATGATGTTATCTGGCAAAGTTGTGAATCAATATCATCCTCATTCAATACAGCATGTTCGGTAACTTCAACGTTTTTACTCCATAAATTAGTATGCTGGAGTTCGTATTGCCTAAAAGTAATTTTTTTTGAAAAAGATTATTAATGTATTTGATGACAGAAACATTGTAATTTAATTTTATTAAACTAAATAACAAGAGAAATTGAATTAGACTTACTGTAAATAAACTTCTTGGTCAGAATTCTGAAATGTGAAAGGAATATCTTGCGGTGTTCCTACATCTGTATCAGCACTTTTTGAAGATTCAAATGAACAAACGCTTGCGCATTCACTAATATCCTTTCCAAAAAAATAAAATAACCATTATTGACTTATTCTATGTAAGTATTCTAAGCAACAATTATTTCAAAGGCAAAATCTGAACTGACTTACATCAGAATTTTGTATAGTTGGCAACTCTCTCAATAAATTGAAAGCAACATTTAATTCTCTTAATTTTGGTGATTTCCACATCTGATAGGGTAACGAGGAAAGTTTATTGTTTGAAACATCTAATATAGTTAACGATGGTAATGAAAATATTTCTATAGGTAAAGAATCTAATCTGTTATCCTGTGAAGATGAAGAATTCAAACAATTATGAAAATAAAATTTTGTCATTTCGTTTTTAAACTTATAAACAACAATTTTATAAAACAGTTCAAAAATTAAAATTATAAACTTTTTTTTTTAATGGAGTAAGTTTCCTCTTTATAGTGTGTCCTTTAAGAGTGACTGAACCTTGCGCTGTTCGAAGTATTTCTGGGCGCATATAAATAGCCCAACTAAAAACAACAAGCGAGAACTAACCAGATATCCAGGTCAAGATTTCCGAACAAAGTAATCCTGTGGGGTAACAGCTTTTAACTCTTGCACAGACAACCTGCTCCAAATAAAAGTCTTGAAACTTTACTCCAAAAAAACGATAAAATATGTCATAAGATGTGAGAGTGTTTCCTTTTTTTTTTTATCTCATATACTCTACATACAGGGATCCGACAGGAATTGACAGATGTTTCCTTAAGCCACAATATTCTGGTAAGGAATACAATTGATGCCGACCAGGAGAAAAGTCCATAAATGAGTGGAAATAGTTTCTATAATATTTTAGAACCAATTTTGTCGTGAGAATACATGAATGTTAGTATCCACAAAGCAATTTACTATCTGATGCAAACGCGATATGAATTTGAATCGAGGTATTGGCTTATTGGAAATACATCGGGATAGCATAAAGCTCTGCAGAGATGAAAGAAAAAATAATCCATTCACCAACAGACATCAACTCTGGCGTTTCTCCCGCATCAGGCGTTTCCCAATACACAGTATGAAATGAAAACTTTTATGCCTGCTTTTTCCCAAAAAGGCTCACCGAATTAGTCGATGATTAGATACAGTAACCTGTAAAAGCCGAAGAAACTATTCGATAATAAAAGAAATATCTTATCAAAAATAAGAAATATACCTGCAAATAAAGTTCTTCTAAAACTGGAGCTGTATAACCTTTAAACTGTAAACTAACTTTTGATTTTACAATATCATCAAAATCTTCTGTGACAGGTAACCTTTCAATTTTGTTTTGAGCCATATTTAATATTCTATTAAGAAAGAATTATAAAATTATTTAAATGATTACTTGATCACATCAAAATCAAATAAATTAAAAGATAGTTATTAAAAGAGCGATCTTACTTTAAACTTTGTAGCTGAAAAACTATAGGTGGAATCCAAGTTAAAGAATTGTTCGATATATCCAATCTCGTTATAGCATACAAAACTATATCCTGACTTTTTGGATTTAATTTCATCTTTGGATTTACATGCAACGCTGCGCCAATCTTTAGGGAAAGAAACAAACAGATTGAAGTAGCAAGCAGACAATGTCCAAGGTTGTTAAATGCGCTAAATTTATAAGAAGAAATCAGAACTTACCAGCCATTGGTAACGTATATAAGGTACTTGAGCGGAACTTCCATGCCAATTCACCATGACAGGTGTATTGGCTAGAAGCGAAGTAAACGTCAAACCTTTAGTGACAGCTTCACTCATCGCTTTCTTATTGATATTATATTCAGGGTCACTGTGAGCCTGCAAATACAAATACAACCTCTAATTTAAAAATAAAAATCTGGTGTGAAACACTAACACAACTTTCTCTTACTCCAGTTTTCAAAACTGTATTTGAAAAACTTTATAGTTAGTATACCAAATTTTATAAAATTCGTCCGAGTTTTTATGGAGAAAATCACAAAAACTATTCAGTAAAAACACACTTTCGGTTAACTAATTTTCTTGAAACTCGAAATTTTGACAATCTTTTTATTTCTAATTAACTTTGTCTAGATGGTAGAATTGTATAAATACTAGAGGCAAACATAACCTCTAATAAATGTTTCAAATAAAAGTTGTAGCTCTTTATATGTGTAGTTCATATACTTAGTTTAAAAAAATCGTTGGAGCTGTTTTAGAAAAATAGCAGAACATTGAAAAATACTTTTCAGTAAAAACGCACTTCCGGTCATCTAATTTTCTTCAAACTCGGAATTTCAACAACATATTTAATTCTAATTAATATTATTTAGATGATAGAATCGTGTACTAAATAAATTAAAATAGCACTTTAGAGGTCAACCTAACCCCACCCTTCCATCAAAGTGTTAAATGCATTTTCCCGGAGAATGTTTTAAATAAAAATTTTAGAACTTTGTATGTGTAGTTTATATACCAAATTTAAAGAAAATTGCAAAAAGTGAAAAAAAAACATTCAATAAAGCAGGACTGTCGGTTGAGGAATTCTGATAAATAACGTACTGTCGGATCTCATGGTGATACCCAAACGGAATATCAAGTTTAAACTTTCTGCGATTTTTCGTTTTTGAGCTATGCTATTCACATACATACATACCACACACACGGACCATTTGCTAAAAATCAATAACTTCTTGGACTAATATCCTCAAAACGGATATTTCTCGTAAAAACTCATATCGAAAATTTGACACGATTACAATACTTGCTATTAATAGGAGTAAGAGAAAGTAAAAACAACACTGCAGCAGAGAGTAGAACATAAGAGAAAAGAAGAGAAAGCTTCTCGTATAGAAGAGAAGCTTCCTGTATCATAAGGAAGTAGAGAATGTTCTCAAATCATAGTTTCTTGACAATAATCGAAATATTTTGTAGATGACAAAGACGAAAGTTTCTTCACTTTTCTTTGTCACAGTTCAAGCAAAAAGAAAAGTGCCGAGGATGTGCAGGTATTCGTTTCGCTTCTGTAAGCGAGCTCCTACTTTATTACCCGAAGTTTCGCTAAAGATACTGAAAAGGAAATAATCTGTTTAGTGATTGGAAATAATTTCATGCACCAAAACAACGTAACCAATTTATATAAATTATGGCTCTTTGTTTCATTAGAAGGCAGGCTGAGACAAAGATTTCGAGTTCTAACCGTGGAAAGGATAGAGCTCGCTTCTGCTGAAATTGACTATTCTAGAATTTCCAAATTCCATTTGAAAGAAAAAAAGCAAATTTAGAATTTGGTGATCGAAAGTATCTCATTGAACAGTTTTATAATAAAATAATATTCCCACTTAACCTAATTACTGTCAACATTGTTCATGTTCATAGGTTGTTTGCACTAAGGAGGATAATAATATCAGTTTAGCTTATTCCTACATATCCGGATCTTAGTGGCATGGGTAAGTAGATGAAGTTGATACATTTTTTTTTAAGCTACCACTTTTACAGATCTGCAGAGTTAAATTTTTATTATATCATAAAAAAAGTTATTTCGTTATTCCTAGAACTCTGTAATTTCCTTTGTTTATATCGCATGTGTAAATAGTAGAATGAGGTCCATTATCAAATTATATATATTAATTTGAAATAAATGATGTGTTGGTTAACTAAAGTTTGCCTAAATGTGTTCGCTAAACCCAAGTTGTTATGTAACAATTCCACAGGCTATCTATATATTATATATGTGCACGGTATAGGAATGCTATGGAGTTGGGGTTTATGTGATCCGGGCTGGGATACCAATCAGAAACAAGCCCAAAATTCTTGAACAGCAACATTTATCATCGTTATAGATCACACAAAATTTTTCAAGTCAATACTGATAAGGATTGGTGTCACTTTATAAAATAACCGTTTACTCTTGAAAATTCTTAGTAGTTTGAGCTTCCTGGAATTCTTAAAATATTTTAATGGCAAAAATTGTAAAACAGTGGTTAATACACATGGTGCAAAAAAAATGACATCTGGTAACAAAATCAAAAACTGAAATAATAAAGCGAATACCTGTCTATGAATTTGTTAGGTATATGTAATAAGTACAGAATTTTTTAATATAAAAAAACATGAGCGCACTAAAAATTACTAGTTAAATTTTCACTAGGTATCTTTTGGGTTCAGAAGTGATATCATCAGCAATGCTCAACCATAACCCAGCGGGTGAGATTTATAACAGCAATTTGACATTGCACCTTCCCTTAATATTATTTAACCAGTATAGTGAAAATACAGCAGTTTCCTCGAACAAATTTTACAAATAAATATTTTAAGGTTTGTAGATCTGTTTAAAATAAACAACATTTAAAAGTCGTTTTGAAGGAAAATCAATGCGGAACGCTTGACACTTGTCTACTAAAAATCCGCCATTAATATGTTGCTCACAATGGCCAATCTAGTTCGTAGACTTTATGAAATGGAATGCACAGCCTACAAAAAAAAGGTTGATAAAAATTCATTATTTTTATTTTTGGAAAACTTAACTTAGGCCAACAAAATAGTGATAATTAATTTGAATATTAAAACTTCATTTTTTAAGTAATAAAACTAATAAAATTTTCATAATTCAATTAAAATAAAAATAGCTAACATTTTATTTAATTTTTTATTTCACTATCAAGTGATATTTGTACATTTTTCAAATTACATTAATAAAAAAACAAATAACTAAGTACTTTCAAAGGATAAAATTGGTATATATAGTGCTCACTGACTATCGCTGAGAAGTGATACCTGTATTGTTTTATTTCGTATTTTGTTTATAAAGAACAAGTATTTAAAAAATGTCCGACACATTTGGATGGGATTGGATTTATAAAATTACCGAAGAGGATATTAAGAAGAAGGAAGATGTGCTGACATTATTGATACATTTTCTTATGATTAAAGCCGGTTACAGATGTGTCGGTTTAGGTGATGATGTGGTGAGTAATTTTCGAAGTTTGTGTTTTTTAAATAATATTCTATTATCGATTTCCTTGTTTTATGAATGAAATATGAGGGTTAAAACTTTTTTGTTAATAGGTTAACAGTTTAAAATTAAGATTGTAATAAAAAAATATTGACTCAATAACATTTAAAGACATGCTTATTTTTCTTAGAAATTAATAATCGTAAAAAAATTACGATAGATGTGCAAATGTATTTTTATACATTTTTTTAGGAAAGTCTTACTGATATTGAATGCGCGGCTGAAACTTTACCAGCTCATTGGAATGCAACAAACAACTATTCCATGAGATATGTTCAAAATGATGATTTGTACATATTGCGAGGTGTACCAGTGGATGATAATATCGTTTACAACCTTCTGGTAAGTTTATCAATATTGCACTACTGATATCATTAGCATGATTAGACAGTTCTTGGATAGGTTAGCAAGACATATTTAAAATAAATAGTTTTCACGTTATTGTAATTATTTGTGATTGGTTAGGTTAGTACTGGAAAATATCAAACATTTTATTCCAAGATAGCATGGTTCTAATTGCAGTCGTCGACAGGTTTTCGTGGGTGTTCTCTCATCTTCAGGATTGTTTGATGAACAGAATGAGATCGTCAAAAAGCACATGCAAAAGTCATTCACTCATCAAAACATCCTGTATATAAAAAAACACCTGAAACCGGTAGCTGAACATCAAGCAGGTGGTCACAAACAAAAAATTTCTGATTATTTTATATTCTCCATTTTTTATCACTCCTTAATATGTTGTCATTTATATACATACATTTTTTGACAAGGAATTTCATGAACTTTTGTTTCTTTTTTCCAGAGGGTAAATACATTAGCGGTTACAAATGTAGCATTGAACGTAAATGATACAGTTGAAGGAACGCGAGGCACGTTAGAGACCTTATTTAAAAATAAGCCTTCAGAATTGATAGAAAAAATTCGTTTAGAATTACTGAATACAGGACCCGGTAAAGAAGCAACTACACAAACAACAGCTTCTGCCGGAAATAATACTAATGTACAACTAAGGCAAACAGGAACCAGCCCATCTCCACCGTATCATTCACCCTTACAAGTTCCCCGGCCTCCTGCGGCATATCCTGAACGGTATACCATACATAGAAATGACTTTAATAATAGTTATGTATATTTGCGAATATCATAGAAAAAAGAAATCTAATATTTTTATATTTATTTGTTTTTACATAAAGGGTTAATCCAGAACGTGACCCGTTAAGAGTAGGCCGAACCGATCTAGACCCGTTTGCACCAGGTGGCGGTATGATATTTAATCCATTTGCA
Organism: Triatoma infestans; assembly: GCA_011037195.1. Taxonomy (NCBI): domain Eukaryota; kingdom Metazoa; phylum Arthropoda; class Insecta; order Hemiptera; family Reduviidae; genus Triatoma; species Triatoma infestans. The sequence continues at coordinate 97,451 of JAAEAF010000698.1, forward strand.
GTACCACGTGGTGTGGGACCAGATCCTGGAATGGGAATTCCTGGCGGTCTCCCAAGGTTTGTTTGTTTGTTTTTTTATAATGAAATTAACAAGAGCAATATTACAATGATGAAGAATGCGTTTTCGCTTTCCAATTATGTATTAAAGTTGTTTAAACATTCTTGAAACTTGAGTATGGTATTTTGTTGGATAAACTTCAAGAGTTTAAAAAACTAAACTATTTTTTAGTTTCTTGATTCCTTCAAACAAAATTAATTCATTTTGAATATTATTAGTTTTTATTAATAATATGGTTGGCTTAAATATTATCTAGGTGGTTGCATCATATATTAGTTGACATATACCATTGTACGGCAGACGGAAAACTAACATCACCATTCTTTTTGCACTTTTATAAAACTCTTCTTGTATTTAAAATAAAAATGACTAAGTATACAATAACTGTTCATATTCAAACAAATACAGACGTCCTCATCAAACAAGTTCTCATAAAACATATTTGTCGTTTAAAAAAAAGTCTGCTGTGAGTCCAAGACTTTATGGAAATTGACTTTTTGTTAATCGTTGCTAAAGTTCAAACACTAGTGAAAATTAAAACCAAATTAAACAATCTTAAATATTTTTTTAAGGATTATTTTATACATACTTTACAGCAACCCCTTTTTATTATTTTCAAGCACTAAATTTTGTAAAATTCATCAAAACTTTCATAAGAGTAGATTTTTATCGGCACCATAGTTCTCCAATGAATATCAATAATTGATTTCATATTATGCTGTATTGTTGTTAAAGGGGTTCCGTGCCTCCAGGAGCCAGGTTTGAACCTTTTGGACCACGTATTCCACCTCCAAGACCTAGACACCCTCCGCCAGATGATCATGGTTTTGATTCATAGTATGGATAAACCATTAAGCAGAAAATGTAAACAATCTTGTATAGATAGATTTGGATGCAATGTACTCCGTCGTATCCATTAATGACAGTTTTAATAGATTAAATTTATGTATTTGTAATTATGTATTACTCTATTGTTATTATTATACTTGATAAAATATTGCATATTTTTTAATCTGATTTCTATGATCCAAGTTTCATTATATTGTACTCTAGGTTTTAAATCTGGGAGCTTCATAAGTTTCTGATAGCTGTTCACTGGTTTGGATGCTTGGTTCAGCAATTAATTGAATTATTACATATTTAGTCGCTGAAGTTTTTATCATCTTGAGCATTAATATTGCCATTAGAAGTTTTATTTTGTCAAAATAGATGTCATTGGGTTCTCTTCATGTAAATTCGCCTATGTTATTAAGCATATCATTGTTTTTGGCTTTAAAGGATGCCGAAAACAAGGGAGAATGATCATCTGGTTGTGAGCTTATACTACCAACATTGGTTCACTTGAAGAGTTTGTATTTTCAATAGACTTGATTGCCGCATACATCAGGATGGAAACATTCTATATATGATATATAACGCCAGTAATAAATCTAGCAATGATAAAGCAATACAATCGTTAAGTTGTGTATGGAATTATCGTGTGAGTTCAAGGGTTCTGTTGGGCATGTTTGACGACCAAGATTGTCGTATCCAACAAATATGATGAAAGTGGTGATCTACTTTCAGCTGTTTAAGGCAATATAACATCGGCTCTCACTCATGGTATTATAAATTTTCCGAAAGTGTTGAAAAATCCCTTCCAATTTACAAACATTCTTAATGGAAATGAAGGGATATTGCTGTGAGCTATAAAGATAATTTAGCGAACAAAACTTATATCCTTTTTCGATCACGATTCCTTCTTTCACAAACACTGTTCCCAGTTTTATGTTTCATGCGTCTTTTTACAATCTTCCATTTCTGCTTCAACTCCAGGATCTCTTCACACAGTTCTGAAGCATGAGCGTGAACATTTTGCTGTTCTGGTAGAATATAAAAAACAGTAGCTGACATTTTATCCGTCGTAGCATGCATATTGATTTTGTTCCTGACCGATTTCGGATTTTCAACCATCGTGAGAGCAATTTCACTAAGTTCGTGTAGGCAGTTCTCTTCAACGTAATGTTTCTGTTATACTCACACTTGTTGGTTTGTTGGCTGCATATTATGTGGGGAGGTCATAAGATTATTGTTACTATTTATGTATGTTTAATGACAAAATAGAATTATTATGAATTATGATTAGACATTAGAAAATAGTGTATAATAAATAGCATGTTTTGAAGAATACTTTATTACTAAATTTTAATAGTGTTATTAAGTATGCTCAGTGTTCTATCAAGTATTTTTTTGTTTGGGGGGGCGATAAGTTATTCCAGGAGTATACTATACTAATAAGAATAGGTAAAGTTTGAAGGCAATGCAAAGTTTATGGTTAGTCAAAACCTTGTACAAGTAATAAATAAATGTGAAATACAAGCAGGGTTAATACAAGAAAATATGTAAGTAAATTGATATGTAAGAAGGTTGGCAGCAAACTGCAAATTGGAGATGAGCTAAAATAGATAATAAGAGGAAATCAAATGTATTCGTTTTTATTTAATAACAATAATACTGTTTTATGTGAAACAAAAGAGTAAATACATTTTCTTCAAAATAAAAAACATTCTAAAAATCAAAAATCAAATCAATCAAAAAACATTCTACGGCATGGAAATTCCGTCTGCCACGTTTTTATTTATCATGCTTATATTGAAATGATATTAATTTATGTTTAAATTACCTAAAGAATATGTTGAGGGACATGTGGTGGCCTTTGTTAGGGTATTTTTTTATAGGGCACGGTAGGAGTTTTAAAAATGTACATGCAAATAATCTGTGCTTTAATCGGGGGAAGAAGAAAATTTGGTTCCATAGGTTAGAATTTAATAAGAGTGCATGCATCATGCATTTTTTTTTGAACACACACACACATATATATATATATAATTTTATTTTTTGTATACATGTGTGGGTGTGTGATGGTATATATGTATATGCATAAATATTCTTTTATGGTAGTTGGTGGTATGTTTGTAACATAGATGTGTGGAATGAACTTAAAGAGTGAGTCTGAGTTGTAGTTTATTTGGTCATTCATTCTGTTTTTGTGGATAGTCTTGTGTTTGTGTATTTCTATTTTTTCTAGAATGCCCATTTGTCTTTCTTTTGCGCCTTGGTGTAATAGGACTATTATTTTTTGTATACTTTGTGGTTCGTGGTTGTTCTTTATAAGGTGGTTAGCAGCATAAGTGGAGTCGGTTTTGTTGTTTTTGTATGAGCGTTAGTGTTCCTTAAACCTGTTTTTGAGGCTTTCCGTTCTGCCCTATGTACGTGCAATTGCATTCAGGGCAAGAGAGTTTGTATATACCATTTTTTTTCATAGGCTGGTTGTTTCTGTATGTGAGCATATTTTGTTTACAGAAAAGACAATGGTCCTATTACACCAAGGCACAAAAGGAAGACTAATGGACACTCTAGAAAAAATAGAAACCTACAAACACAAGACTATCCACAAAAACGTGTATGATCAAATGAATGACCAAATAAAGTATAAGACAGACACATTCTTTAAGGTCATTCCTCACATCTAACTATATTACAAACATACCCCCAACTAGCATAAAAGAATATCTATGCACATACATATATACCATACACACACCCACACATATATAAAAAAATAAAATATATATATATATGTTAAAAACAAAAATGCATGATGCATGCACTCTTAACAACACTATTAAAATTTAGTTATAAAGTATTCTTCAAAATATGCTATTTATTACACACTATTTTCTAATGTCTAATCATGATTTATAATAATTCCATTTTGTCATTAAACACACATAGTAACAATAATCTTATAATCTCCCCACATATACACAACCAACAAACCAAGAAAGTTTGAGTATAACAGAAACATTACGCTGAAGTGAACTCTCTACACTAACTTGGCGAATATGCTTTGACGATGGATGAAAATTCGAAACCTGTCAGGAACAAAATCAATATGCATGCTACGACGGATAAAGTACCAGATGTTATCCAGCATTGTTGACCCACCCACATTTTCAATTAGTAACAGCAGCTGGTGATCGGAGATTCATTTTTTCACATCATTTTTTACTTTTTGATTTCGTTTTGTTGGTACTTCATTCAAATGGTCGTTTAATTGTCAAATGAATCATAACGTACGGCAAGTGTTGAGTCGATTCCATCGATGTAAAATATACTGTGGTATAGTATTAAAATTATAATGAGAAAACCATTACTGAAATTAAAGATTCAATTTCGGTTTTATAGCACAATTATATCTTCAGAATATTAAAGGAGATCAAGAAATTATTTTATAAATATAAAAATACTTAAAAAAATAAATTTAGAATTTAGTAATGGAAAGTATCTCATTGAACAGTTTTCGAAATCTGGTCTATCATGAAGGGGAACACCAAGGGGTCTGAAAAGAGTTACTAGAAAAAACTGCAGGACTATTAAAAGAATGAGGCAAATGAGAATAGCCGTATTAGATTATATAAACTTACTTGGCTCAGCAACTTCCTTTCTTTAAAAGAATACATAAATGACTTTAACTGCCATCACGATGAATTTGGACAAAGGCAGATAGTGAAATTGGGATCTATCAAGCAACAAGTAGAGAACCCTGATACCCCAATAGAAGATATTTTCGAAGCAGAAGAATTCTCTTTACTTTCTACGTTTTTGCCACGCCGCAGCATATGAGCAACCAGTACAAATAGTAAAAAAAAAATTACCTTTATCGAAAGAAGTTTGGCAATTAAAATATCGTCTTTATTATTTATGGCTACGGTAAGTGCTTTTGATTCATGATCATGTGCATTATGTCTTAACAGTAGATCCACCATGGCAATGTTTCTTTGTTTACAAGCTTCTACTAGACATACGCAATCCTGTGGACAAATTATTTAATTTTTCTTAAAACTGAAATATAAAAGCAATAATGAAAAAAATAATTATTTTTTGTTTTTTACATTTTGTGACTGGATATTTGGATTTGCCCCAGAGCCAAGTAAGAGAGCGGCAATATCACAATGATTATTCCGTACGGCAACATGAAGTGCTGTCTCCTGGTCAGTATTACACAATACATCCAAATGCCATGGACTAACTAAACGTTCATTAGTTTCTTGTTTTGTACCCAAACTGAGACGTGTCATTAAAACTTGTATACCATCAGAAATACGTCGGCGAGTTCCAATATTGTTTTTCTCTTCTTTCTCTTTTTCATCTTCAACCTTTCGTTTAGGTGTTGGAGGGGGCAAGAAAATTTGTATATAAATATAGGAAATATTAGGATAATAGCTGCTAATCAAGGGTATTATTACATGAAATATAAGCTTACCTTAATTCTGGTAGCTTTTACTTTGAATCTTAGCATAGTTTCAACCATTTTTTGATTACCTAGAAGACAAGCTAAATATATAGGGGTCTGACCCGTAACATCTTTATAATTTACGTCAAATGGAAGCTCATATTCCCAATCTCCTTGCCTGCAAAAATTTATTAACTTTACAAATCTATTTAAAATCATCTAATTTAAAGAATAATTTTTAAAAAATCTAGTATGTAACGCTCACAAGACTTTCTTTTTTACCCCATTTAATACGATTTAATTTTTTCTTAAAATTGCAACTTTTATACAATGTTTAGTTGGGCGCCCTCTGCCCAAAATAACAAAGCTTATGCAGTTTAAATTCAAAATCTAGTTGACAGACTCCTAAAATTCTTACATTTTTTTGGAAAAATGTATCAAATAAAAGTGATCTTTTTATCTGTGGAGTTCCAAGTTTCCAAGTTTAAGGGAAATAGTTCTAGCCGTCGAAAAAATCCAAAAAGCTACTCTGTTAAGACATACTTCCGGTTAACCGATTTTCTACAAATATGGAATTCTGTCCATCTTCTGTTGTATATTAATATTGTGTAGGTTGCACAACCATACATTTTAATGAAGTAGTACACTAGAGGAAAACATAACGATACTGTTCCGTCTGAACACACACACAATCTATTTTCCCAGGAAATCATTTCAAATAAAAGTGATGTGACATTGTGTGGCTAGATAGTTTAAAGAAAATCGCGAAAAACTGAAAAAAAAAATCAGAACAATAGCATTTCCATTTATGGATTTTGCCAGAAACCTTCGTGGCAGATGCGGTGGTAGTACCTAAACGGACTACAGGTCTGAGCGTCCTGTGATTTTTCTTTTTGTGATATTTTGTTCACTCACTCACATACTCCCTAAAAACCACTTGTACATACTCTGGGTACCTCAATCATGTATTTCCTGTGAAAACTGAACTTCGAAAATCTGACACAATCGCAATACTTCCTCTAATTAGTGAATGTAAGAAAAGTACTTACACATAAGTAGTCATCAGATGCAATGGATACTGAAACTTCAACAAAGTCTCCATGATTGTTACATGTCCGTTGATACAAGCTGCATGTAGTGGAAGCCATTTTTCAACTGTACTTTGTTGAACTAGTTCAGGGAATTTCTGGAAATAGTTATAATTATAGGACTGAATTTGCTCTAACAAAACTGATTTTATCGAAGAATCCTGTATGAATATTAGAATAATTTTTACCTTTAACAGCAATTCTACGATATCCTTACGTCCTTTCACCGTAGCAATATGCAATGGAGAATGTTTGGTTATCTGATGTATTCGACCATCGGCACCACTTTCCAAAAGTATTTTGACAATTTCTTTTTTACCACCTTCGCAAGCTCTATACAGCAGATTAATTATTCTCAGTATAATTGATTCTTTAAAGTTCATTCTGTACTAGTTAAATCAGAAACTCACATAAACAATAATGAATTTAATCCATTCGGTTGAATATTTAAAACTGTAGACGCATCACAACCAAGTTCGTTAATTATACTCTTCACCAATACTATATCGCCATTTGTACATGCATCTCGTAATGTCCTATGACTGCTTTGTCGTAAACTTTCTTTAGCTTCTGAAAATGAAATGACCACGATTTTCTAAGAACCATATGAAAATAAGAAAAAAGCCCTACTACAAACAATCCCTTATTTTCTCTTTAAACGTTCGTGTCAAATTTTCGAAATTATGGTTGAAAATACAATTTGAGGAGCCCTTAATTGGATTTTTTTTTTTTTTAGCGAATCGTCTGGTAGATATCGACTTCCACTATTCCGAAGGACAACATTTCTACACAGTGTAATGCCCTCTTAATAAAACACGCATTGCTTTTGAAAAAAATTACTCAAATTCCAATTTAAGCTAGTTCCCAATGAATTTAAGATATAAATCAATTTGGACGATTTGAAAAAAGGAGATTTCTCGGTTTAGTCTAAATATTACTATTATTACTTATTTTTTAAAAAAAACTACATACCACAAATTGGTGACAAATCTTCAACAAAATAAGTGCAAGCATCAAAACCATTTTCAACCGGTTCACTGTCGGATCGTTTCACTTCAGCCATTATTCCAATATAACTTTCAAGCCATTTTACTATGATACTTTTACTTAAACCACAAGAACACATCTGTGGTTAGGGTATTAAATTTGCAATCACTAAATTAATATTCTTACAGGGGAGAGAGAAGGTTTTTTTTAAAAATAAATAAATCAAGTTAGCCTTGACGTAGGAAGTCCAGTTTTAACTGAACAAAGGTTATATAACAAGATCAATAAACTAGAGAAAAAAAAAATTGCAAGTGATTGCTGAAGTCTTATGAAGTCAAGTTTTATAAATGAGATGTTTTTCTGTTGCAATGGGTCCCCCATATTGCACATAACGATTAATTATTGAGAGATATGAAACACTAACAATTTATAAAATTTGTATGAATGTTGTAAATAAATAACTAACAATGATAAGATGACAATCTTTTTAGGAAAATGTCAAGGATTGTGATTTCCTATAAGGCAATGATCACCCACAAATAACGGGTAAATTAATGTCATTTTCTTCTTCTTTCAAAAACTTTTCAAATTTGTCAGTGTCCGCTTCGGATTCCCATATTCCATCTAAGGCGATTCTTCCACTGCTTCTCCTGCAGGTTCCGCGACCTCATCATCTTTTAAGCATTTTTCGCGCAAGGTACACACCTATGCCAGCTACGCATCCTTTGTCCCAAAAGAATTTAGTCCAACATTTTTCTTGGCTATCTGACAGAATCATTCAGACTTTGCTAACTAAAGGAGACTTATGTGCTACCAGCATATTTATTCAGCCAACTTCACTGAACTCATATGAGCCAACTGATCTACGCTTAAAGCACACTTCGTCGAAACCCCAAATGTTTACAATTCTTCAAGTGTTCTTAGCATCGCCCATTTCTGTTAAAATACTGAATATATGGTTGAGTCCGCAATGCTGGACAGCGTCTAAGATCTTATTCGTCATAGCATGCTTGTTTTGGTGGTCCTAACTAGTTTTAGATTCTCATCCATCGTCAAATTTTGGCTATCAAGTTTGTATATACAATTGACTTTAACTTGACAAACAATCAGTGTGGTGTGATAGAAACTTTATGTTGAAGTCAAACTAGATAACCAAACTCTTGATGAATGAGAATATGAAACCGGTGAGAAAAAACAGAAAAGAAGCTACGACGGAAAAAATCCCAGATCTATTACAAGAGCTTGGTCCTTTCCTCCAGCCACCAAAAGTTATCCGTTTCATCCTTATTCTTTTTTTTAATTCCCTACCATTTATAACCACCCTAGTATCTTCCGGACTAAATGTATATTTTTTCTTAAATATGCAAAAATTCAGTAAAAAAAAAAAAACGTGAGAAACACTTAGACTACTTTCTCAGACTGGAAGTTTTACAATTATAATTGATCAATTAACTTTCTACTTGAATTTTTACTACAAGTTTAGTTCTGTTTTTAATATTAACTACTGTGGCTGGATTAGGCAAATCAACAAAATAGAAAAGTAATTAATCACCAGATTGTGCTACAGCCTAGTAGAAGTCCAAAATCGACCAAAAATTATACTAAAAATTAAGAGCTGATATGTCTGAGAATAGTAATAATGCCAGACCCATCATTGAAACTACCTTATAAACATATCAAAGCAGCCATTATTATAATCTACAATCCCGCAAAAGTAGATCAAATGTATATATCTCCCCTTATTAACTGAATAACAGGGAAACAATAGCCGCACCGCCGTCAATATCCAAGAAAACTTGAAGTGGTAGTTTAAAGTAATCGTTAATCTCAAACTCCACCAAACCATCTCTAAAACTCAGTCTTTCTGGAAACGATATTTTATTCGCACTCACTCATAGAGACTAATTGCAAAGAAAACATATTTGTTGTTCCTAGTTTGGTCCGCAGAGCTGGAAAACAATAGAGATATTTCCCTTGACAGCCTGTTTCATTTTGAGGCCACTGAACGGTTCTTTGGGTGTTCGCCTATTTTTCAGGATGTCTTGATTTGAACAGTGTGATCTCATTGTTTAAGGTAAACTGTTAAATATATACACTAACAATTTAAATTTTATTCTGTGCAAGTCTCTAATATTTCATTTTGTGGTTCTAAGATAGATGAATACTGAAACCGGTCGTTCATGACAATATGGAGCAGAAAAATTATCTTTCAGTATATTTTTCTTACTCAACGGGCCTCAAAACATATATTTTCAGTAAAAACTCAAATTCAAAATTTTCTTACGATCACAATTAATTCTCTTCGGGAGAATAGAATTCTCTTCTATATTATAGATGACATAAATATTTTTAAATGATATCTACATTATGGATTATATAGTTTATTACATATTATCATTTAATGGCATTTAATCAAATTGTGAAGGAAAGATGACGAAATTTTCTCCAAACATATATTACCTGCTGCTTTTTTTAAAATATTCATACATTCTGTGTGTTCGGATTTTTCGGCAATATCTAAAGCTGTTAAGCCATTTGCATCTTTGGCCATTAAGTCTGCACCATTCTGTACCAGTAGTATAATATTGTTTAGGAAACCATGTTCCGCGCAAACATGAAGAGGAGTCTGTAAATTGCCAGTAAAACAATATAATGAATTAATTGAAATTAAAAATCATGGAAAAAAATCAATCAAAATAGAAACAACTGATTTACAGTATACTAATTCATGAGGAAATAAATCATTATTTTAATTAACATAATCAAGAAAAACGACCCTGAAAAGAACAGGATATTAACTGAAAAAGGTTATGACAAGTTCTCACATTGCAAATCCTTATTACTTTCCTAGATATTGAGGGTCAATTGGTAAGATACAACTTGAAAGAACTTTTAAAGTTTGTGACGTCATTCTGAGTAAAAAAAAAAACAAAACAAGTCATACGAATTTTCTAATTATATTACTTATATGCATTTAAAAACTGCATTTCAAGAACCAATCAACTTTTTGCATATACGAAATAGTGCAATATTCATATTTATTTCACTTAATGACAGAATAAACTATTTCTAATACTGTAATGAATTAATTGATCTTTATTTAAAAATAACACATATTTAAAAAATGCAATACTATTTGTACACAATAAAGAGACATGTACAGTTAATAGCTACTCATACTCTCTCTCTCTCTCACACACACACACGAAAACAAAGAAAAGAGAAATAAAAAAGATAGTACAATAATAATAATTTATTTAAAATAATAATCAAACGATAAACAAGGAATACAGAAAACTGGACAAAAGCTAGTGTACACTGATTCATCGAATTAATTTATTACCTATGGACTAATGATCTCGACTAGGAATTTGAAAATCCGAGACTTTCTAGTGAAATTTACTGGTAGTAATAATTACTTAAATAATATATATAATCTGTCTACTTTAGATTCAACACATTCTAATGATTTAAGTTAGGAGTTTTGGCTGTACCTCTGAAGATGTTGTGAAAAGGACAACTATTATAATATCAATCAGTGAAAACTATATCAACATATTCACCTATATGTGAAGTTTAATCATCGTTAAAGACAAAAAAGGGTACTTTTCCGTTAGCCGGGCGCAAGCGAAAAAGTGTTGTTTCGCTCGGGAGCCAAGTCGAAGCGAATGACAAAACAGTAACGGAATAAAAGTCGAAAACGTTCAACTATAAACAAATATTAATTAATAGTAAGCAAAACAAGTTCAACTATAAACAAATATTAATGAATTGTAAACACTTTTTCGCTTGCGCCGGCTAACGGAAAAGTACCCAAAAAAGAATGAAATGAACTGAGAATTTCTTACAATTCAGCTCCAAATTCAACTGATTTACTAAAAAAAAATTCACATAATTTTCTGACAAAAAATGTACAAATAAGATACAATGACCTTCTTTCTTTTATCTTATTAACTGCACCAAGAATTTCAATTGAATTCAACTGCACAAAACAAAATAGCAATTAGATTTATATAATCTTCTTTCACCGAGAATGATGCCACAAACAATATGTTATTTTGTTTAAACTCATTATGAAAACTTCTAAATTTATAGATTAGCTAATTAATAATTGAAAAGTTGAATTAAATACATAATTTTCTTTAAAAACGACAACTCACCTTATTATCACCTCGAGGTCCGCTAGGAATGTTTGGGTCCGCTAGGGGGAAAAAAAGTAAGATTGAACTCTTATATAGAAGGGAAAAAACACTTCAAAGAAGGCATATATTTATATGAATGTTCGGAAATTTGAAAATGAAATTGTATGCTCATTGGTAAATTTCTTCTTTCTTACCCGATGTTCACATCTTTTATAAAAGAAAAATGTAAGGTTAAAAGTAGCATTCACACAAAACAATTTATTTTCACTATTAATTTGTGTACTATGACACTCATTTGAACGTTTTAGAAAAATACCAGAATTATAAGATAACCTTACGGTAGGCATAAGCTGTAAATGTTAACTTCTTTTTAGAAAAACACTATATATAATAAACACTAAAACTATTTTCATGCCTTGATATTTACTAAACACTCTAGATTACCTCCTGCCTGTAATAAAATCCTTAAACATGTTGAATTTTCAGTCGTAGCAGCTGCATGTAAAGGAGTACGTCCCCAGGAATCTTGACTATTCATATTACTCAATTGATCTCCTCTCAAGAGATCTTCCAATAATTCAGCATTATCCCATAATGCGGACTAAAAAAAAAATTTAAACATAATTTTCTGACAAAAAAAATGTACAAATAAGGTACAATGACCTTATTTCTTCTTGGGTACTTTCCTAGAAAAGTTGAATAACCTCCCTCCAAAAAAACTTATAATAAGGCTTCAATTACTTAAAAAAATCGACCAAAATCCAAATGGACGAAACGAATTTGTAATAAATGGTAATAAAATGTAATAAAACCTGGTGTAACAATCTCCCATTGAAGTCCTCTTCCTCTGGTGTTACTGATTCCATTATTCAAGATAATCCTTATAATGCAAGATTGAATTACACGAATTGAACCATTATTTCCATTTTTTTTATTTTGTACTAAAATAATAAATACATAATTCATTAAAAACTAGAGAGGACGTACATTGCTTTTACACAGCCATTACCTAACCTTATGTTTACAACAGCCAGGCTATGACAGTTCAAGTGTTACCTTACCTGGAGTCCCCCACTACTATCAAAATAGCCATTCTACTATTTCCATTCTACTGCCCGGCGGGTTTTTTGATGTAACTTATTGTGTATACTGAATTGTAGGAGGAAATGTTGAATGTATCACAGCATGTTTTAAATATCAATAATAATTAAGTCAATAGTAATAAATTCAATTTATTCAATAATAATTAATCGCTAGTTGCTTGAGAAAATCGGAATTTTTGAAGTTGAATATGTCAACAGCTATTTTTTTTGAGAGCGATGAACATTACCCACATAAATTAGAGAGTCTATATTTCGGAAACCAATCATGGATATAGTTGGTGATATACCTGGTTTAGACGTAGAGAGAGAGTTAAGAGAATATTAGATCAATCGGTGAAATTCTTATACGGCGTATTTATTTACTTATTTCAAACAATTTCAACATTGAAAATGTTTATTGCCGGGACCTGTTCGGTGAAAACCGAACGCAAAAGGACATCCAAAGCCGTTGCATCAAGTGAGGATAATGGAGTAAAGTAAGAGGGGACTGGTGACGGGGGTTTAAAGTGGGGACATTGACATTTATAAAAAGATGTGTTTTCGGATTAGAGCGTATAGTTTTAATTACCCCCTACATTATTATGGTTATAGGAGCTGTCTCTAGTACTATATAATAATAGTGAGAGAAATTAAAAATACATAATAAGCAGTACACGAACTCCCGAAAATGTCAATTAATTCTTGCCCATGGGCTTCTTTTAATAAGTCGAGTGTAGGTCGAAGTAAGCTGTACAGCTTTGTTTTGGAAAAACAAAAATTAAAAAAGGAAAATAAGTAAATATTCACAGAAATCATGAAAGAAACATTTTTTTTATAATTTAAGGCGCGGCAACTAATATGGTCATTTGACCCGGAGTTTTCTCAGTGCATGCCGAGTGTCCGTATGCCTTGCTTTCGTGAATAGTCACCAAAACATTCTTAGTACAAAAAAAAAAAAAATCTGTTGTGAAACACTCCCAATACTTTCTCTTACTCCAATTTACATAGTCTACAATTTATCGAGCTATAATATATAACGCTTGTTCTTATTATAATTTATTTTTTAATTGCACTAATACTTAGTTCGATTCCTTTTTTTTATGTTGTGAGAAACTAGATTACATTAGCTCATGCGTAGATTTCTATCTTTATAGTACTCATTCAATACTTTGTGGACGGCGCCACATACATAAAATTAAGGACATTATAATGAATAACTAAAAACTCCAGGTCTAACAAAAGTTTTTTAACCAAATGAATTCATTTGGGAAATCTTTGGATTTTCATTCCATTGTGGAAGAAAAAGGCAAGAGAGAATTAGGGACATCCAATTTAAGTCGGCCATTTTGTGTTTGGCCGTTTACCGTAATGGAACAAAATAAAATTAATGTTAAACATCCACAAAATTTTCTCCAAGGAATTCATAATATTCGTTAAAAAACTTTTCTTAGACCTGGAGTTTTCAGCTATTCATTATATTGTCCTAATTTCATGTATGTGGTGCAGTTATGGAGACAGTCGAAACAGTTACCTACATTATTATTAATAATAATTACACTGTTTGATTTGTATAACCATTTCGAATTCAAACTGTGTGTATGGTATAAACGTGTAACTTGTGAAAATACAATAAAGAATTGTTAAAATTAACTCAGCGTTTTTTTTCTTGACTTTCCTTTACATTTAATCTGTGTGGTTGGAATTATAAAACTTGAAAAAACAATTTCAATATATTCACAAGTGGGATAATGGAATAACCAAGAATTTATGTTTCTTCTACCATTTTCTGGACAGGGTTTAAAAAATCCAAAAAACATTTTCAATGTTTGACTTTTTCATAAAAATGGTATTTTTTTCGTTATTTATTGTAATTTGTTCTACTGTGAGTTTTTTCGGCAGGGTTTTGTTCCAGTTCGCCCAGCTAAGGTAGATGGCGGTTGTCGATTTAAGAAATAATCGATATCTGAGACATTTTCCGTGGTAGCCTGCTTCATTTTGTGGTCATCGACCGGTTTCGGGCGTTCGCCCATCTTCAGGATGCGTTTTTCAGTGAGACATTGTGACAACCGTGACAGTGTGAGACAGTGAGCAAATTCAGTTTACACACTTGCTCTGTGCAAGGTTGTCACACTGTCTGAAAAACGCATCCTGAAGATGGGCGAACGCCCGAAACCGGTCGATGACCACAAAATGAAGCAGGCTACCACGGAAAATGTCTCTGATGCTTTCCAGCTATGCGGAACCAACCACCACAACTAATAATCGTTATTATAGTGTCACGCCCCTCTCGGGACGGGGGAGGGAGGTAGGTTAATAAACAAGCGAGCGTATTGGGTCAACGTATATTTAGGCAATATATATCGTATTACAAGATATGCATAGACATTGACAGAATAGGGATATGAGCACAGCTAAGTAGCTAGTCGGATATGAACAACTGATAAATAATGCTAAAGGATTACCTTCCTACATCAAAACAATAGATATTCATATGCATTATAATCAAGATAAAAGCTTAAACATTATAAACAAGTGAACAGTATATTGGATAAAAATTATGATTATTAGTACAGTTAACTAAGTAAACAATTTAGAAATAACGGTAAATTATATACTTCTACACTAGATATAAATTTATTTATATGTTCAGAGTATGAGCTTAACCAATGTTTTGATAAAATAATATACTAGACAAAGAATGTGAATATGAATACGGTTAACTAACTAAACAGTTAAAAGAAGACGGTAAATGATATACTTCCTACACTAAACCTTATATATTTATTTATTAATTCAGAATAACAGCTTGAAGACATAGCTATGAAATAATACGTTCAATAAAAGGATATGAATATTCTTACACGTATATGTTGTTATACAGTAATACGAGAGATAATAAGACCAGTAGGCCAGTTTGATAACTCTAAAGTTGACTACTATCGGCAGATAAGCCCGGCGCCCCGGCAGGAGTAAACCAGACAGACATACAAAGTTCTACTTAGACAGTGCGGAACGACCAGCCAAACACACCACGTAGCCTCACAATAGACATACGTACATACACTGGCTCTCTTCTGCTCTCCATTCACTATCCCGCTCTCACTTATCGCTCTTCCCCACCAGGCACTGCTGGGCTCACCCACGCAGCATCCCTCTCCCGTCACAACAGGATTTCCCATAGATGGACTCATGGAATGAATGTCGTTACTTGTAAAAATTTCAAGAACTTTCTTAATTTTTAACAGATGACTAATCACACGTGAATGAATTCTTTCCCTCACTCCTGGTAAGGAGGAAGTACTGTGCGATCGTGTCAAATTTTCGAAATTGAATTTTCACCGGAAATATATGTTTTGAGGCCCCTTAATTCTGAAAAAAATAATTTTTAGCAAATGGTCTTTTACGTGTGACAGACTATCTCCCCCCCCCCAAATCGCAGGAATCTCAACCTTGGTACTCGTTTAATAATACTGATACCGAACGTTTCGAACAAAATCCATCAACCGGAAGTGTGATTTTACTGATATTCTCGTTTTCTCGAAAGCGGCCTAAAAGGTTTTCTATATTACCTATCACTTTTATTTAAAACATTTTCACGGGGAATTTTTTTTTTAGGGAGTTCTGGGGGGGGGGGACAATAGCGTCAAGCTTTCCTCTAAAGTACCACTTCGGTGCATATATGGTTTTCTCACTATATAATATTAATTAATATATATGTTAAGAAATTGTTGATGAGGGGCCGAAAAGGGAGCGGTAACATTGCGAGGTTACCGTAAGGGAGGTTGTAGGTGTGCATGCGAGTGACTTTTCTGATGGATGGCGATGTGTTTTATCTATTGGAAAAATATATTATGTTTTGTTAATTTGTAAACTGAATAACTGTGTGTTAAATAACTGTGTATTCTGTAAAAGGAAATAAATAAAAATAAAAGGTGAGGTGAAATTAATAATGGTAGCAAATTTTTTTAACAAAATTCAGAAGTGCGATAGCACACTAATAATCCGCCCCAAGTGGAAGTAATATTCATAATTATTATGAAAATATATTATAGTTACGTTGCTTAAATGAAAAGATTGAGTTGATTTCCTTTTTACTTTGTTTTGTTTCTTTAATCTTGTTTTGTACTTTACTTTGTTTTGTTTCTTGTTCAAAGTAAAGAGTAAAATTTATCACTATTTGTAAATTGTAATATTTGATTTTAAGAGATTTCTTTGTATAATAAGTGTGTCGAAGAGTAACATACGAAACAATAATTATTACCTTTTATATGTGTGGTATTTTAACAAATATTTTGTATACTGTTTAGCTTACTATTATGTTTATGTTGTTCACTTGACATTTATTTACAATATTGAATTTATTTTCATCTTGTTTCCTGACATTAGCAAATGGTCTGTTTAATCTCCCCCAAATCGCAGGAATCTCAACCTTGGTACTGTTTAATAATACCGCATCTGATACGAACGTTTCGAACAAAATCCATCAACCGGAAGTGTGATTTTACTGATTTTCTCGTTTTCTCGAAAGCGGTTTAAAAGGTTTTCTATATTACCTATCACTTTTATTTAAAACATTTTCCCGGGAATTTTTTTTTTTTTTTTTAGGGAGTTCTAGTGGGGTTCTGAAAATATTAGAACAGAATGCACAGTTGATGAACAAACTAAGCGATAGAATTGATTCCCAGGAAAAATATAAAATCATGCCGGACTTGAAATAGGAATATAAAACCATTCTGTGGAAAGGAACTTCGCCATGAAGCGAAGGCTTGGTTAGACACATTAATAGTTTGGCTGATTGCACAGGTGGCCTGCGACTTTTAGACTAGAAGCAGCTAGAGGTAGTATGACAGGTTCAGGTAGGAACTGGTTCTTCTCAAGAGAGATGAAGGACTTGGATGACTTCGAGAGGCAATTCAGGCGTACTTATGTTGATGCTGTTGACACAGGGGATCTGTGGAAGGAAATGTTAAGCAGAGTCCAAAGCCGAAACGAAGAGCTTGAAGACTATTTCCAGTATAAAACCAGAACGTGTAGAGAGCTGGATATGCCATTTAGAATATTAAAAACATAAGTTTTGGAAGGGCTTTGGCAAAAAGAACTGTGCGACTACTTGCTCGGTAAAGAGCACCATGATGAAGACGGTTTAAGAGATTCTATGCTAGACTACGAACGTATTAATGAAGCACGATGGGAAAGGATTTGTCGTGAGAGGCCCAATTTCCAAGAGACAAGAAAGCAAAAGTTTAAACACGAAATAAGAAGAGAAGCGAATGCTGTGAAGAATAATGTGAAGACGGTTTGTCTTCGATGCGAAGAAAGTGGTCAGCGTTCAACTGAATGTCCGCAGAGCTCCCCAAAACGCGACATCATTCCATTAAAAGGCATGGGAGGGACTAAGGGCAAATGTTATTCATGCGGAGAACGAGGGCACATCTCAAAGGATTGTCCAACAAAAGCAAACAGGATATGCAGAAAGTGCGGAGAAACCGGTCATTATGCCAGGGAATGTTCAAGGGAAGAGAGAATAACAACAATTCGTAACCAAACAAGTCCTATAAACATTAAGTACATTAAAACCGTGGAAATGAATGGCACTCATGAGGTGCGTGGACTTTTCGATTCTGGCGCTAGTGATTGTACTGTGCAAAACTCCATAGCCGAGAAATTTAACCTTGAGTAAGTCCCTTAGATATTAACTTGGCTGGATTTGGTATCGGGAAAAGGTTAGTAAAAGTTACAAGAGCGGCTCATTTGATACTAGGAATAGATAGAGTTTTGGGTACCGAAGTACGTGTATTTATTGCGCCCGGCGAGGAACAGATCTACGAAATGATCGTAGGACGAAGCTGGATTGACCAACCACACATTGCATTTTTAGGTCAAGGAACAAACTTGAAGGTGGGATATCGAGATGACAATCCCTGTAGGAATATTCAAGTTGAACCGGACGTAGTAGAGGCAAGAATAACATTGAACCAGCCATTTGAGACTCAGCCCGCCGAAATTAATTTAGTGAAAACATCGGAAGAGATCACTTACCAATTATTCTTAAGGAATGATGGAGAAAAACTGGCCAAATTGCCTGAAGGGCTAACCATAGAAAGAAGTACTATTGAGAAGATGGAAAGGTGTAAAGAGGTAAGACTAAAACGTGATTTACGGGAATCAGATGTTAATGTGGGGAAAGAAGTAACAATGAGGGAAAAGAAAGAGTTATTAAAACTTTTGAATTAATATAAAATGTTTTAACTACGAACATAGCAGAGCTTGGCCTGACTGATGTGTCAGCAATGGACATAGTGGAAAAACCGGACAGTAGACCTGTACGTCAGAAGCCGTATAAAGCAAGTAGGATGGAAAGAGAAATAATGTCAAAAATAGTGGAAGAATGGAAGGAACATGGTATTGTGAGCGAGACCAAATCTCCTTACAGCAGTCCATTATCGCTTGTGAATAAGAAGAACGGAGAATCGAGAATGGTTATCGATTACAGGAGGCTAAATAGTCAGACCATAACACAAATGTTCCCATTGCCAAACATAGACGACCAGCTGGAACTGCTGGCAGATGCGATTTCTTCGCACTTTGGACCTGGCTCATGGCTATCTGCAGGTTCCTTTAAGTGAAAACAAGGTCCCTAAAGGGAAAACGGCATTCGTCACCCCCGACGATCACCTACGATTTGAAAGGATGCCTTTTGGACTTAAGAATGCGCCATACGAGTGTTCCAGAATGATTGCTAAAGCCCTCTTAAAAATAAAGTCGTACTCTGCTATCTGGATGACCTACTTATCCCAGCAAAGACGTGGAGTGAAATGATTTGCAGTTTGGAACAGGTGCTACAAGCAGTAAGGTAAGCAGGACTGACTCTTCGTTTAAGCAAGTGTCATTTTGGCACGAAAGAGACTGAGTAACTCGGCTTCATCCTAACACCCAAGGGTATTAAACCAGGAATGAACAAGGCAAAAGCGTTACGAGAATATCCTGCATCCCGAAACCTTCTATCCCGAAATCTTCTAAGAAGTTAGAAGATTCTTAGGCTTGATAGGATTTTTCAGGAGATTTGTACGGAACTATGCAATTAGAGCAGCACCCTTTTAGTCTCTGACTAAAAAGACAATAGAATTCCATTGGTCAAATGATCAGCAGGTAGCGTTTGAGGACCTGAAATGTGATCTAACGAGTTCCCCGGTGCTTGCATTATATAACCCCAAGGCCAGGACGGAGTTGCATACGGATGCGAGTACGGAAGCGAGTGCTTTTACAAGAAGGGACCGACGGAGGAATGCATTTGATTTACTGTGTCAGCAAGAAGACCTCAGATGCGGAGAAATACTATCACTCCTCAAAGCTGGAATTGTTAGCCATTGTATAAAGTCTAGGAAGATTAAGATATTTTCTAGTAGAAGTGAAGTTCACTCTGGTCACTGACTGCCAGGCTTTGGTGTACGTAAATATACATAAAACTAGGAACCCACTAGTGTGCTGCTGGTATGCACAGCTGCAGGAATTTATTTCGAGGTCAAACATAGGCCCGGTGACAAAATGCGACATGTGGACGCCTTGAGCAGCCATTATACCCGA
>JAAEAF010000699.1:0-246839 GCA_011037195.1 Triatoma infestans
TTATCCCACTGTACTTGCCATTTTCTATGTATAATATATTTCATATAAGTTTGTATGTCAGTGGGACGCACAGGGATGACATCTTCAGTATATGTAGAGGCGGCTCTTTTGGCCGCCTCGTCCGCCCGTTCTTTACCAGATATTCCGATATGACCTGGTACCCAGGCGAACGTCACCCCTTGACCACATGCACTTAGTAACTGTAATAGTTTGTATATATTTATGACCATTGGGTCTGTCGAGAATTTATCCCGGAGAGCCATAATTGCACTTAGAGAGTCAGTCAATATTAGAGCTTTTTTATATTCGTTATTTTTGACTAATTCCATGGCCTGGCAGATAGCGTACATTTCCGCCGTGTACACTGATGCATATTGAGGGAGTGTCCAACTAAGGGTAACACCCTCTGTGTACACAGCGCTTCCCACGCCGTCGTCTATCTTCGACCCATCCGTAAAGATAGGTTGGTAGTCATTATAAAAACCTAGAATTTCTAGCAATTTTTGTCTATAGACAACGGGTGGTGTTTCTTCTTTTTTCTGTAATGCCAGGTCCATGCGGTAATAACCAGGGAGGGGAGGGGGCAAAGACCCAACCCACGCCCGGGTCAAATTCTATGCCCTCCGCTTCTAATAATGCCTTAACCCTTACCCCGAGGGGTCGCGTCCGTGTGCGTTGTTGGCTAAATTATTCCACGTGTTGGCTCTCGAATATGGTAGGGAATAAGGGATGGAATCGCTTTCCCCATATTCCGGCAGTGTAGGTCAAGGTAGTCCTTTGCAAAGGACTGGTTCGGAAGGCGCCTGTGAACAATCTTATTCCTTCATTGTAAATTCTGTCCAACAATCTCAGGCGTGACTTGCGCGCGGAACTAAAAACTGGAGCTCCATATTCTAGTCTAGAGCGGGTAAGTGTGATAAAAATGCGTTTCAAAATTTCCCGCTCCGTTCCCCATTTATAACTACCAAGAAATTTCAATATATCGAGGGTTCTCCTTGCCTTATTGTACGCATAATCTATATGATCCTGCCAAGACAATTTTGTATCGAATATGAGGCCTAGGAAACGTACGCTTTCTTTATACTGAATTAGTGTGCTTCTGAAATATAAAGTTGGGGTTGCATGTTAGTGGCGTAATCTACAAAAGTGTAAGCACATCGTTTTTGCAACAGAAAATTTAAAGCCGTACCTTTCAGCCTCATCAGCCACTCTGTCTACTGCCTGTTGTAGGGTTTCTCCGACCTCACTTACATCACTTCCGGACAAATAAATGGCGAGGTCATCGACATATAAAGATGCTTGAACTGGGTCTCCTACAACTTCGGCTAGATTATTTACCGCCATCGTGAATAATGTTACACTTTAAACCGACCCCTTTGGTATTCCGTTATCTAAAACATGTGGGTCCGACAGGACGGACCCTAGGCGCACTCGGAACCTTCGTGATTCAAGAAAACCACGGAGGAACCTCGGCAATTTCCCTCTAAACCCCCACTCGTGACACTTTCGCAGGATCGCATGTCTCCAAGTTGTATCATAGGCCTTCTCGAGGTCAAAGAACACGGCCAGCACGTGCTCCCTACGCATAAATGCGTTTTGCACGTAGACCTCAAGGCGGCTCATCTGATCCAACGTGGAACGATACCTGCGAAATCCAGCTTGATGCTGGCTATAAAGTCCTCTCGTTTCTAACATATACACTAATCTATAATTAATTATAGATTCGAGGACCCTACTCAAGCAGGTGGTCAACGAAATAGGTCTGTAACTAGAGGGTTTACAAGGGTCTTTTCCTTCTTTAGGAATCGGTATAATGACTGCTTCCCGCCAACCATCAGGATATTGGCCGGTTTCCCATATGCTGTTGTACAACCGGAGAAGGCTTTCCTTCCCAGCTGTGTTCATGTTTTTAATCATAGCATATGGGATCCCATCCAAACCTGGAGCAGTATCTTTACATTTCTTTAAAGCATATTCTAATTCTTGTATGATCAGCGGTTCATTATATGTTTAATCGATGGCGGTTTCAAAGTCGAGTGGCTGTTGCTCCGCGTCACCTTTTCGCGGAGAAATTCTGCCGAGTAACCCTCTGAGCTGGACACTTGAGAAAAATGTCCAGCCAAGGCCTCAGCCACATCTACCGACTCGGTGACGACGACACCATTGATTTTTAGTATGGGTATCGACGGGGTTCTGCGACTGCCAGCAAGGGCTCTTATTTTATCCCACACCTCTTTTAGTGTTGACGATGTCGAAATCTTCGACACATATGAGGTGAGGGTTGCTTTTTTTGTTTCTTTAATTATACACCTTTCCTTGGCTCTCAGTCTTTTAAATTTGATTAAATTTTCCTCCGTCGGATACCTTTTGAACTTATTTAGGGCCCGCTTTTTAGCTGCATTAGCTGCTTTACATTCCGGGGTCCACCAGGGGACAGATGGTCTTGCGATTTTCCCGCCCATCATTGGTATAGATTCCCCGGCAGCTTCAAGTAGTGCTGCTGCAAAATTTCTTGCGTCGAGAGTGACATCCCCTGTAAAATGTGTGTCACTATTCTAGCGGAATAAGCGGGCCAATTTGCCTTTTTGATGTCGTATCTCCAGGGCGTTAATAATATTATTATTTGCTTTCGGGGTATTTCCCCCCATACAAGTAGAGTTACTTAACATTTATGCCCAATAGAATAATAATGTTAGTGAAAAATATCTGATCTAAAGAAAAAGCAACTCTATGGAACTACAAAACATGCAAACCTCAACGAATACAAACCCTCTGTTCAGAATCCTCCGACGCATAACCGATGCTCCCTTATTACGTTTCCAGCCATACAATTCCCACAAAACTAAAGATTCCTTTTGTCTATGATTTAGCAAAGTCCCCCTTTCCCAGCAGTCTGCTGGGGGCTATTCAATAGACATCGAACACAACTCAGTAAACGAGTGTGTAAACTAAGTTTGCCCTGTGCAAGTCTGTGTTGTCACACTGTCTGAAAAACGCATCCTGAAGATGGGCGAACGCCCGAAACCGGTCGATGACCACAAAATGAAGCAGTCTCCCCTTTCATCCCAATCCTCTCGCCCAAACCCTCTCCTCCACCACACTTCCAGGCAATCCTGCAATGCGAAACGTCGTTGGCCCCGCAACTTTCAGGTAACTAATGGAGTTGTCACTGGGTAACTACCATTTATGCCATCATGTCATTGTTTATATCTCCCCTATGGCCTATTTACGTGTTGCATATTTATTTTTGTAGTTGTACAATGAAAAGAAAACAAGAAAAGAAAAAAAGCAGCATATAATAATATGCTTAAGATTAAATACAAAAGTAAGGAGGACCAAATTAAAGAAATTCAACATAAATTAAACAAATTAGAAATTTGCAAAATTAAGTGTAAAAAGAAATTTGCAAAGCTACAGTGTCTTTACATTTATCTTTTGTTTATTTACTTATTAGTTTTTTTTTGTTTTTTGTAAAAATGGAAATAAACAATCCAAAATCAAGATCATTCATTCAAAATGAACGATCTCAACTCCAAAATATTCAATAGACATCGACTCAGTACAGGAGTAAAGGAGTGTGTAAACTAAGTTTGCCCTGTGCAAGTCTGTGTTGTCACACTGTCTGAAAAACGCATCCTGAAGATGGGCGAACGCCCGAAACCGGTCGATGACCACAAAATGAAGCAGGCTACCACGGAAAATGTCTCTGATGCTTTCCAGCTCTGCGGAACCAACCACCACAACAACAACTGATTGTATTTGCTTCTGACAGTTTTAAGCTATTTATAAATCAATTGCTATTTATATTGCAGTTGTAGAAATGCTGCAAAATCTGTATTAGTGGATGTACAAATAAATTTTTAAATTAATAGTTGATATTTAAGTGAATGACCTGTAAGAAGAGGTAATAAATATATAAATAAATAAAATAATATACTTGGAAGTTACTTACAATAATTGTAATGCCGACTAAGTTTTATGTGCAGGTGTTAACGTCTTTGTTTGGCACTAACTTGGTGAAAGGTATAATAGTTCTCCGTTGGTTAAAAAAAAAGGTGTTGGTCTGTCTCGAATGAGCTATTGTCGTGTTTACCTGTTATTGGTATTATTGAACTAAACAAAGAAGCAAATTTGTTAAATTTTATTGAATGAAGAGATAAAGAGGTTGTTCTTTATTTATTGTGACTATTTGTGTAGTCACCTTGTAGGAAAGGATGTGTACCTGGAACATAAATAATTTTTGTACCATTGGCGGTACAAGCAAATGGTTATTAATAAAATTGGCGGCAAAAGAAAATAAACGAAAATAATTTGTTGTTAAATAATTGTTACTATTGGCTGTCTGTGTATAGCCGTATTTTATGTTTGTGTGTGTAACTCCCTGGACTGAGATGTGGTGTTTTGTTGACCAATCTCTCCCAACACCGGAAGTGGTGTTTGTGTGAGTGTTTATGGTTTACGGCGGGTATGTAAAACCATTGGATGCTTGTTTTGTTGTTGTGGTGTTGGTCTGATGTTGGCTGGTTTGATTTTTGATTGGTGTACGATTTTTTTGTTGTTGTGTAGTGTGAGTCGTACAGTGTGATTTGGGTAGACCTTATCTATTTTATAAGGTCCTGTGTATTTGGTGCGAATTTGTTATTGGTTTTGAATGTTTTTAGATAAACGTTGTCATTGACGTTGTATGTGTGTGTGTGTGTGTGTGTGTTCCTGTTAAAGTATTTTGCTCTTGTTTTCGCCGCCTTTTGATTATTTATTTTTGCATCCGATCGCACTTGTTTTATCTTGTCGTGTAGTGTTCGTGTGTGTATGTTGAAGTTGTCGAGGTCTCGTGCCGGGTAGTCCAATATCCATGGAAATTTGAATTTGTTCCCGAACACGAGCTCGTGTGGTGAGTAGCGTGTAGAAGAATTGGGTGTAGAGTTGTGAGCGGCTTTGATGAGTGGTATGTAAGTGTGCCATTGTGTGTTAGTGTAATGCGAGATGGCGTTTGCTATTGTCTTGTGTATCCGTTCTAATCGTCCGTTAGATTGTGGGTGATATGGCGTCGTGTTAACTTTTTTGATTTTGAGGAGTGTGCAAATTTGCAATATTATTGTAGATGTAAAGTTCGTACCTAAGTCAGTAAGTAAGTATTTAGGTGTACCATAACGAGTGAATATTTCGTTGACGAGTATCCGCGCAATAGTCTCGGCTTTCTGATCTGTCATAGGAAACATTTCGAGAAAGCGAGAGTATTGGCAGATGACTGTCAAGATATATTTATATTCCTCGTTAGTGGTAGTGTTGGTGGAAATTTCCAGGGGGCCTACTACGTCAATGGATAACGCTGTAAAAACGTTTGTAGGTTCCTGGAAATTACCTAATGGAGGTTTGTTGTGTATGTGTGTTTTGTATATGGCGCAACTGTGGCGTTTGTATGTAGTCTTGTACGTCTTTGTATAAGTTTGGCCATGTAAAATAGAGCTTGATACGTTCGTAAGTCTTGTGGTACACAATTTCGTAAATTGTGTGGTACTAGTGTGAGATTGTCTGCTGTGTGTATGATGATGCCGCGATCATCAAGAGAATAATGTGGGATGTTAAGAAGTTGTTGGCATTCTGTGTCATTTTGTTGAGCGTGTAATATTTCTGTTATGTCAATGGTTGGGTAGTATTCATCATCTATGTCTACGCAGGCAATGTACCTACTAGGTGCGTCGGCGTGTACAATGTTTTTGCCGGAGCGATGTTCAATATAAAAATCGAATTTCGCCAGCTTCATGCTCCAATGGAATAATTTATTATGGCTATCTTTATTGTTTTTAAGCCATTGTAGCGCAGAATGATCGGTAACGATTTTAAAACGATAGCCATATAAAATATACCTGTATATTTTGCAGCCAAATATTATGGCTAGTAGCTCACGCACTGTGGTGCAATATTTAGCCTCTGTTTCACTTAAAACCCTTGAAGAAAACGCTATCGGTCTTTCATTGCCATTTATATTTTGGCTTAATATGGCTGAAATACCTACGTTGCTGGCATCCGTGGTTAATATAAATTCGTGATTATAATTAGGGTATGCCAATACCGGAGGTGAAATTAGTGACATTTTTAATGTTTCAAATGCCAGTTGCGCGTTTTGAGACCATTGAAATTTTACGCCTTTTTTTGTAAGGTCGGAGAGTGGTTTGTCGATCTCAGAAAACTTCGGGATAAATTTTCTATAGAATCCTACGAATCCCAAAAATGCTCTCACATCTTTTAATTTTCGTGGTACAGGATAGTCTTTTACAGCCTTAAGTTTTTCCTCATCTGGTCGAATACCATACCATCCGAACCTATGACATAGCCTAGATATTTGCAAGTATTTTTGAAGAATTGGCATTTACCTAGATCTACGCATAAGTTGGCGGCTTGAAGACGCGACAGTACTTTTGTCAGTGAGTCGAGATGTTCGTCGAATGTCTGTCGATGAAATATCATGATGTCATCAATAAAGGTATGACATAGGTCCCCGGTATTGACATGGCAAAGTCATTGACACAATGAACTTTGGAAGAGAAGGAATTTATAAATTCGTTTGAAGCCAAATTGTTTTTCTGTGAAGGAGAATAAGACTTTCTAGAGATCCGGAAGATTATGTAAGACAAGCTTGCGGGAAAGATATAGAAGGGAAATCTGACGGAGATAACTGGATTTCCAAAGGATGGTGGTCAGAAGTCCAAGGCAATGGGAAAGGAATGATTAGCGGAGGGTCATTGGTGGGGTCAAGGTTCTAAAGCACCGTACTGTTTATAAAAAGGTGATATTTCTCATCTCTCTAAACAATGGAATTTTCAAAATTTGACATAAAATATCGTACTAACTACATTCTAAATGTCATCATCATAATACATTAGACAAAATTAGAGTCTAATGTGCAATTAGGCTCAAAGGTTCAGCAAAAATATTTTATGATACGCTGAAAGCCGAATTAGGACGCCAGGATACGATTATAATGTATCCTCTAATTTCTGAATGACTTCTAAATAGATTTAGAAAGGAAAAAAGGTCCAGCACTCCTACAGCAGATGACTAATATTCAGTCTCTTCCCACAGAATCACCAGAAACTTTTGCGGATAGAAATAGACACATTCAATCCGCGATTAGTTTAAAGGCTCAGGCTAACCCACTCGAGGTCTTACAAACAATTTTAGGCAAACTGGCCACTGATGCTTTCTTGCAGTCATTTCCTTAACCGCTTCGTAATGAGGTACGAACAAAGCTACCTCAAAAACTAGATGAAGCTCTTTCTTATGCCAATGCCCTAAAAGAAGTACAGGCTTCGGAAACAAACCCTACAGTTTTCGCAGTCACATCGAAAACTTCTACGCCTCGCACTGCTCCTTCTCCATGTCGTTTCTGCGGACAAATGCATTTCCACGCAGAATGCCAACGTCGAAATAAAAGTTCGAAACCACTATTAAAATCACCTACCACTCGAAGAGTTTTTAATGTAGTAAAAAATAGGCCCTGCCGCCACATTTTGATGTGGACTGCACAAACCAATTTCGTCCAAAACCTCGCACTAACTTTGGCAAAATGCCTAAGAATTTTAATATTCCTAAAAATTTTAATAATCGAGTATATATAATAATCGCTATAATAATAATCAATATTATAATAATAATAACAATGCTCGAGTTAATAATTCACGAATTAACTCTTTTCCAGGTAGACCCCATATAATAATTATAACGAAACTGGCAATAATCTCCAAAGTAAGCCCACTTGCCAATATTGTTCAAAATTTGGACATACAGCTCGTAATTGTTTCCAAATACAGCCAAAAAACGGTTAAGCCCACAGCCGCTCTCACGAACGGCTAGTATTATGAACATGGCACTCACACCTGCTTTCACCAATTCTGACATTTTGTTAGTAAACTTAAGAATTGGCAAAAAGTTTATTCGTGCCCTTGTAGACACTGGAGCTAGTCACAGTCTAGTGGATTCCAGTTTTTGCCGAAATAAGAATCAATGAAATGTCTTTGGTGATGGTGTGTTGTTTGTGTAGTAGCTTGTGGCGTGAGCGTTTTTGTAAAGAGGTCTGTGAATGTGAATGTTTAAGGAGAAGAGAAGTAATAAGAAATAAATAAGAAAACACTGCTAGATTAAATTAAATATATTATCTTTAAAGAAATTTAAATACTTTTCAATATCACAATAATATCCTTATTAAATCAATTATTTATCTAGATTAGTATATACTGATAATGTATAGACCGCTAAGCTGAGGTATGTTACTTGGTACTAGGTACGATTCCTGTATTTGGCATTGGATTTCCTTTGATGAAATATTATGAGTATTAATGTAACTATGACAATATGTAATCCATATAAAATATGTTTGCTTTCCATCTCCGACCACAATGGCTGGTGGAAGTTACTCTGGATTTATATATATATATATTACTGATATAATTATTGCCTCAGTCAATCGGCTTTTATCTATAGCACAACATTATCATTATATGGTAATATGAAACTACTTGAATAAATATGAACAGTTCTAAAGAGGATATGTGTATGAATGTATGTCTTATTTGCATTATGGAGGAAGATGATAATACTCGAATGATACTAAATAAACATTGATTTAAATCTAAATGATGGTTGTTTATCTGTATAACTGTAATACGTACCCACCAATCCGCATTCATGAATAATTCAGTGTCTTAACTTTCTAGGCTATCTTTGTTTAGCACAGTCCAGCTGCTCTAAATATTTGTCAGCGCTGATTCCGCACATCATAAAATAATAAATAATTTCTCAAATAAAAATGTTAATGGTTGGTTAATGTTGCATTAATATATAAGAAGAAATAATATTCTATTATCCGACTAGTAGCAATGGACAAGGAATTTGGTGTTTGAAATTTATCTCAGGCATAGTTGTAATGTAAATGATTCTGCAAGGCAGAACTTTCCGTTCAATGATGTTTGACACATTTCCCAGTAATGAGCGTAAATAGTGATGAGCCATTCCAACTGAGCAGAAGATAGCTGTCTATACTCTCTGAAAAGAGCCCAAATTAGAAAATAAACGAATTTCTTGAACAAAATAAAATTAATTCAAAACAGTGGGAGGATAAACTTAAATCTTATCATTCTAGAGCGAGTCAGTTGCAAGGTGGGGAGAAATTAAGTCCTCCTTTCATCCTTTTTACATTCAAAATCACTGGATTTCTTGTTTTTGTGTTGATCTAATACTCAAAGCCAACTATTACCCTGAAGAAATTGCATTAAGGGCGATATGATATGTACAAAACCACGGACTCAATCTTTATCCGAAGATCATAATGTTTTAATTGCGGAATGACAATGACTATCGCAGAAGCCTATAATATAAGAATGTCCGTTAACCGTTTCTAACCCCTAAATACTTCCAAGAAGAGATTTAATCATATTTTTACTCATGGCGATAAGAGCACAATAACTTATTAAAAGTTAATAGTTTCTACTTAACTATGAAATTCATAATTTTCAACTTTAAATTAGTTTATTATATTTTTATAAATATTGCAAGAAAAAGTTAATCTTTCCATCAATTACTCGTTTAAAATAAATGTAAAACACTTAGAAGAGAAAACAGGGATGAAATTTTAAAAAAAAATTAATAAAAGGACTAAATATTCGAATGAATATGTAAATTTATAGATTTGAATTAGGACAAGATTGGCGGATAAGCGATGTGAAAATACAAAGTTTGGCTAGTGGTGATGTTTATATTAAGGCAGATATGTGAACTGTGGCCCAACAGCAGGGCTACCAACTGAGTCAGAGGCTAATAACAATACAGATGAGATTTTGCCAGTAACTACAACCCTGCACACTGAAGATCCACATACCCGCACCGCACGCACACCTCCCTTCCCTTCACTCACACATATACTGAACTTGTCATGACTATTTGCATTTTTAACATTACCCTGTCATTGTATAAATGTATGTATGTACCAGTGTGAGTGTTACGTAATAATATGACCATGTCTTCTCTCTACACCCATTTGTAGTTAGTACCAATCCAATTTAGAAATCTAATTTTATGGTTAACCTTTAAATATAGAGAACGATTTTAATCAGTATTATCTCTTTATCTACTTATATCCTTGCTATTGATTGTCTTGCATGTTACTAAATATGCAGATAGTAAATGTTGCATATAAGTTAACTCCCGATTATCCGGGCTAATGGTGGCCAGAGGCGGCACGGATAATCGAAAAACACGGATAATCCGAACTATAATTATTTATTTCTAAAATACAACAATCATTTCTAAGGCAGACAATTATTTTAACATGTTTAATGCTCATTATTATTTTTAAAAAATCTGTGATTTTGGTTTTGTTTGCAGGAATCTTTTAATGATTTCTTAATGTCAGTTCGAATTTTTCTAAGTGCTATTATGTCGTTATACTCGAATCCCCCACTGGTCGAGGTGTAAACATGAAAGCGAGCAAATATGTCTTTAAAAAATACATATACATATAATTTTTTTTTTAAATTAAATTCATCCACGGGTAATCCGCAAACGGGTAATCGGTAGTTTACTGTATTTTTTTCTGCCTAAAGAAGAGGAAGCAATACCATCCTCATATTTACGAACTGTGGTCAGATCGGAAACAACCCTAAATACATGGAAGTTCTGCTTTGATGCCCCCATTTGTCTATCGTTGCAAGACGTTTCAGTAGGAAGGTTTCGATTAACATATTTAATCAGAAGTAATACTTATTCCGGTAACAAATTCAGATCGAACTATCCTGGTTCTAGGCTCTCGCTTAGAGCTTATCTAACTGCTTCCACTTCAACTAATTGATGGCAATAACTTAAGATAAAAACTGAGTGTTGTTAACGAAGAAGCGTGCTAGAAATGGTTTATTCTTATTGTAAGGTTAGGAGGAAATGGTTAATTCAAGAATGGTGAAATGATAACACACACTTCTGACACTTTCCCAATTTGTCTTACATTTTACTGAGTAAGGAGAGAAAAGCATATGAAGGGAACAGCGCCTTATCGGAGAGTGATGGAGCAAAGTGTGTTGCATGTGGTTGTGTTGCCTGATGTGAGTCGCATGTAAAGCGATTGACTAATTAAAACTCTTGTTTGTACTGTCAGTTGATTAGCAAGCTTGATGGATCTTTCATGTTAATCTTGATGGTCTTCAGTTGATTTGGCGTTTTTTCTCTTCAAAGTTAATTTAGCGAGTGTTTTGTACTCTTCAAAATGGATGTAGCGACTTTTGGATAAGTTGTTCGAGCTTTTTGTTCAGTTTCTCTTACAGCATATACATTGACATTGGATGTCCATATTGAAGCTCATTCGCCAGTACACTGAGTAGGCGTGACGGAGATTGTAATGCATTGTTGAAATGAGCTTGGGGATGGCGCTTCAATACGGCTGTTTATAGAACCGTTGAGTCCAGCTTTTGAACGGCGAATTTGTTAGCTTGATTCCATTACACTTCTCCAATTTACACATTTCCAGTTTAGAGAAAAGTTATTAAAGATTAGTGAGAAAACTGGCAAAGTTATGAAGATGAAGAAGATGTTATTAACTGCTATCCCGGAAGGCAGTAAAGTCTTATGGCAACATTCCTGAAGACCAGGCGGTTAGTCAAGTATCATTGTAATGTATTGTTGACCATTTTAATATACCAAGTCATTAATTTTATTTCATTGGACGTTGCGGAGTTCACGAAAACAAATAACAGAAGTTAAGTGCAAAGAAAATTAAGCACTTTCTCTTAGTGGAAATAAAAGGCTAATCATCAGTGTATTCTGTTCAAATTTGAATTTTATAGCACAAAAGTGGGGATTCAGTTAAAATCATAAGATGACCAATTGGACATGTTATGGAGTGTTCCATTTTTTGACTTTATATACTGGGGTTGAGGCACATTCCTGTCTTCTTTTGTTATGGAGGGGGAAAAACGCCTACATACAAAGAGTGGGGCTTGCACCGACTAAAAAACCCTCTCCCGAACAAGCACTTGTCCAGCCCGGTACTGCTTATGGTCTACTTCCGGGGTGATGCCTCTAACGCCTCAGCGGACTGCTTCTGGCCTAGCTGGACCCGGTCCGTGCAAGGTCGATGCCTATTCATTTCGCCAATCTTCATCCGCAAGGCCGTCCGGACAGAGGTAGCCAACCATACCCAACGTCCGCTCCGGCAAGCATGGCCGTCACCATGCTCCGTTTCTGGGGAAATCCTCCAGATTTCCGCTTCCAGTCTCTGCCGTTCTCGGCCCGATCTGCCACATCTAAAAAAGGTATGGAACGCATCGTCTCTCTCTCTCTGCATCTACGTAGATACACGACGGCTCTACTACTTTCCCCACTCACCACAGGTACCTGGCAAAACAGCAGTGCCCTGTAAGAAATTGGGTAAGGAAGTAGTGATCCCGCCGTGCCGCCTACTTACCCATTCCGATAGACTGGGGATGAGCCACTCCTGTCTTTAAGTGGAGCATAATCCAACTATCAATACTAGCCTCGCATTGAATTGGAATTAAATTGAGCAATCCAATCTCTGTTAGCCCTCCTCGCAGTTATTTACGTGCATATGACAGACAAGATAAACAGGATGTGTTTAGAATAAGAAAGCACATTGTGAATTTAATGTTCGAAAAAATAACTCAGGTTCTATAAAATCAAAAGGAATGGGCCAATGATATTCTTGGTTGCAGACAGGCGGATCTGTGATAGTTACATATAGAAGTTAAAGTTGAAAGACATAATAAATATGGTGTGGAAATTAATAGGAAAAGTTTTCAACACTTCAAGTTTTAGCTTCAAACCGTTTAGGGCGCACTCTATTATTCTAAGACTGTTTTCTTAACTCTGGAAGACTAAATTCAGCTTTTATCAGCAATTAAGCAGAAATAAATTAAACAAAAAACAAAGAAAATGAATTAAGAAGAAGAAGAAGCTAATTAAGAATAGGAAAACTGGAAAGGGTGGTCAGAAAAAATGACGCAAAAACTTTTCTTTTTGTTTTCATAACCTTACTAAGAGTAAATCAAACAGACCAAAGATGGCAAAAAACTGAGTGAAGAAACTCAAAGAACAAGCTAATTTCCATTTAAAGACGTCTGTAATTGTTAATTGTATTTAATGAACACTTTATATTTCATTAAAAATATACAATAGTACTTAATGAAATAGAATAGCACATAATGAAAAAGAAAACCAAATGAAAATTGAAAAAAAAAGCTATCATCTTCAATTTAAATTATCTTTACTATAAATCTATTCACTTTTTCTCACTTTCTGTAATAATTAAAAGGCATCGAGGAAGAAGGAAAATATACTGATGATGCTTTTCATAACTTCTTGTTTACCATTATACAAGCAATTCACTATTTACAAGAGAAACTAAATTTTATTTACCTAATGGAAACTCTACTTAGCATGCTCTATTATCAAGGAAGGATGTTAGTAATATAGAAATTGTGAGTTTAGCTCTAAATACTGACCTACTCACTCAAATAGCCCGCAAGTGGTATCTCTTTCATGCAGTTACTTGGGGAGTAGCACAGCTCAGAACGCCATACACTTCGTCATACACAATACACTTAAACTACATACACTCTTCACTTTACAGATAAGGACAAATGCAGTACACAAACTAGGGTCTCCGTCCCTAGTTAATTGGCCTAAGCCAAGGGAGAAGGAAGGGTAGCACGTTCAGTGGTAGCACGCTCGACTAGCAACACGGAGGTCCCGGGTTCGAATAGAGTATGCTGCCCTTGGTAGATTTTCTCTTCCTAGGAGCCTCTATAACTCATTGTCCTGTGATGGGCAGTGTTGTCTGTAGCTAGAGAACACTGCTTGGAGGCCGGCACTGCGCTGAAAAGCCTCCGGGGACACAATAGATCTTTCAGGTCGCAGAGCAATAATCCCCTACAACAATCTACTCACTCAAGTAATAGTTCAACTATTATTTATTTAACAATACTGTGCGAGGACTAATGAGAACGAGAGAGTGAGTGAGAGAGTAATAGTTGCAGGCTTGCAGCCTTGCTGTACGATAAATATTTTTCCCTTTCTATGCGGAAGAATTTTACTGCTTGCAGTGGCAATTCTAGTTCTCGCCACGGCGAACAGCTGTTGTAAGGAAGAGCAGCAGAAGATATGACAAGACCGTTGAAAAAGTTATTTGAAGGAAAAAAGACTTACCCCGTGAAATATGCTGTACGGGCTTCAGTTATTCTCAAACAGATTCTCGGAGTTTGCCAATTTAAAATTAAGCCTATCATCGCTGATACCCCAGAAAAACCCTTTCCGGAAAAAAAAGTGTATCAAATAAAAGTGATAGCCTATATGAATGCAAAATTTAAAGCAAATAATTGGGACTATTTTCGAGGAAATGGCAAAAACTGAAAAAGAAAAACGTTTAGTAAAATATCACTTCTGGCTGACGATTTTGACCGTTTTTTATTCGGAAGTGGTAACTGCACGGAATTTCAAAAGTTCGAGCTTTCTGCGTTTTTTTTTATATATTTTGTTCAAAAACCACACACGCTCTATTTGCTATAAACACTCTTTTTCACTCAACGGACTTCCGGAGAAAACTAAATTTCCTAAATTTGATAAGATCCAATACTTTCTCTTACAACATTAAGAAAAAAAAAAATCACTTTTTTTCACACAAATATAATCTAGCACCTCGTTAAGTATATCTTTACGCTACATTACTACTAATATACGAGTATTTCAATGAGAGTGTGGGAAGAAAAGCAACAAATAAAATATAAAAGCAACATTACGGGAAGATGAAAGACAAAATAATAAATAAACTAAGAAATATATTGCGTAACACATTTTCTGCTCGGATAGTCCTGTGAGTGTTATGTCTGGTACTGGCAAGTTGCTGAATCTTGTCAACTGCAGAGACCTGTTACAATAAAGTTTGCGTCCAATGTGTTCTTGAGTTTATCAATAAATGACTACAGCTAAATAATCATTGTCTGCAGCTGTCATAGGATATTTCAACCAGGAAAAAATTGCAATTCATTACTTTGAATGTTATTTTTAAGGCATTAAAAAGAGAAAATGGAAATAAACACAGTTTCCTAAGTTGCATGTGTAAGCTTTGCACCGGACTGGATTTAGAATAGAGAAGCGCACTTGCGATCGGAACATGGGTTATGATGTAGTTCATTAGTGTTAAGGTAGTAGTCTCCATATCAACATTATCAGTACTGTAAGGGTAGTAGGATTTGATGTTGTTAGTGATAAAATTGAAAACACACAAAACACAATTCTACAATTAACACAATTCATGTTTAACAAACCTTGTGAGAGATGATATTGGTATTGAACTGTTAGCGATATAGAATGAGCCGCTTGAATAGCGAGGTGAAAATTAGAATCCTGTTTGTTCTAACTGTCGATAGGTATCTTGGTAAAGACTCTGCCTTGTAAAAAGTCTTGGGCAGAGAGCCAGTTGAGACAGTTTGTTACAGTACTATTAAATATTTGATTGGCTGTTTCCTTCTTGTTCAAGTGTTGAAATAGCTCTTCAAGTGTTCCCTTTGTCCCAAGTTTCCAAGCCCTTAGAGTTCCCAAGATATTCAAGATTGATCTTGCGACTTGCTTAAACCTGTAGTTGCCAAATTGGTTCCATTACAATGCTAAGAAGAATACTTGGATCAGGATTCCAGTTTGAGACTTATAATAAATCTCTGCTGTATATCAGATAGGCGTATCGATCACAAAATTATTTGTACCTACTAGGCTGTAAGGAAGCTTTGACGGCATTAAGTGCTTACTCTTCAATTGGTTTTAAAATGTTCTAGAAGAGTGGATAAGCTATCTTCCTCTAAGGAAGTTCTAAGTACACCAGATTACATGGAATCTCTAGTAATGATGTTAGGTTAGGTTAGTTACTCTATCTCTCTCTCGTTTATGGAAGAATTTGCATTTGGCGTGGCTGTCTGATATCGGCCTAACTTTCAGCTTTCAAACTGATGTATTAATTGGTAAAAAAAAGACCAAATCGTTGATTAGGATACCAAATAGAGTTCGTCAGTGAGAAGTAGATTTGAATGTCAGAGATTAGAATTAGAATTAGAATGACCCAGGGGCGGGGGGGACTTGAACCCAGGCACTGCACCCATTATTGAGGCTTATTGTGCCAACCCCTCAACAGCTAGTAGAGGAAGCCCCCTCTTCATGAGGTCCAGAACCTTCTCCACCAGTCCTGCTTGGAGTATGATTTCCTCCGGTCTCACGTACCGAAAATCTCGTACCGCAATCTGCCGATTGCAACGCAATCGAACAATAGGTGAGAGGCCGTCTCCTCGTCTTCCTGACACAGTCTGCACAAGGGCTCCGCCTCAACCAATCCCACCTTGTGCAGATGTTTCTTGAACCTACCATGCCCCGTAAACAGGCCCGTTATCAGACAAATCTGATAGCTGCTTAAACCCAGGGTCTCTCTGGTTCTTCTTTTGCACAGCTCTGGCATGACCATTTTGCCATGTTTTGCCCCAGTACTTAGCCTCCAATGACGATTGTGCTCTCTCCGAGTCCATTCTCTCAGAGATGCCCTCGCCATACTTTTGGCTATTCCCAGAACAGATTCCGGCCCAAAGAACGGAGTATTCGCTCAGTCTCTGGCCAGTTGGAAAGCCTAGTTCATTACCTTTAATCACCTTACGCCCCGGCACCCATGCCAGCCGAACTCAATTGTGCCGGCATAACACTTCCAGACAGTCTCTACACTCTGGGAGGTAATTCTGAATGCCCCCAGCAATACTTCCAATGCAGCCGTTGGGGCACTGCAAAATGCCCCCCAAATCAACAAGCTCGCCAGCCTTTGCACTCCTGAGAGGTTCTTCCTCGCGACCTGCTGCTCCGGTTTTGGCCACCCTACTACTGCCCCATAAGTGAGGACAGGTATGATGGTCCGCGTGTAGAGCCAGTGGGCCAATTTGGGGGAAAGCCCCCATGTTTTCCCGCAGGCTCTAGTAACTCCACAGAGAGATTTCTTTGCCTTCTGTGTAACATACTCCAGATGCGCTCCCCAGGTGATCTGGAGTCCAACATGATCCCCAGATATTTCACCTGACCAGACACATCTAGAAACCTTCCAAAGAAGTTCAATATGATAAAACATTCCACATTTCTTCTTGGAACCAAAGTGGTCTTAGAGGGGTTCACCATCAGGTCCACCCGTCTGCACCATCTCTCCACTACTCGCAGGGCCTCCTGTAAAAGATCCCTAACAACAGTCTCATGTCTGCCCCTGACCACGACCACCACATCATCCGCGTAGCCAAGGACAGACCACCCCCTGCGATCAAGCTCCGCCAGAAGAGCACCACAGAAGAGGAGACAAGACCCCCCCTGAGGGCATACGCTTGTAGCCGTGGTTTCAAGCGTCTCCTCATAGAGGTTAGCTATGATTCTTCTAGTTTTGAGTACGCTGCCAGTCCACCTAGTCATGGTCCGATTTACCCCGTGCCTTTCCAAAGCCAGTTTGATCGACCTGTAGGTTGGGTTGCTGAAGGCACCCTCTATGTCCAGAAACACGCCCACCGCCACTTCCCTGCCATATACAGCCGCCTCCAATTCTCCTACAAGAGAGTGGGTACAAGATCGCAGGATTTACCCCTCTGGTAGGCGTGCTGATTAGGATGCAGGGGCCGCGATAAAAACACCGTCCCCCTGATGTGCAGGTCTACCAGTTTCTCCACACTTTCATCATAAACGAGGAAAGACTGATTGGTCTAAAGTCCTTGGCTGGGTATGGGTTCTCTTAGTAAGTAAGGATGTCACTTCCCTGCTGTAGTAAAGCAGGGAGGATACCATCAGGACCAGGCGACATAAAGGGCTTAAAATGATTTATAGCCCACTTAATCTTATTATGTGTGACGCATTCTTTGGCCGCGGTCCAATCCTCCCTGGATCCAGGCCGACCCCCTGGAGCCATTAGTGATTCACCCCGCGGCACCACTGTCGTCACTCTTGAACCAGGAAAGTGCACCTGTACCAGGTGCTCCAAAGTATCCCTTCCCGCCTCTGTACAGTCACCGTCAGGTTTCCTGATTGTTCCCAGCTGATTTGCCGGTACCCTTGGCAATATTTTGTGGAGTCTGGCTCCTTCAGAGGTCGTTTCTACCTCCTCGCACAGCCTTCTCCACGAGTTCCTTTTAGCTTTTCTAATCGCTAAGTTGTAAGAGGTCAGGGCCTCACGGTACTCCTCCCATGTTCCCCTCCTCTTCGCCGCATTAAACAGCCTTCTCTCTCTCGCGCGGAGGCCCGCCAGCTGGTCATTCCACCAACTGACCCCTCTGGTGGATGTTCTCACCACTTCAGCGCAGTTATCCCTAAAAGCATCCAGGATTACCCGCTGCAGTTTGTTCTGCAGCGTCCTCGATGTCATTCTGGGCCTTGAAAGAGCGTTTGACTGTACTGATGTTCTGGCTGAGATCCTGCCTATATGAATCCCAATCCGTTCGCCTGGGATTCCTGAAGGTCAGCGATTGCCTGCAGTTAGCCAGTATGTCGAACCTAATATACATGTGATCCGAAAGTGAGGGTTCTTGGGACACATGCCAGTCTCTCACCAGGGTCGATATATAATTAGTCCTAAGGTCAGATCAATCACCTCTCTACGATTACTGTTGTAGAAAGTTGGTGTTTATCCTTCATTCAACATGCACAAATTAGACAGGATAAATTCAAGGAGTGACTTACCTCTTTTATTGGTGTCCGTGCTACCCACACGATATTGTGTGAGTTAGCGTCGCAGCCAATTATGAGCTGTAGGCCTTTTTCCCTACACCAGGTGACCAGCTTCCGCATCTCCTCAGCGCTGTTGAGTCATACGGCAGATACGTGGAGGCCAGCACCATTTCCCTGGTTTCTTCTACCGCATGTAGTTTTACCCTCACTGCAGTCTGATCCCTGGAACAAAAGTCCATCAGCAGCAACGAGGTTATGTCTCCCCTGATATAAATACAGCTCCTGGGATTTTCCAGGCTACGATCACAAATTATCTTACCCGTTGCTTCTCCTAGCCCTGCAACTCTCCCCCGGACCAGTCAGGGCTCCAGAATTAGGGCGACGGAGATATTTTCTCTAATGAGATAACTGGACAGGGCCGAGATGCCCCCCTATTGTGATGGAGGTTTACTTGTAGTATCCTCCATCGGTGCATGTGGTCCTTCGCCTTCCTGTCCATCGTCCTGGGCTTGGTTACTATCCGGAATCTGACGAGATCCATCCCCGAGGAAAGCCTCGAGCCTAGATCTTCTCAGTCTCTCCAGGATCTGCTCAGCCACGTCGAAGACCAGGGTTTGCCCCTGGGTCTCCACTCGTCTACTGATAAACCTCCAGTCCGCCGTCTCCAAG
This sequence comes from Triatoma infestans, assembly GCA_011037195.1. NCBI lineage: Eukaryota > Metazoa > Arthropoda > Insecta > Hemiptera > Reduviidae > Triatoma > Triatoma infestans. Next base: position 19,390 of record JAAEAF010000699.1, read on the forward strand.
TCCTTATTCTGGATGCGGAGCTTGTCCAAGACGACCGCTGGAGATGCCTCTCTTAAGGAGCCAGACACCCACACGAATATCTTGGCCGGCCTAAGAATGTCTTTGGCGAGCCCAACCCTCAGCCTAACTCCCCCTCCCACCTGGAGAGAGGGGACCATCTGTTCCAGCCAGAGACGCGTAGCATCATTGTTGCAAACAACAATGAGTATGCCCCTGGACAGGTAACACCCCCTAAACTGGAGCCTGCTCTCGCCAACAATGCTGGCGACGATCTCGGTTTGTATCTGCTCCGCCTGACTTTCTGTCAGCCGATAGCTTGGATACGCCTCGAGAGCGATCGCCATGCGGTGAGAACTAAGAGCATCCCTGAAGGAGCATGATGGTTCATCGTCAGGGCTTTTGCCCTTTTGCTCTCCCTTTCAACCCTATCCGAATCGGTACTCGTCGTGCTCAGCTCTGACCGTACCCGCTAGGGAGTCCGCAGGATGACGGGGGGGCCACTCGTCCCGTCCTCTCCGCGACCCGGCCCCGGGCGGTCGAAATCCCTGCCACGCCCAGTCCCTCCGGTTGCTTGGAAGAGGCCCTCCCCCTCTGCATCCTCTTCCATACTCAATTCGGGATCCACTCCCTCCCCCCACAGCCGCCCTGCGCCTCGCCTCCTGCCTCCGCTGGGCTCCACTGGACCTTTTGGGAGTGATCTTAATGTCCCCAAGCTTTGAGGACACTTCGCCAAGGTGGTCCGCAGAGACGAGCCCGGAAAACCAGACCCTCCATCATTCCCTTCAACCGGGGCGGACTGATTGCCCCCCGTAGTTTCTATCGTAGCTGGCGTTCCTTCCCTAGACCCTAGGGGATCACCACCAGCTGAAGATAGAGAACTGAGCGAGCCTTTATCCCCGCTCCCTTTATCTAATTTTTTGTAATTATTTTTCCTCATGTTCGGTCCCACGAGTAGTGAGGTGCTAGACGGTCACCTGTGGCAGAGCCTCTTACCACAGGAAGGCTACATTACAATGGGGTGTCACCGGTTCCCCAAGGTAACCGCTACCGCACATATGTTTAGACACCCTGTACGCATCCAGCCTCGACGCGCATCACTTCTCGGCTTGGGTGGGGATACCTATAAAAGGGCACGATGGGAAACCAAGGATGGGAAAAAGGTTAAATGGGACACCCTGTACGCATCCAGCCTCGACGCGCATCACTTCTCGGCTTGGGTGGGGATACCTATAAAAGGGCACGATGGGAAACCAAGGATGGGAAAAAGGGTAAATAGGAGACCGGAGGGGGTTTATTCCGGTGCGTCAGGGCCCCGTTTGCCACCTCCCAAGGGAGGTGCCCGGACCACACCGCGTGGAGGTGGGGTTGACTTGGGGAGTTCAGGCGATCAGAGACGCACAAGGCACTCGACCTATCCCCCTTGTGGTCCAATATCTTAGGCAACTAGCTGGATCATCATGTGAGGCAACTCACCGTGTTCTGTAAACCATAATGTTTTTTGGTTTAATATTTCTATGTAAAATGGATCCCTGATCGGACCAAGCAGTTTCTTATGATATTATTGTTTCTTATCTTGCAACCGGAAGTGCGATTTTACTGATTTTTTTCCCAGTTTTTGGCCGTTTTCTGGAAAACAGCTTCAACGAGTTTTATCTAAAGTTGGCATAGCACTTTCCAGCATTTCTATTAATGACACATCTGTAACGATAACACCATTATTAGGAATTGATGCACTAAATAATTAGTTCTTTTGAGGAAAATTCGGTAGAATTATGGAAATTGCAGTAAGAGAAAGTAGGGTAAATGTTTGTTGTATCGGAATTTTCTTTTACTTTCTCTATTTCTCCTTTGTATTTTATTCTTTTGCAAACTTTAGCGAATTGAAATACAAACAAAATCATAAAATCAAATTATTTTTTCCATCTTTATTTGATTTGCATAAAGCGTTGAAATAAAGACTGAAAAGATTTTAGTTTAGGTCTAATGATAAAGGAAATAATAGAATGATATTATCTCTTTATATAAAATACTCTTATCACTAAACAGATAAAAAGGTTTATAGCCAATGGGAATTGTTGAAAGAAGAAATAATTTTGTAAATGCGAAAAACAGATAAATGAGATATAGGATTGTAAAGGGTTCGGTTAGTGTCTTCTTTTGTCTGGATATTTAAATTGGTTCAAGCAACATTGTAATAAATAGTACAAGTGAGAGAAATGGAGTAAGGAAGGGGCTTTATACTTTGAATATAGAACATTAGGTTAGATAGAAGTTCAGAAAGAGAGCAATATAGTTTTGTGTGTGCGAGTGTGTATGAGTGCTGTGTTTACTTCACTAATACATCAGCAAATATTACTATCCTCTTCGAATACACCAATCTCTGTCAGCCACATAAATTTATTCATTTCAAATCACCAAACAAAAGACTTATTTAAACTCAATCTTCTGATTTTAAATGATATTTATTTTAACTTTCTCTTACCCATGTAAGAGAAAAATATTAAAAACGTGTCGAATTTTTAAATGTATAATTTTTCATCTGAAATATATGTTTTAAGGTCCGAAAGAAACACAGTGTTAAAGTTTGTAAAAAAAATCAGAGTTCAGCAGAAATAGAACTTATTCTATTAATATAATATTTTCGTTTTGTAATTGTATGGAATTCAAAGTCCACGCGCTGGCTGCAACTCTCTTACAAACAAATCAGTAGTCGAGCTGGGTCTGTCCGAGAGACACACATTTTGTTACATGTAATAGCGACACAGCGCCATTGGTGAATATTTTTCATCATTAGTTTTTCATCTCGTTAAGAGAAAACGGATCGTTGCACCCTGTGAACGATTCTTGTGGGGCCCCATCACGGCTCAGCACCCAAGTGTCTCTCAAGAGAATTTTTCCTCATACATCTACATACAAGATTCTTAGCTACCAGCCATTCAAACTCAGAGCCAACAGCCGCTTCATCCATCAACTGCACCATCGTCCATCACTTTCCGTTTGTTGTGAATATTTATTTCATATTGGATTGAAGTATGTAAGTGTCATACTTTTATAATTAACAAATAAACAAATAAACAAATTGTTATAATTGGTGGGAGCTCTCTCGGGCGTAATACTCTCCCGCGGAGCATATCACAAACACACAGAAACTCTAATTTTGAAATTCCTTTTAGGCACCACCATCGTATCGGAAAACCTGTTAACAGGAAGTGCATCTTTTAACAGAATTGGTTTTGTGGTTTTTGGAATTTTTTCGAAAACGATTGTAATAATTTTCTTTAAAGTTGGATAAATGCTGCATAGATAGGCACATCACTTTTACTGAGGGGCATTGAAGGTCTGTCACTTAGTTTAGATTTAAACTGGCTTGGCTAGTCTGATATCGGCCTAACTTTCAACTTTCAAACTGATTAATTAATTAGTAAAAAAAGACCAAATCGTTGATTAGGGCACCAAGTAGAGATTGTCAGTGAGAAGTAGATTTAAATGTCAGTGATTACTCTTGGGCAACCAGCTGGATCAAGTGAGGCAACTCACAGAACATTATGGTTTAATATCACTACGTAAAATGGACCCCTGATCGGTCCAGGCAGTTTCTTATGATATTATTGTTTCTTATCTTGCAACTGGATCTGCGACTTTACTGATTTCCCCTCCCCCATTTGTGGCCCTTTTCTGGAAAACAGCTTCAACGACTTTATCTAAATTTGGCATAGTAAACTGCGCGAAAGCTCTCTTGGTTTTGACATAGAACCGTCCACACAAGTATACAAATAAAATCTCCACCACCATTTTATAACCAGCCCAACTAAACATTGTAGGGTTGGAATTTTAAAACTAATTTCTTGATTAAATTGTAATAATTAGTGTAAAAGTGTTCCACACCAGATTTTTTTACATTCTTGTGGGTAATACGCCAAACAATATGACAATTTCTCATCTTCAACAAAAAAATCAGCTGTTGCAGTCGATTTTTTTAGGCAACTACTTGCAATAGAAATGGACAAGCTCTACCTTACTTCCATCCGACATTTTCCCCACACTTGTACACACTCAGACAAGCATGCAAAGATCTATAGGTCTTTGATTTTCTTGCTAATACCTATGCTATTTATATAAAATTGATACTTGCCTTATGGTCAACTAAAAACTGAACTAAATTTTGATATTTGCGTTCTTTGTTAATTGACGTTTTAAAAATGTAAATATTGAATTAGCAAAAATATCATGATGATAGAAAGATGGCTTGAAGAAAAACGTTGTTCTTTTCTTTTTTTTAACAGAAAAGTAAATTAACAGTATTTGTTTTTTCTTAATGGGATTAAGGCAGGAAGAGAACTCGAATAACAAAAAAGGAAGATTACTGTTCCCACTCCTTGTCTTTTAAAAATCAACAATTAGAGATAATAAAAAAAAGGTGGGGCAAAAAAATAACGATTAAACATTTCACTTTGCTAGTAATTCGGTTATTGTGAAGGTAATTCTGTTTTGGCATGGCAAGCAATTCTATCCTTCGAAGTAACTACACCACTCTCCTTTCCATTGTATGTGTTCTCCCTCCACCATTCTAAACAATGTTTAGAATGTTTGCAAAAGAAAAAAAAGGAAATAGAAAGAATTAGAAAGAGTTTTTGCTAATGGAACACGTCCCTTGTAAATTGGCTTTCGATTCTCACTCCAAGGTTTATACTGCTCTACAAGCCTTCACTGTATGTAGACGGGGTCAGGTTCATTAGGTACGTGGTTTACAGCTTCCAACTTTTTACTTCTTTTTTTCTTAATTACTGTAATAATATAATTAGTATAATTAAATCACATTGAAGATCAAAAAAAAGGAAGGAAATCAATCAGAAAGCAGTCAAAGCATGAATGTTTTAATTTATATTACTTCGGTCACTACAAAATAGCAATCCTCTTCAAAACAAATTTTTGGGAAGAGAAAAATTTTAGTGTCTGTACGCTGTTGTAATGATTAGTTTTGTTGATTGTTACAGTTTAGTGAATTGTTCGAATCAAGCAGCTACTCATTCTTTTTTAATATGAAACTCACAATATATTCGATAAGAATATTACACCTATTACTTAGGCGAGAGACTGAAGGCAGAGATTTAGAGTCAGAGCGAAAGAATTACTCTGATGGTCACGATAACTTCTTGAAGGTAGTTTTAACTATCTTCTGTGTTGCTTTTTTATTACGATTTTAGGTAATTCCTCTCCTGGAGTTTTGAGCGGAACTACTTCAGTATTGAGGTACCGTGTGAAGGAGGTCGTGGTGGTTTATTTGTCTTCAATTTTATATCAATGAAGAATCTAAATTTAATAGAATGATGTCTTAGAGGGAAGCACGACCTCACCCGAATCTTCTTTAAATGAACTTTCTCGGAATAAAGTTTCAACCAAAAATATATTCGTAGCCAGTATACCATAGCAGTTAGTATACCATAGTAGTCAGTATACCATAGTAGTCAGTATACCATAGCAGTTAGTATACCATAGCAGTTAGTATATCATAGCAGTGAGTATACCATAGTAGTTAGTATACTATAGTAGTTAGTATACCATAGCAGTTAGTATACCATAGTAGTCAGTATATCATAGCAGTTAGTATACCATAGCAGTTAGTATACCATTTAAAGAAATCCGTCTTGTGATAGTTTTATGGAGAAAAACGCAGAAAACTAAAAAAACTGTTCAGTAAAAACGCACTTCCAGTCAATTTTCTTCAAACTTGGAATTTGACAACATATTTAATTCTAATTAATATTATTTAGATGATACAATTGTAAAATTAGATGATTGTATAATAAATTGAAATAGCACATTATAAGAAAATATAACCCCACTCAGAGAAATGTTGATAATTCTAGTTTAAAGGAAATCGTTAGCGCCATTTTCGAAAACTTGAAAAAAGTGAAAACAACTAATCAGTAAAGTGGTTCTTCCGCTTGAGGAATTTTAAAAGGCAACTTACTGTCGGATTAGCCGCAAGGGGTATCTGTTGCATGCAGTTACTTGGGAAGTAGCGACCCCACGGGATACCACAGATCAGAACTCCATGCACTTCATCAAACAGTACACAATACACTTAAACTACATACATTCTACACTTTACAGACAAGGACAAACAGTACACAAACTAGCGTATCCGTCCCTAGTTAATTGGCGAAAGCCAAGGGAGAAGGAAGGGATTAGCTCAGTGGTAAAGCGCTGGACTAGCAACGCGGAGGTCCCGGGTTCGAACCCAGCACGCTGCACTTAGATTTTTTCTTCTTAGGAGCCTCTACAACTCACTGTCCGGTGAAGGGCAGTGTTGTCTGCAGCTAGAGACCGCTGCTTGGAGGCCAGCTGTACATTGCAGAAGGTACGGGGGGGGCACACTAGATCTTTTAGAGCGCAGTGCAATAATCCCCTGCAACAATCTACAATCTACTATCGGATGCCCCGGTGATACCTAAACGATCAAGCGATTTTTCGTTTTTATGTTTACAAGCTGTTCACACACACACACACACACACACACCATTTTCTAATAACCACTTTTTTGGACTTAGGGAATTCCCAAAATGTGAAATTCTGGTAAAAACTCGATATCGAAAAATTGACACGCTTACAATACCCGTTCCGTTTACTTGGAGTAAGAGAAAGTAAAAAGTTATATTTACTTAGAGTAAGTTAATATTTTATTTTTTCTTCCAATAGACTTCCAAAGACCGTTCCTATTATTTCTATCAAACAACTCTGCCCCTGAAGGAACGAGCTGTATTTCAATCGAGAAGGATAAAGTTTATTACATTCTAGGTAAATCCAAACAGGATTTTAAATAGCAGCTATCAGTACTGTTTAAAATCTTGTAAATCCAACGAAGAGTAAGTTTAAGAATATAATAACTAAGATTAATCTGCTCCTCTCTAATCTAATTAGTTGGTTAGTGTTGCACGATCAAGTAAAAACGAACGTTTAAAAAATTTACTTGGACTTTTTCCAATTGTACTAAAAACTCAAACTCCAAACAGGTCACAGTATAATAAGCTATTTGTAATTATTGCATGAAATAGATCTGTTTTAGAACTAAATGAATTATGAACCTGAAATAAAATATTAATCATCGAACCTGTTGCTGCATTGACTTTGTTAGTTGCGGCATTAGCTTCTAAATTCCAAGATCCAGATTTAGCACAATTTACACCCAAATATTCATAGCTTTTTAACTTTTTTTTATATCAGTATTGTAATAAAGCTCAATTGTTCTTTCGGCTCCCTTTCTATTCCTATTTTGATTTATTTACATTTACAAATAATTTGTTAGAATTGCAATAAAATTCTGGTAGTTAAAGCTTAAATTTCACATCATTATAGGAGTTACCTAGTAACAAAAGATGGTCCGCAAAACTTGACAAAAGTAGATCTTTTTTTTTCTCAGTCATTCAGCGTCGCGCAGCCCAGTATTAAAGAACAAGGCTGCGCTGAAGATTGATGTTGTTCGCTTAGTTGGATATCTAGGGGGCTCGTGAGAACAATCTCGGACGCGAACAACTTTACCCCCCCACAAAAGTTGATCTAAAACTGTAGATAATCTGTTTCTCGATGCTCTATGTTTTCTCGTATTTTCCTCAATATCAGAATTAAACAGGTTAAACAAATCTGGGCTTAATATTTCGCCGTGAATCATTCCTGAGAAATAATCATTAAAGAAATTGTACATTCATTATTTTTTATTCTAATCTTGGTCTTGGTATATAATAAACTGAAATAACCTAAAAACTTTTCCATAAAATCCCAATTTCTACATTTTATACCTGAGTAGCTCATGATTTACACATACAAGTACTTATTTCTTAAACCAAAGTGAATTTGAATAATAGAATTAAGAATTGTATTAGAATTATTCAATAAAAAAAATTATCCAAACATCCTTTGTTTTCCTAAACCCACTCTTGAGATTCTGGAATTAGTTTCGCATTTACAAACCATGTTCTGTAAGCGGTACAAAATAATATGCATAAAAATTTTAGCCATACAGTTTACGAGACCTATACCTCTATAGTTTCAATATGAGATCGAAGTTATGACACATCTATAGGAAAATTACCAATGCTGCGTCAGCAGCCGCCGACAGCATATAAATACTCCCACCGACCAGCAGGCAGTCAGTTCTAAGCTCACCACCGTACAGTTCACTTCTAAGTTGTATATAATCATTCTGTGCAAAGTGTTAACCAGTATATTGTATTTACCCATTATTTTAATTTAATATTGAATAAACCTTTTTAAAAAGGCTAGTCAGGGTTCTTGAAATATAACTTCGATCACCTTTTTCAAACAATGTAAACATAGTGATCTCCGCCCATTGCCTTGGAATCTATTCCGATTGAATCTTATTAAATAAGACCTCGATATGGAGCAGCCAATTTGGAGGGAGACTCTTATAAAATTTGTATGTTATTCTTCAGATTCGGGAGAATTATTTTGTTTAGACTTTTGTAACGATCTTATTATTTTCTCTTTAGTAATATATTTGTCCAAATAATCCTGGCAAGTATCCAAACATTTGTTAAAAGTCGCGGACTACATTACAGTATTGTCTACACCGAATATTCACTGTTTTACAAAAATATCCTACACTTCAATACTAAATTGTACACATTTTTTAAATTTCAGTTCATTAACTATAACCCAAAAAGATTCATAATATCATAATCATAATCATTGGAAAAAGTAAGAGATATCTGTTTATGGTAAACTGATGTTTGTGTTTTATGAAACTGTTATATTTGTTTTTTCTATTAAATAATTGTGAAGTATCGAAGGCTCATTCATCCTTCGGTCCTCTAACTTTCCTGTACAATTTTCTCAAATTATAACGGTTTTCGAGACATTCTTAGTCGAACCAAGATTTTTATAGATGACCTATCTCATGTACGTTGATTGTTCTCAATTTATCTCATGTATATTGATTGATCTTGTCCTTAACAAGTCTTATTTGAAATAGTATTTATCAAGTTTGAATTGATTTACTAAAGAACTATTTTTAAATAAAATACAATATCTTTAGAGAAGAGCATTCTATGAAAGAAATCATGTGCCAAATCTGGTTTCTAAAACAAAATGCTTGTACGAGATATTAACACATTTTTTAGCAATATATGTATTTTTCGATTGAAGAGTTGTAGAGGGATGGCCATGTTTTACACATAATTACTACAGTAGAATAATAACAAATAAATAAACCTATGGCGCAACAGCTCGTGAAAAGCCATTTGTGCGGCGATTTGTACTGGGGGGCTTGTGGTAGGCACACCGCGGTTCTCTGCCGTTTAGTTTCGGTCTTTGCTACCTAGGTGGGCTACTAACTGTAGCTTTCCACTTTTTCTCACGATGCTAGCTCAACACCGACTTTGTTCACGGGAATCGAACCCTGAATTCTCTAGGCGAGAGCGCTAGTGCGTTAGCCTCTAGACCAACACGTGAGTATTAGATTAATCCTGGAGGAATATCTATATCCCCAATGTTTTACACATAATTACTATAATATATTAATACTGGAGGAGTATATTTCCCCTGGTGCAGGGTTTTACTCATAATTACAATAATAGATTAATGAATATCAACATTCTTTTGGTGCCAATGTTTTACACATAATTACTATAATAGATTAATGAATATCAACATTCTTCTGGTGCCAACGTTTTACACATAATTACTATAATAGATTAATGAATATCAACATTCTTCTGGTGCCAATGTTTTACACATAATTACTATAATAGATTAATGAATATCAACATTCTTCTGGTGCCAATGTTTTACACATAATTACTATAATAGATTAATGAATATCAACATTCTTCTGGTGCCAATGTTTTACACATAATTACTATAATAGATTAATGAATATCAACATTCTTCTGGTGCCAATGTTTTACACATAATTACTATAATAGATTAATGAATATCAACATTCTTCTGGTGCCAATTTCACCACCTTAATTTCACAGATATTTTCTATTAACCACCTTAAATATTAAAAGATAATAGAACAGCTTAGTGCTCCTTATTGCTAAAAATAGTTCGAGTAAAAGAGGAAGTGTTGGGAAATAACGGTACTTTTAGAAAATTCCCATGGGGTGTGGATAAAATCTAAAAGCATCTACACGGTAGTAGTGTTATAGGCGGACAAGAGGGGAAGGAAGGTAGAAGTAAATAAGACAGTTTAGTATATATGTGTGTGGAAGTAGTGGGCGGGGAAAGTGTACGCACGAAACAGTTGCAAGAGGAAAAGAGATACAGTGAGAGAGAGAGATAGAGTGAGAGAGCAAAGTAGTGAGGTAGAATAGAGAACAAAACAAAAACTCTCTCTAGAGAGAGAGAGAGAATTACCAAGTTAATGGTGCGGTGACACCCTCAACTACTTACTGTACTTGTTACATACAGTTTCACATACAATACAGAAGGTAAACTAGGATATTCTACACAGGTTGGTAGTGAATGTTAGGATTCAAGTGTTTCAAGAATAAGTCAGACACAGAGGAGCAAACCAATCACAAAAAAATAACTCATAATTTCAAAATGTCATGATTGCTATAGTTTTAGTCTAATCTAATTACAGGTAATTCTTATAGAATTAATACTTTCTCTTACTGCTAGTAAGAAGTGTAAGAATTGCGATCGTGTGAAATTTTCGAAATTGAGTTTTTATCGGAAATACGAGTTTTGAAGCTATCTGTGCAAGAAAAAGTGATTTTAAGAAATTGGTATGTGAGTGCATGTGTTTATGAATGTAGGTATGTTTAGGGAATACTGGTTGTTTAGGAGTTTTTTGATAAGTAAATAATTAATGGATCACTTGTTTTAAGCGTCAATTTTTCTGCCCCCATTCTGATTCCTACAACGCCCAATAGATTTCTCTGACAACGGCTGTAGCGTTAGCGTAATTCAAAAACGTAAATCTCACGAAATATCAAATTTAATATTTCAATTATAGGCAATCGGTGGAGTCGACAATAAAGTGCTGTTCAAAATCGATTAACCGAAAATATCTTTTTACTGAATGGATTTTTCAGGTTTTCCAAATTTTCACGAAAAATGACTAAAACGATTTTTCATTAAATGATCTACTTGTATAGATATTTATTATTTACTACTTTACTTGAATTAATTTCCGGAGAAAATGCATTCAAGAAAGGTTTCTGGGAAAGCAGTAACGTTAACTTTCCTGTATTATTAATTTATACCGGGTGCCTGATGGCGTGGGACCTAAGCCTATATGGCTTTTATCCCCCCCCCCCCATGCCCCCCATATCATCCCCTTAAATAATCTTCCCCGGTAGTTTACCGGTCAGCCTACAATATCCCAAGATATCCTTGAACTCCAACTCGCCCAGGCAATCCTACGAGAGTGGTACCCTCCCAAATACGCGAAACCTAGTACCAGCGAAACGGGGACACTGACATAAATAGTGATACACCGTTTCCCTGACTCCGAACTTCCCTGTAAATTGCGATTTCTCTTTGTCATTCGGTTTCTCAATCTACACACTATTTTTTTTTTCTTTCGGCACATCAACTTCTTGGTTATTAGCGCCCCTCATCTTTTTCTACAACAACTATCTTCCACTAGAGCTGGGATGGCGCTCGCCTTACATATTCCCGGCATCCAAGACAACGTCTTTTTTTCAAAGGCCGATGGAGCGGGGAAGGTAAGGGTTCATTCCTGTACTGTCTTCCCCTCTTGACCATCGTACTTGCCGACATGGGGGAGTCAGTCTTCTACACACTATTGAGTGTAATTAATATTAGCAAACATATATTAAGAAAATAGGTCCACTGAAAATACTCAGTCTGGGAACGCCACTTAAATGCTCACATAGAAAGAACAGCTCTTTTTATTTTGAAACATTTTTCTGAGAAAAATTCATTTAAGACGATCTGGAGGAGCTACAACCATTTTCGGCTTTCTTTTTAAGTACAACTTCTTGCAAGCGTTGCATACGCTTGATACGCTAGAGAGGGCAACTAAGAAAAGAAAGCCAATTATTCCTTCTTGCCAAGACGTCTTTCCTTTCGTCTTAATTTCTTCCTCAGAGACAAATTTCTTAATGTTTTGAAAAGAGTTTTCCAATTGTTGTTTTTTAATATTCAGGCATACTTTAATATTTAATAAAATTAGAATAGAGTCCTTTTAATTTATTCCAGCAATAATACCCACCATGGATGGATATAGATAGTCTGTCAATAAATATAACGTCAACATTAACAGACCGATCTATAAAGATTCACCCGTTAGATACTTAGGTAATATTACTAGAGATTTTAGAAGGAAAACTACCCAATTTCAATAGTTTGGAGTAAGTTTTGATTACTCATTTGCCAGTAATCTGTAACAAGGTTAGTAGAGTAACATCTGTACGTTGATATAGTGTAATGTACAACTAAATACCATAAATATCAAATACTATGATAACATAATTGGTGCAATTGTAATATCATTGCAATCCAAATAATGGTAAACTTTGAGGTTTGTTAATTTTTGTTATCTAGTAATCAATCACTTATACAGTACAATTGTCGCAAATAAAAGAAACTAGTTTTGTTACAACCCAAAGTACCACCCTGAGACCAAAGCTGGACGCTACCGAATTCACCACCCAGCTCAAACCACTATCACTATTCTGCAGCAAGAGAAAACCTACACCCCCACCCCAGCAAAAAGGAGCTGCCCCAGCCAGCCGAGTCGAGTTCGACAAGGACAGCCGGCCCTAGTGCGCTAGCAATCCTACATACTTGGGAAGAACTAGTATAAGCTGAACTCGCACTCTCCCTCAAGAGGACGTTTTCAACCTTGGAAAGAACTAAGGTTGCTCTCTCCCTCAAGAGGATCACCAATCTTTATTTAATCAACATACGTTGTTTAAACAAACCTCTACACATAACTTTAAACACATACGTTGTTTAAGCCACACTCTAAACGCATAACTACTATAGCTTAGCTTCTGCTGTTATAGTTTTCTTTATTTCCTCAGAATAAGTTTTCCCAATAGAAACATTTTGCAAATAATTAAAAAAACAAAAAAGTTTAAATAATAAACATTCGAAAATGGTTTGGAAACATTTTATGTTCTCCATTACTTGTTCGTATCCTAAAAAGTTGTCCAGCGGTCTGTGAATGTAGTATGTTTAGGGCATACTGGGAATTGAGATAAAAAAATTTAATACTAGTTCCAGTGGTTTGTTACTAGATTATTCACTATTTCTCTGAAAGAATATTTAGTTGAGCTTTTTAAACAAACTTTATTCCATCTCTCGTTAATAGTAGTAGGACTTCTTGGTTGGCGAAATGATGTACAGACAGGTTGACTCTGCAATCAGAATTTATTTTTAACAATATTTAGCAAAATTCTTAGAGCGGAGAATAAAGGGACCGAGCGAAAAATTATGATGTTGTTGTGGCTGTAGGTTGATAGAGTTGGCTGATATTAGTCGCTTGAGGACAATAGGCTAGTTTGGAAATCTTGTTTATTATAACGGCGGATTAGCTATTGAGTCTAGTTTGGTCTTCTTGCCTATAAAACTGCTTTTTAACAGAGAGCGACTGCTTTTTAAGTGAGAAGCAGTCATCACTTTTATTTGAAGCATTTTTAGAGGTTCCAAGGATCACTAACGTTGTGAATGAGTGTTCCAAAACCTTTTTTTTTGTTTATTCTACAAGGTCTTAGAATGATTACTGAAATTAATAAAACTTTATTTTTTAATACAATATATCGTTTTGTCTCTTATTATTTTTGTCTTTTGTGAATAATTCATTGAACTGTTCACATATCTATAAGTCGGGAGAGTAACTTTCTTGATAAGGAAAAAGGGAACTTCCGAAGGTACAGGAAAAAAGAAGGAAAAAGAAGCAATGCAATGACAACGGTTTTAGATAAGGTTAGTGAAGTGTGAAATTCAATACGTGGAAAATTGTTTGAGAAAGAAAAGGGAAAAGGCAACAAGAAATGGTGGGTTAGTAGAAGATGGTCCAATGGGTAAAAGAGAGGAGAAGGACATCTCTTGTTCATATCTAGCACTAGCATACAGTCTCTCTCTCACGTATATATATGTGTGTGTGTGTGTGTGTGTGTGTGTGTGTGTGTGTGAACCTTAAAAGAGAGGAGGTCACGGCGCGGGGACCCGACATCTCCGGGGAGGTCATCCGAGTCTTTACATTGGTCCTTTTCACTGGTAACTTGTCACTCCCTTGTGAGTTGGCCTTCCACCAGATATACAAATCTTAAATGTGCTTTTCTATTGTATTTCTCCTTCCAAAAAAAAACATATATATACATATCCACCAAGGAAAAGGATATGTTAGAACATGTGTGACCAGCAAGAAGGAAAAAAAAACAAAATAAATTATTTTTGAAAAATTGTTTTTTGGGAGTTCAGAATAATTGCACCGTTCACCAATAAAATGTGCATTTCTATTACCTATAAAATCTTAAAAGTACATTAAATGTATTCCTAGAATTCCAAGTTTGAAGAAAAATCGATTAACCCGAAATGCGGCAGTACACAATTGGTTTGTTGAGTTTTTCTGAATTCTCTCGAAAATGGCTCCAATTATTTCCTTTAAAGTTAAAATATTAACTGCAGATTTCTCAACAATGGAATCTCCTTTAATATCATATTTACTCATATACTCAAAATATATTTTGCACTAGGTCCAACAGAATTGTTGGATTTCACAGTTGATAAAGGAGTATACAATAGACTAAACCAACAACAGGCCTGCCATCCGGATCCACCGGGAGTACGTGAAAATCCTTCATCTAACCTTTCGAACTAGCCTAAAACTAAGGGTCATAACTACACCGCTAGCCTAAAATCCGCATTCATGCAACATTCACGCAATAAATTACTTTCATTCCAACATGAAAACTACCTACCTAATCAGCTCCTATCGGCCCATTCCATTCTCTCTTTCAAGGCTTTTCCGCAAATCGCCTAAAACCACTGTACGCGGCAACATTTTCGAGCAGCAGGGACAAACTATTGTTCTCCAAAGCAACGTGAAACCCAACCTCCCTCTGCAGGCGCTGACGCAAATCAGAATATACAGAGAGCAATCCAACATCACATGCTCACTTAGCCTTCCTTTCCACCTCTACAGCTTCCATACCCCCATCAGACCCATTTACAATTCAACTGACCAACCGTGAAACCATATGGCAATTCGTCGGAAATAATGTTACACCTCCATTTCCCCTCCTGCAAAAACGAGAACATTGTCCTAATTGTAAATAATGAAAGAAAATAAAAATAAATAAAAACAATGATTCTTGGTTTCATCTGGTATTTTATCCATCGTAGCATAAATATTTATTTTACGACTGACCGGTTTCGGATATTCATCCATCGTTAGAGTAAATTTATCAATTTCGTACAGAGAGTTTACTTCAGCGTAATGTTTCTGTTACACTAAACACTTGTTGGTTTGTAAGTGCGGGAGGTTGTAAGGTTATGTTACTATGTGTGTGTGTTTCATGACAAAATGGAATTATTATAAATTATGATTAGACATTAGAAAATAGTATAATAAATAGCATGTTTTGAAGGATACTTTATAACTTGAAGGAAACTTTATTAGAGGCGTTAATTTATCGTCATTTTTGTTAGGGGGGGGAAAAGAAATTTCATGTGTATAATATACTAATAAGAATAGACAGAGTTTGAAGAAAGGCAATGCAAAGTTTAAGGATAGTCAAAAGCTTGTAAAAATAATCAATATATATTAAATCCAAGCAAGGTTAATATAAGAAAATATGTAGGTAGGTAAATTGATATGTAAGAAGTTGGTAGCAAATGGCAAATTGGACATGATATTAAAATAGAAAATAGAAGAAATCGAATGTATTCGTTTTTATCTATCATGTTTGTTTTTAAATGATATTGATTTAAGTTTATATTACATTAAGAATATGTTGAGAGAGATGTCGATTTTTAAGGTTTTTATTAATATGGGGCGATAGGAAATTACAAAAGTGCATTATGCAAGTAATTTGTATTTTAAATGGAGAAAGAAGAAAATGCAGACATGATGCATGATCCATGCATCTCTTGTAAAATTCTAGCCTGTGGAACCAAAATTTCTTCTTCTCATAATTTCTTCTTATTTCTTATTCTTATTTGCATAATGTATTTTCGAAATTTCCTATCGCTCCTATTAAAAAATACATTAAAAATGCCACCACAACATCTCTCTCAACATATTCTTAATGTAATTTAAACATAAATTAACATCATTTAAAAACATAGAAACATCGAAAAATTTGATACGATTACAATCTAGGAGTAAGAGAAAGTAAAAAAAAAAAATCTGATGCGAAACACTCACACATCTTTCCATGACTCCAATTTACATAGTTACATAGTCTCTAGTTTTCAGAAATCTAATATGTTCATTCTTATTGTAATTTGTTTGTTTAATTGCACTAATAATTAGGTCGATTCCTTTTTTTTTTAAGTTGTTGCGATAAACTCTTTCAATACTTTATGGACTACGCCACATACATAAAATTAAGGGTCAATAATCAATAGCTAAAAACTCCACCTCTAAGAAAAGTTTTTTAACTGAAAATTATAAATTCCTTTGAGAAATTTTTGTGGGGGTTTAACATCAATTTTATTTTGTCCCACTAGTGTAAAAGGCCAAATACAAAATGGCGGACTAATATAGAATCTTATACATTTCTGCTTAATTTTCTTTTGCTTCTTTTTTAACAATGCAAGTTTTTTCTTTATAGCTCACATTAATTTTATAAAACAGTTAGTATTATGTTAAAAATAACTTGTTTTTTTTTTGCATTTTTTTATAAAAAATTTCAATCGCACAATTTGACAATTTAAATAATATCTAATGAGAGAAAATTAGTAAAAATATTCTAAACTAGATTTTTCAGAAAAATAATTAGCTATAAATATTTAGCCAATGATAGTGTAGAAGTGAAGGTGTCAAATGAGGGTATATATTAGGCCAATCAGAAATTTAAAATTACCATCTAGACCACGCCCAACTTTGACATATTCACTCCTGCAATGTGAGTGGCAAATTATTTATAGCTAATTATATCTAAGAAAAATCTAGTTTAGAATTTTTTTATCTAATTTTCTTTCGTGAGTATTTCATAAAAAATCAAATTTTGCAATAAAGCTTTTTATAAAAAACTTCAAAAATCGTTATATTTACCTTAATATTTACTATTTTATAAAATTATTGTGAGCTCTAAAAAAAAACTCAAAAATATCTAATTTTATTATAAAGATATCCAGCATTATAATATAAAGAAATATCTTGCAGTATTGAAAAAGAAGCAAAAGAGAATTAAGCAAAAATATAACATCCTAAGTAAGTCCTCCATTTTGTATTTGGCTATTTATACTAGTGGGATAAAATAAAATTGATGTTAAAAACCCATAGAAATTTTTCCTGCAGGAATTCATAATTTTCAATTATGAAAAAATTTTTCTTAGACCTGGAGTTTGTAGCTATTCATTATATTATCCTTAATTTTATTTAGTTGGCGCAGTCTGCAAACTATTGAAAGCATACTATAAAGATGGAAATCTAAACAAGAGATTGCGGTTTTGTTTCGATCAATTTTTGTTTTTTTTATCCGGCAACTGTAGCAATTTAGCCGTTCTGTCGCGGGCAACCCAATATAAGAGAGACAGCGTAGGGGCTCTATAAGAGACCCCATAGGGGTCTTGTTCAGCAGTATCCTCACGCTGCTGGTATAGAGCTTGCCACACAGCAAGGTGCTCACCTTTCAATGTGCCATCGTTGCAAAGCGGGCATCCGGCATTTCGTACCATTCCAATCCTTTGCAAGTGCTCTTGTAGGTAGTCATGGCAAGTCGCCATACTGAAATTGGCAGTGAACACACGTCGAGGTAAGTGACTAGGGATCGCCACAAACATAAAATTTTGCGTAAATCACTCAGAATGGTGCTGTTTACCAGGGAGCATATATTCCTGTACGGCAAAATCCCACAGGCTTCAATCAAATTCTGGTTTCTGCAACAACATAGAAAAATCTGGTGTGAAACACCCACACGACAACCTCACAATGGCTTATTCTCTTCACACTTACTATTCCATTAGTGTTTAAAACCCTTCGCATTTTTATGGAGAAAATCACAAAAAACTGTAAAACCTATCCAGTAAAGTCGCACTTCCCCCCACCTGATTTTCTTCAAACTCAGGATTTCGACAACTTATTTAATTCTAATTAATATTATTTAGATGAGAATTGTGTAATAAACTGAAATACACTTTAGAGGAAACATTAACCCCACCTGTCTGCGCGGCAGACACCCAGGGCAAGATGGCGAAGGTGCGCCAAGAAGCCATCGGAGAGGTGCCGCCTACGTGTGCGTCCACGGGAGGCGGGGGGCGATTGATGGTTCGGAGCGGTAATGAGGGGTGGCGGTGATGGGCAGTCGGCCCACCGACTACAAGGAGGGGAGGTGTCACGTTCAGCCTCCAGATGAGGCAGTGAGCGCGAAGAGGAGGCGGCGAGGGGCGAGGAGAGCGGGAGGGGTGAGGGGCGGTGACTGGTTGAGGGCTCCGGCGAAGACGAAGGACGAGGGGGACGCTTTGGGACGGGAGATGCAGAATGGTATGGTGACGACGTCGGCACAGGTGGCACGTCTGTTCCGAACGTCATCGGTCATGAAGGTGACGGTCGGACAGACAGTTCCGGCACACATGGTGGCTCATAACAAACTCGCACCGACGCCCCACGGGCATTGATTTGAATGCCACACATTGGCGAATAGTGTGGGTCTGGGTGACCTTCGAGACCCCGAAAAGATAATGGGGGCGATCGACGTCGGAAAGCGACGTCTGATCAATTACGATGGATTGGAACATGGCGCGGAATTCCCCCAGCGGCAGATATTACCGGAGAAGGTGGGAATGGGAATTGCGGGGAGGCCGGATAAGGAAGAGGGTTGGAGGAAGCGGTGCCGGCGGAAACAGGAGCGGTTGGTTGCTGAGGACGGGCCTCGCCGAGGATTTGCTGGATGCGAAAATAGATGAGGCGAATCTCCTGGCATCTATCCTCGAAAGCCTCCTCGGAGAGGCCGTCTGGAAGATTATCCGCATGCTTAAGCGGGTCAACGACCTCGAGGAACGACTGAAATTCTTTTGCCAAGAGGTCTTGGCGGACAAGTGCGAACTCGGGCATAATGGCGTGTTCCTTCCGTAATGCCAGCAGTTCCTCGATTTGACTGAGGAAAAACGCCTTAGCTAGACGAGTTTGGCGTTCGAAGGCAGCTACTGAAATAGGAGGCGTCCCGGAGGGGAGACGCTTTTTTGGGGTCATGGTAGGCGACAAACAAACAAGAAAACCGATACTTATCCGGCCCCGAGGACCACAATGTCTGCGCGGCAGACACCCAAGGCGAGATGGCGAAGGTGCGCCAAGAAGTGAAAGACAAAAATAAACACTAAATAAAATTCAATAAAAGGAGATGCAAAGGAAGAAGTTTCGACTTACCTGTACAGTGGTGCTGTGGCATGCGCAAGTGGCGAAGCTGAGGCGAGAGTTGGACGGTTAAGGAAGATATGGCTTGTACGTGTGTGTGTGTGTGTGTTGTGTGTGAGTGCGTGGCGAAAGAAAGAATATCAGGTGAAAGGAAGGGAGTGGAGTGCTCCGTGGAAGCGGGTGACGATGCGGGTGAGTACACCAAGGAGCGAACGATGTATCCTCTTGAAGGTGATGGCGCGAGGAGTGCTTCTTATTATTCACCGATGAATAAATGAGTGAAATTATCCGGGTGAATAGGCGCGTATAAGGCAAATAAATGTAAAGGCGAATTATACACTGGCACCACTAACTGCGGAGGATGAAGCGGAGAACAAGCTGCACAGGCGAGATATGGCAGGTAAGTGGAGCCAGGGCTCACACCGTTGGCTGGATGTGCCTGCGGAAATAGTGGGGAAAAGAATATGAGGCGGAGTGATGCAATATTAGGGAAGAACTAAACATATTAATTAAAATACAGGGGAGAATAAAACGGAAGTGGCTAAGTGCACGGAAAACGCGCGCGCGCGCACGGGCGGATGCACGCGTGCGTGAGCAGGAGAGCTGGGCGCAATTACCACCGATCCAACACCACCCCTCCCTCAAAAGAGCCTTTAAATAAATTTTTCTGGCGAAATGTTTCGAATAAAAGTGATAACTCTTTGTATGTGGATATATAAAGTTTAAAGAAAATCGTTTGAGCCGTTTAAGAGAAAATAACAAAAACCTGAAAAAAACAGGGTAAAGAGGCAGATCCGATTGATGGATTTTGCCCGAAATCTTCGTGTCTGATGCAGTGGTATTATCTAAACGAATCCCATGTTTGAGGTTTTTGCAACTTTGCTCTTTTGAGATATTCTTTTCACAGACATTCACACTGTAGTGGAATAGTTGTCGTGATTCCTGAGGCATGAAGTTAGATATCTTGAAGAGGGATTTATTAGGCGGAAGTTAGTTTAGAGAATTATTGCTTGAATTACTAACACTGATTTATAAAAATAGAATATATTTTAACAATAATTTGAATGAGCCTAATGGTAACTACAATTAATATGATTTGATAAATGTAAAAAAATAATTTTAAGAGTTAAATAACAAATAATTTAAAATGATTATAATAAATAAACTAATATGCACAACTATGAAATAATTATAAGTTAAACCTTGTATAGGGACGTGCTCGGAACTCAAGTATAACTGCTGCTGTAAATTGATACTGTTATAATCATCGATAATGATGATGTGGCTACTGATATAATAATGATCCCCTCTTCCAGTGAGGCGAAGTTTATATTAGTCTTACTCATACACTGTCAAGTGTGTAAGTAAGTTCTCACACTAAGACATCTCTAGTAGCGTGCGACCTTGGTTAGATCGGCGACCAGTGATTCAGGTCAGTGGCCAGATTTGGTCGCCCATCGGCGACTTTCAAAGACCAGGTGGCTTCTGTTCAATAGACAGGGCTTTATCGGTGCTTGTCTTTGATACCTTTGTATTGAAAAGGCAGCGGCCGGCTGTGGGGCCACTAGTTATAAATTATTCTTCCCTTTTGTTATATTTTGTGAAGGCTTTGACATTGCTATATCATTACAACACACATATCAGACCATTTTCTAAAAACCTTTTTTTGGGGGCTCAAGGGGTCTCAAAACATATGTTTCCGGTGAAAACTCAATTTAGAAAATCTGACACGATCGCAATACTTCCTGTTACTATTATCAGTAATAGAAAGTAATAGATCGGTTTTCACATGACTTTCTTTTACTGTAGTTAATACAATTCTTCAATTGACAAATTTACATTTGACTTTGAAATTTTTTTAGAGCTTGAACATAAAATTAGATGGGTAAGGTTGCAATAGTTATTAGTCATCATTGGCTAAGGTAGTCATTTCAATTTAGTTACATTGTAGTCCAGAAGACAGTGTTGATACATTGAAGGAACTCAAATAACATTGAAATTTAACACATTCCATAGAACTCCAAGAAAAATCAGTTTCTCCGCACAAAGTGTTCGTGCTCCAACTACCGGGGAGTGAGCGTCACCAATCCCATAATGAAAATTCTAGGTCAGTGGCCAGATTTAGTCGCCCATCGGTGATATTCAAAGACCAGGTGGCTTCTGTTCAATAAACAGGGTTTATCGGTGCTTGTCTTTGATACCCTTGTATTGAAAAGGCAGCGGCCGGCTGTGGGGCCACTAGTTATAAATTATTCTTCCCTTTTGTTATATTTTGTGAAGGCTTTGACATTGCTATGTCATTACAACACACATATCAGACCATTTTCTAAAAACCTTTTTTTTGGGGCTTTAAGAGAATATTAAGAAGGAACTTAGAAGTAGAATTTTACCCAATGAGCAACCCAGCAGGCAGATCGTGTGTGGACCATATATTTACAATACGACAATTGCTACAAAAATTTGAAGGCAAATCAAAAGAGGGCGGGTTGATATTCGTTGCTTAGTGAAAGCTTATGACTCATTGCCCCGTACATTGTTATGGCGAGTGCTAGAGGCAGCCTCCATTACTAAACCACTAGTAGAACTTATAAAGAGAATCTACATAAGTAACCGATGTCAAGTGAAAATAGGGTTTAATTTATCAACAGAGTTTGAAAGAAGTAAAGATATGAAAATGTGGGTGGGTCCGCAATGCTGGATAACAACCGAAATTTTATCCGTCGTAGCATCTGATCCCGTAGCATTCTGAGATCCCTGAGTCCAAAAAAAAGTTTTGAGATAATGGTCTGTATGTGTGTGTGTGTGTGTGTGTGTGTGTATGTGAATGTCTGTGAAAAAAATACCTCAAAAACGCAAAGTTGCAGAAATCTCAAACATGGGATTCCGTTTAGGTAATACCACTCATCAGACACGAAGATTTCGGGCAAAATCCATCAACCAGATATCTCTTTACCGAATGTTTTTTTCAGTTTTTTGTTATTTAACTAATTTGCATGCTACGACGGATAAAATACCGGAAGTAAAGGTATGTTACGAAGATGCTACCTACGCCCGACATTATTTAAAATTTACATGGATGCAGCTTTGAAGCATTGCCGAAAGAAATGTAGCCCCATGAGAATAGAATGCGAGATCATTTCTTTACAATTTGTTGATTGCTGATGACCAAGTAGTAATCGCACAAGACCATATCGATGCAGAATATATGGCAGGAAGCTGTTGGAAGTATACTCTAGGTTAGGTTTGAAAATTGATTGAGACCCGAAGTATGGCCATTAACAACGATGATGACCTTATAATTGAAAATAGAACGATACAAAGTTTCCACTATCTCGATTCTAATGTGGAAAGAAATATAACTTCTGTAAAAGAAGTAAAAAGAAAGATTAGTACGACTCGGAAAGTTTCTTTTTTTTTTTTTTTTATTTAAGGCGTCTCAACATCTGTGGTCATTTGCGCCCGGAGCCTTCTCAGTGCACTGCCGGCCTCCGGACAGTGTTCTCCCGTTACAGACAACATTGTCCATCACCAGACAGTGAGCTGTAGGGGCTCCTAGGAAGAGAAAATCTAAGGGTAGCACGGCTGGATTCGAACCCGTGATCTCCGCGTTGCTAGACCAGCGCGCTACCACTGAGCTAATCCCTTCCCTGACTCGGAAAGTGATTGGCACGCTTTAAACGCTCTAGTGGAGTAATATATGATTTAGAAGAAAAAGATGATCTATAAGTCCATTGTCGAGAGCATTCTCTTATTTGGAGCGGAGACATGGAGTTAAATGGAGGTTTGGAATGTACTATATCCTGTAATGGATTATTGGAGAAGAGCGGCCAGAATGTCCAGAATTGAAAGAAGGCCGATCAAGGAGATCAGAGAGAAAATAGGGCTCAGTTATAATGTTCTTCAGAATATCGAAGAAAGAAGGCTGGAGTGGTATGGTCATTTGAAAAGAATGAGGAAAGAATGGATCCCGAAAATGGCCTTTAATTGGGAAGTGGAAGGGAAGAGACGGAAAGGCGGACTTAGAACAAAATGGATAGGAAATGACATGGATAGTATGTGCGGCAATGGATTGAGAGAAGAGGACAACCTAGACAGAAAAGGGTAGAAGAAATTTGATTGAGGAAATCCTCAAAATGAGGAAACCCTAAAAAAAAAATTATCTATCAGAACAGATTTATGAATAAAAGTAGAAAGAAAGAAATAAAAAAAAAGAAATGTCGTCATGGTAGTAGATTGTTGAGAAGAGGTTCATAGTTGGATGAAAAAGATATTCTTACGTTTATACCAAGAAAGGAGAAGTATGCAAACACAGCTAAACTCATTTGTAGCGAACAAGACATTAGTGTAGTAGTACTGTATAGAAATATCAATATATTTGTGTGGGTGTGTGTGTGTGTGTTTAGCAAGAAGAGTGCGCCATTTTTAAGATATCCATCCCCCCTCTCTAAATATATACTGTGTGAAGTAAGATAGAAGAAGTAACTCCATTCTATATGTATACAATACGTAGTAGATTTCTCATCCTACTTTGTATTCATTCATTCTTTAGTGTTAGTAACTTTGTTTACATTATATATATTTATAGAGTCTTTACGCGGGTGGATGTGTGTCTGTGTGTGCTTAGCAGCATCATCTTTCTCCAAATACACAAAACATCAGTGCCTGCTGTTTGTTCATTATTATAGTGTATTTATTCTATGCTAATTAGCAAATTTTATTGAAAGCTTTGTAAATACTTAACTATGTATAAAGCAGTACTTATCTGTGGTACTGAGATAAAAAAACTTGGGGTCATAACCTAGAGTCGTCATCTTCACAAGCAGCCAGGCTTCTCTACGAGCCATCAACTCGAGAAAGGTGAGGCACTGCTTGGGTATCTTCATGGAAGTTAGCAGCCTGAATAAGGTTTGCCTGGTTCCCGGGCATTCAGGTTATATGAGGCCGCAGATTGCCTCGTCCCCTGGCTCCAAAGGAACCCTTGTTTGGACCTGAATCTTTCTGTAGCTTTGCAAGATGCCTCCATCAAAGCATGGAGTGCAGCCATCAAAGCATGATGCACAATAGAACTCAAGGAAGGTGGGTGAAATGTGCAGGCCAAAGGCACACGAAAATGTTTCTTAATAGCTATTCGCCTACACCTACAAACTACTTCAATAAGGCCATATAGATGACCTTAGTCATTTTCACTGGCCACTATAGACTTAACAACCACATGCCTCACATGGGCCTGACAACGGTTAGCCTATGCATGTTTTGCCAGAAAGAAGAGGAAACAGCACTGCACGTACATGTGAGGGACTCTTGTGGCTGAGATTTCTTCTTTGGGGAGGAGAAGCTGATGCTGATGCTTTACCCAATTGTCTCTCTCCAGACTCCTAAGTCAAACTAAACAGACAGAACTGAAGAGAGTACTCTAACTTGTTGGTGTCTTAATGGATCTCTATGGGTTGCGATGGTGTACCCTTAATAGACAACCCCCACAGAAACTATCTACCTATCTATATATCTATTTATAATAAAATTAAATAGTAAGAACATTAAAACATTTGTTCCTGCAATAAATGATTAATGTGACAATTATTCCATTAAAATCAATGACTGAAGTTATACTTTTAATACCTAAAGATTCTATACAATATTTAAGGCGAGAATAAAGTACTTTTACACTATCGTTCAATTGTGACACTCTCTGCGCTCTTGAAGTGGAACCTGAACTCAAGTGTGTAAAAGTGGCATTTTACCCTCTTGTCTAATAAATAAATATTTTGTTGATATTATTTGACTAGCGTGGGAATCGCAAATAACAAAATCTTTTTCTGAATAGGTAGCCAATATCTGTAACTGTTCTTAGGCTATGACATCTGCTATCTGGTATGCAATTAGAGTTTCCCC
Source organism: Triatoma infestans (assembly GCA_011037195.1). Classification (NCBI taxonomy): domain Eukaryota; kingdom Metazoa; phylum Arthropoda; class Insecta; order Hemiptera; family Reduviidae; genus Triatoma; species Triatoma infestans. The sequence goes on from JAAEAF010000699.1 coordinate 44,804, forward strand.
CCATCTCTCTACAGAATCTACAGGTGCTATAGCGTTCCACGCCCACCTTCTTTTTTCTTTTTGTTTTTTTGTTATAGGGGATTATTGCACTGCGACCTGAAAGATCTATGGGCCCCCGGAGCCTTCTCAGTGCACTGCCGGCCTCCAAGCAGTGTTCTCTAGCTATAGACAACTCGAACAGTGAGCTGTAATAGGCTCCTAGGAAGAGAAAATCTAAGGGCAGTATGCTAGATTTGAACCGGGACCTCCGCGTTAGTAGTCCATCCGCTACCACTGAGCTAATCCCTTCCTTCTCCCTTGGCTTATGCCATTTACTAGCGACGGAGACCTCAGTTTGTTTACTGTGCTTGTGCTTGTCTGTAAAGAGTAGAGGGTATGTAGTTCTGTAGAGTAGAGAGTATTGTGTACTGTTCTGATGAAGTGCATGGAGTACTGAGCCTCGCTTCTTTATGTGTTCCCCACTGTCTACAAAAAGCCCATTTGCAGTCTTTTTTTTCCTGAGATCGATGCATGACTCAAATCTTTTCTGGTAATAGCAAAAAAGTCCTAGCGTGCTTCAGCCTAGAAAGGTTTGTCCAAACTTGATTTCTTCTTAATTTCTAAACTGTTCCTGAGAAGAGACAATTAATTTCTTTTTTAATATCAAATAAGAAGGAAAATGTGTTAGTCGGAACAGTGAATTTACTGCAGGGAATTTGTGTTTTTCGTAATTTTTTTGGAAGTGGCACCAAGTTTTGTCTTAAACTTGATATAGTTAACCTAAATGAATTTCGAAAATTGGATCCGATCGCAAAATCCTCAGATGTAAGAAAAAAAAATGGAGAATAATTTGCAAGAAAAGAAAAACCAGAAGAAACCACAGTAGTGATTAGCAGGTCTCGGTGCTTCTTGGTACTTCAACGACATCATCTCTAAAAGTCTGCAGGGTTGGACTATTTAGTCTTTAGAAGCCAAGAAGCTAAAAAGATATGCGAGAGGATCTTTTCATTGGTATTTTGAAAAAATAAAACGACTGTACTCTTCCCTTTGTTTTTGTTTAATTATGTTCCCTCAGATAAAATCTCTTTTCTCTTCTCTGCTTTTTTGTTTTTGTTTTCATGTTCGAGAGGTGTCCCCCCCTTATTTTTCACACCAGGACACTAACTTATACTTGTCTTGAATTTATAACAGGTGAGACAGTCAGCTCGGAAGTGTGCTTTTTTTTGTCCTTTTGTTTATTCTCTTTACCTTCCTTCGTTCACTATTTCAGTTGGAGTAGTAGCAAACGTACATAGTTAGAGTACAGAAGATCGTACTCAAGTATGGTAGGAGGAGAAGAGGTCAGAGAAAAGTATTAGAAGAAGCTGAAGAGGGCACAGCAATAAGAGCCAAGAAAGAGCTCATGTCAAAAGGGAAGGGAAAGGAGTTAATAAGATTTCGTTGGTCGCTCTTATCAACAAACAGAGAGAGCGCGTGATAACAACACAAGCAGAGAGAGAGGGTGAGAGAGATCCAACACTCCCTTTAATTCTCGCCTTTTCTACAGTTTTACACCTCTCCCTACCGTTGTGCTGTTCGCCTGAAGCACCTCGACAAGATTTTAAAGTTTCCTTGGGCTCTATATTAAATAAAGTTGGCGGCTCTTGCCTTCCACTTTGAAAACACTTCGCTCCTGAAATGCAGGCTTTTACTCTTTTTTTTATTCTATCAAACAGTCTGGTCTTCTTGGTTATTGGTTGCTTGGTTTTTCTTTTTTGATTTAATAAAATGAAGTTTTTTATTTCGCTTCAAATTAATTCCAAGTGAATACAAGGTCAAACTTTATAGCTGGCTATATATTTATAGTAGAGAACAAAGAAACCAAGCCATTTTAATTTACTTTGTATTTATTTGAAAAGTTTTTCTTTCTCTTTTCAGGAAGTTATTTGTGCAGATGAAAAGTAGAAGAATAATTTCAGAGACATTATCAAGAAAAACCACAAAAGTGGAAATTTTACGATTTTTTTCTTTTCACTCAAGAAAATATTGCGATATGCCAAATATTCGAAATTGAATTTTCAACGTAAATGGCTGCTGATCTATGAAATAGATATTTATTAAACAATGAGTAAAGTTATACTCATTATACAAAAGTTATACAAAGTTATACACAGATACTTCTAACTTGTTGGCTAACACTGATATTATCACCTGATCCAAGTTCTACGATTCTCTTATTTGATGAAAAACAAAGCCTTTCAGCTTTTTCTATTTGCCTTAGATCCATTTATTAGGCTGATTCTTTGGAAGAAAATTTAGTGAACTAATGAAGGAATGTATTTGATTGTTAGCACCTATCCCTCCAGGGATGTATTAACGTTAACAGCAGCTATATATTTTATGAAAATCACTCAGTTTCATTTTGAATTGAATTGCGAGATAGAAAATAAAATAAAAGTGAACACTGCCGGCCGGAGTGAATGGACTCCTTTAATTCTCCATGTAACAATTTTGTAAGTTTGGACATAGAAAAAGTTATAAATTCAAAATATAATAGTATTTTTAGAAACGTGAGCTCTTTTGGTCAAGAGGAGGAATATTTAAAGAGGAATAATATCAACATATTGAGACTGTTATGTCAACTTCGTTTATCTTGTGACAGTGGCCCTTCTATTTATATAAACAAGCAGAAAATTCAGTTTTGCCCAGATAAATTTTGTCCAACCTGTACGTCTAATAGTTCTGATAATCTTCAACATTTCTTTTGGCTCTGCCCTTTCTATGAACGGTTACGTCATCAATATCTTTATATTCATTCCTCTGATACCTGTGATCTATCAATATTATTCTCGACTACATGTGTTATTAAACAAAAACATTTATACTTGTTTACAATGGACGCTATCAATAAAAGAAATAGATTAAAAAATTGTTTACTATCCTGATTGTTGTTAACTTATACACTTATGATCAAAACACTTTCTCTTATTATCTTTGCATTTGTCTTTTAATTAATTGAGATATTTTTGTTTAGTTAGGCAGGATATAGTAAATATGTTTCTGTTTAGTCTTTAGTCAAAAAAAAAGAAAAAAAAATAGTTTTGGTTTCCTTGTTTAGAGAAGTTTTAGTTTATTTTCTTATGTTTATGTTGCTTTATATGTGTTAATATTCTTAACATTATTTTGGTACTGTCAATGGTTTATAATAATTACACTGTTTGTAATAAAATAGTTAAAACTAGTTAAGCCAACTCTCTTTGTAAAGATTGTATAAATTTAACAAATAAATAATTCTCCATGTAAACAAATCTAGTTGTGCCCCTCCCCTCCCCCCCTTTTAGATAACTGTTGTTTGTGATGGGGAGAGAGACTTCATTTTGTTAAAGTGGGTATTTCGTGTGTCGTTACAAACCCATTTATTAAATAACATCAGATATTATGCCATAAATATCATTACATTGATCAGTTGAAATTCCATCTCAAGTCCCATTAAGTCTTCCTAAATTTCAATAGTATAGAATAACGTATAATGAAATTAAACAAGTTTATAACACACTGCTTTATGATTTTACAATTGATCTTTATAGTCATAAACATTTATAGTCTATAGAGTTTAGAATTTCAGTGACTCTCTCGTTTGTATGTATGTGAGTGTGTACGGGTGTATTATCGTCTGTTTATATATGTGAATATCATAAATCCAAAATTATAGAATATCACAGAAAGTTAAAACATGGCATTCTTTTTAGAGTTAAGATAAGTAGACAAGTTTTTGTCAAAATCTCTCGATCAATCGGAAGTATCTCTTAAAAGATTAACTTTGCACCCACGTTACATTTTTGTTTACTAGTTTTTTCTGCGGATCTGCCTCCTCATAAACAGTACCACCAATTGGACTCTCAGCAGATCTTTTTTGTGGAAATGTTTCTATTTTTCAAGTTTGGCGAAGTATTTCTTGTGCCGAACTAGGAATCGAAGATACCATCTTGACATCAAACCTATTCTGACACCAAATAATGTAGATCGGTCATCTGTCTGCTTCTTTTCTAGGCCTAAGTTAAGTTTCCTCCGATCGACCAACAACTCGCAAGTGGACGGGGGGGGGTCTTTTCTTTGAATTCATCTATACCGTGGGGGCAGCAAAACCATTTCCCGAGATAAAAATAGAGAAAAACTCTCCTCACCTCCTTTCCTTCGGGTCATCATTCCTGGTTTTTGTTCACGTTTTGAGGAAATACGCTGAGATAATTTCCATGATAAGTCAGAAAAATATGCACCAGTAAATTATGACAAAATAGGCACATTAAGTTTTATATATTGCATAATAAAAAAAAAATAGAATGGAAGCCTTGCATGAATAAAGTACCATAAAAATGTTACATAAATTACTAAAAAAAATTCTTGAGAGATAAGCAAAATGGCAGGAAATTTTTATTTAAAAGGAAAAAAAGAACCCAACTATAAAGTGACTATAGTATAATATAGTAGATGAGCAAGCTTCTACATTTAGTATTAATGTCAGCAAAATATAAAATAGAGAGGGAAAAATTAATATGAATATAAAAATAAGTATAAAAGAGTTCCATCCCTGTGCAACTAAGGGAGCAAGATAAGAATGTAATGGTGCTGCACTCTGGGGCAAAGTAACCACTATTAAATAATGTAAACAATGAAATATTAAAAATATTTTACCGCTTTTCTTTTGTACTTTTCTATTTTTGTTTTTTTTCTATTCTGCCTTAAAAAACATCTTTTAATAATTTAGTTGTAATATCCAAGCTGCAACAGCATCGTTTTACTTTCAGCTCCATTATATAAATATCTTAAGAGTTTTGCTGCAACAGCAATGCTTGTCTTGTAGTTTAATAGCACATATTAATATTTGGCGCTTTTTTAGTAACAAAAAAAAAATCTGATGTGAAACATACACTATTTTCTCTTACTCTCTATTAGAATTTTAACTGTTGAAATTTCTTTATAGTTGCAATATTTATTAAAAAGTTTAGTTTAAATTGCCTTAGATATAACTAGTTAGTCATGCCACAAATACTGTTAGTCATGCCACAAATACTGTTAGTCATGCCACAAATACTGTTACAGTTAAATATAGGAGATAAAATTCACCAATTGGAAATGAAACAAAACTTTTATTTTGGACGAACCGTTTTTTTTTTGTTAGTGCTTATTCCTGTTTGGTTTAATTTATTTTATATATTATATTAAAATCTATTTAGGAGAAATGTGCTTTATAAACTTTGCATTTTTCCTAAGTATGGTATGTGTAACCTGCCAGCACTAATATTTCGAATGTTTATGTACTCGACGCTTTTTGTATCTTTCGATCTAAGTTGGTTGTAGTTCCTTCAGTTGCCAATGTCCTAAAAAATTTTGGTAGGTCTCTAGCCTGAAGGCATTCTTTAAATCTCCCTCACCTTGATCATCCATCGATTACGCAGAATTTCTAGTGGAAAACTGAAAGCTACCTGCACAAAGACTATTTAGGCTGTTCTGATTGGAATGTCGTCTGTGATAACTTATTCTATCACAATCCAAACTATTCCTCAAAAAGAAAAGAAATATTTGCATACCATATAAACATGAATTGACAATTTTAAAAATTTGCCACGTTCGCAAGACTTCCTCCAATACCAGTGTATGAAATAAAAAATCCGTATAAGAGACCCAAAGCGTTCATTGAAAAAATACTCAACGAATGACAAAAACTGGGAAAAGATTAAACTTGAGCTATAATGAAATTTCTGAAGTATAGTGGCTGGAAACTCAGAATAAAGAAAGAATAAAATAAAAGTTTTATTAGCAGTTGTGAAACGGAAACAAGTAAAATTAATTTCATCTTCGTTCAAAATCCCTTCTCTCCCCAACCAGTGTAAATAAAGATGGTTGTGAAATATGAAAAATTTGTAAAGCAACAAATGAAATAATATAAATCTACATCTGCTATTAAATAGCACTGAAAACATTGATTAGAATTTAAATGTGTTATTATAAACAATTATTAAGCAAACTTGTTATAGCTGAAAATTAAAAAGCTTAAAATACATACATTTCCATGAATTTTAAATTCATAAATAATGAAGTAGTACAATATTTTATAAGGATGGTTTTATATTCTTGGAATAAAAGCTTAATTGTAGGAGTCCCTCTTTCTTTCTCTCACCACGTTCGCTGTAGATAAACTTCCATTTGAATTATCTTAATACTTCGTTTATTACCATCCATCCATTTGGAAATTTTAATCAGCCAAGTAAAATGTAGCTTTCAATTTAATTAGACCAATTTTAATAAAATTACTTTTTATGTCCATTTTTTTTTTATAGTCATTAATGCTAAGTTTGTTTACATTTCACTATTTTTTTTCAACCTAATTTGGAACCCATACCTCATGATTTTCTTTTATTCCATGTTTTATGTCTCCCTGATTATAAACTAAATATTTCTATCGAATGGCCTGTGTCGTGTGTGTGTGAACAAAATATCTCACAAACCCAAAAATTGCAAGAAGCTCAAACTTGATATTAGGTACTGCCAGCGCATCTGTCAACAAGGTTTTCGGCAAAATATCAACCGCAACTGCAACTTAAGTGATTTTTTTTTTTTCAGTTTTTCACGATTTTCTCAAAATGGCGCCGACAATTTTCTATAAATTTTATAACTACCTAAACACATAAATCCTTGGAAAAAGCTTTAATTTTTTATTATTGTTTATTATTTTAATGATTTTGATTTTTATTATTTTCTCAGCACAGACATCGACAGAAGGGTTTTTCCATGTCTATGTGTGCTGTTTTCTTTAATTATTTTTCAATCAATGTAAACTTCATGTTTTTTTCTAAATAAACATATTTCTATTCTTCATAAATCCTGACACTTGTGAACAGTATCCCTGTCTATTAACTATAAGGACCCAGGTTCAAATTCCGGCAAAGGCATGGCATTTTTCAGGTTTCCTTTTCATCCATGAAATCATACAAAAATCTGATTACATGATAACAAACACTCCTCTGGTTGTTGGTCTAAGTTGCCAAGACAACAAAAATAAATTATATAAATGGGGCCGGATTTATATTTTGTCTAAGACCCGCTGGAGTCTTAATCCGGTCCTGATAACAGGAGAAAGAGACTGTTTCACACCAGATTTATTTTTTAATGAGGAGAACTTCTATTCTACAGATTAGTTTCCTTGTATACATATTTATATATATATGTAAAAGTGAATGTTCCTATTTCATCTAAGAAACATATGGTAGAGTGAAACATAAAGTGAGTACTTTATATAAAAAGTAGCCATCATTTTCTGTACTTTTAATTATTATTTGTTGTTTCAACGAGTATTCAACGATTGACTATAAAAACCTATTTTTGTTTAAGGTAACTTTATTTCATAATTTAACCCCATTCTGTATTTTATTATAATGTTTTTGTATTAATTGATATTCAATATAAAATTTTGTTTAAGGATCAATCGGTCTATAGTCATTAAGGAACCCAACCTTCCCACATTATAAATCGGTTTATGGTCAAGCGAAAACCACAAGATGCAGCCAGTACCATTACGGCTCCGATTCGAGTTGGATGAAGATCAGAACAATTCTAAAGTAATCAACGTTACCAATTCGGCTGAATTCAGAAGCGACCACGCATGTCTTTCCTACACATTACCAATGTTCAGAATATCATAAGGAACTATTTACTATTAGTACAGTTAGGACAGTATCAAAGAAAGGCCAGTTTCGCAATATAACAGTTATATTACCTTCTAAAATAGTTCCGTTGTATTTGGATGATAACCAAACTTGACGTTTGAGAATATTTATTTGGAGGAATTAGCTGACGGACGCCAAATATCAGCCACTTCCATGGAGATTCAAGCAGATTTAATAAAAATAATTGAGAAGCTGATGGCGAAATTGGATACTAATGATAGGAAACAAGTAAATATATCCCAAATTCAAAAACAGTTAGCTTTACAGAAATTTCAAGGTAACGAAAACGCCATAGAGTGGATAACATTGTTTGAAAAAGAATGTGATAGGTGTGAAGTATACAAGTTTTGTGCCTATTTTTAGAACAAAATGCCACTGAATGGTACAGTTCAACTTTGTGTAAACTGACTTTACAAGGAAAATGGAAGGATTGGCATGACTCTTTTATACAAACATATAATGATAAAAGTTGGCGATCTGTACACTATGCTTATACTTTCAGGTTCATCAATGGTTCAATATTAGATTATGCATTGAAAAAGGAACGTTTGTTGTTAGAAACGGAACCTAAGATATCAGACAGGTCACGAATAAATCATATTGTCGTCGGGCTTCCATTCCACATCCAGGACTGTCTAGATAAAGAGGAATTACACACTACCGAACAACTATGAATCAACTACAAAGATATACACAAATATCCTAGGACAAAGAAATCTGAGGTAAGAACACAAACCACTAACACTAAATCGGATACTTATCCTTCTGAAAGAACAAAGCAGAGGCCTATCCCAAAACAACCATGTACTATCTGTGAGTCACATGGCTACCCAGGGCGTTTTCATCCTATTGAATATTGGAGAAATAAGGGACAGGTTACAGAGAATAAACGGGTAAACTTTACTACGATTAATGAGAGGATGGCTGATGCCCAACATGAGCCAAAAAACGTAGATACACACCACTTATTCGATTAAATGTTACAGTTAACAATACCAGAGTTACGGGAATCCATGACAGTGGATCTAACGTAACACTGATAAATTCTAAAATTATAGAAGATATAAAAGATAAGATGTTAAAGAATGAGCAAACATTTAAGTGGTGTGTAAAAGAGATATAATAAGATAAAATTGCCTTTGAAGATTCATAAAATAGAACAAGAAATAGTAGTTTATGTTATAAAAAATGATGCTTTTTCTTATGATGTGTTATAGGGATTAGATGCTATTCGGAAATTTCGTTTACTGCAAGATGATAACTTGAATATTCTCCAAAGAGTTAACGAAAATAATGTCGAAATAATTAACGATTTAAATAAAACAGATATACATAGATTGAATTATTGTGAAGACGAATACTCTGCATATTTAGATAAATTACATCTTCTGGACCAAGAAAAGAAAACAAAACTTTCACAGCTAATAATTGCAAATTCAGCAATATTTGCTAAACATAAATATGATGTGGGAAAGGTAAAGAATCATAACTCAAGGCTCATATTAAACTCTTGGAAAATAAATACATTTCAAAGAAACCTTATAGATGTTCGATTCCAGATAACCAAGAAATAGAGAGCCAAATAACCAAGTTACTTGAGGCGGACTTAATAGAAGAATCTGTATCTCCATTTGCAGCAGCAGTAACTGTAGCTTACAAGAAGGAAGAAGGGCGACGCTTACGTTTATGCATTGATTTTTGAGATCTTAACAAAATTTTAGTGCCAGAATCTCAACCGTTTCCAATAATTGAAGATATTATAGCAAAAACGAGGAACTGTAGATGGTACTCAGTTTTTGATATTTGTTCCGCTTTCTGGTCTATACCAGTAAGACCGAAGGATCACCATAAGACTGCTTTTGTTACTCAAACTGGACATTATCAATGGAAGAGACTACCTTTCGGGTTGAAAATTTCACCAGCAGATTTTCAACGTGCTCTGGCTAGCACTATCCGACAGCTCGTCTTCAAGATTTTTGTACTAATTACATCGACGATATCTTGGTATTCTCTGCAAATTTAGACGAACACCTTAAACATATCCACAAATTGCTACAAGCAATTCAAGAGGAGGGATTCCGATTAAAATTATCCAAATGTAATTTTGCACAATCCTCAGTACAATACTTAGGCCATATAATTGGTTATAACACAATCAGTCCTCATCAGGACAACCTGAAATCAATTAAGAATTTTCCCAAACCACAAAATAAAAAAAACATTCGTCAGTTCTTAGGGAAAATTAATTTCTACCATAATTACATCTCAGACTATACGAGACTACTAGAACCCCTTCATAACCTTCTGCGAAATAATATACTTTCTATGGACGCCTGAATGTGATACGACATTCAGCAAAATAAAAGTGTATTTATGCCAAAGTCCAATTATATCAATTTTTGATCCAAAAAGAGAAACCTTCCTGTTTACAGACGCTAGTACCCTGGGTGTTGGAGCAGTTTTAAAGCAAGTTCAAGATAATGGGGAGTTACACCCCGTAGCATACTTCTCGAAGAAACTCTCCCCAACACAGGCGAAAAAGAAGGCACTATACCTTGAGTGTTTAGCAATAAAAGAGGCAATACGTTATTGGCAGCATTGGTTGTTAGGGCACAAGTTCCAAGTAATTTCCGACCACAAGCCATTAGAAAACCTTAAAATAAAAGCTAGAACTGATGAAGAGCTAGGAGACTTGGTATATAACCTGTCTCAATATGATTTTACCATACGCTATGCTCCAGGGAAGGCAAATCAGGAAGCAGATCCAGTCTCGAAATCTAGCTCTGGAGTGCTTTGAAAATGAAGACGAAGTACTTCAAATTGTTAATTTTGTCGCATTTGATGATCTAAAACGGGATCAAGAAGACAATTCCAGTGAACTCATTACCGACAAAAAAACATTTAAAAAAAATGAATTTTTTTAGAAAAAGATACGAGGAAAAGAACGTATTTTTGTGTCCAAAGATTTTGGGTCAACATTAATCAAGAGGTCCATATATACTATGGTCACATTGGAGTAGGTCACATAGCAGCCAGAATTCGCCCTTTTTATTATTTCCGACACATGGACTCCCTTATAAGAGACTTTTGTAAGAATTGTGATACTTGTAACAAGAACAAATCCAGACGATGCCGAGAAATTGGTCAGCACAATTAGGCCCAGCAAAGGAGCCATATGGCATCATGTCACTTGATACGATTGGTGGTTTTGCAGGGAATCGATCGCCTAATCGTTATCTCCACCTTTTGGTTGACCATTTCACACGATTTGCATACCTGTCCTTCACGTGGGCAACAAGCTAAGGACTTGATTAAGTTCCTACGTCCTATTTTTGAGAAAAATAAGGTGAAGATTCTTCTGACAGATCAGTATACGGGCATTAATTCAAGACAATTTAAAACTTCCCTGCGCCATTAGGGTGTCACATTACTCTTCACGGGGGTGAATTGTCCTTTTTCAAACAGCCTAAATGAACGTCTAAATCAAACTCTGGTTAATCGTATTCACTGCAAGATTAGTGAGAACCTAAACAATTCATGGTCTAAAATTGCTAGAGAATGTACAGAGGAGTATAACCGTACAACTCACAGTGTGACAAAGTTCTCTCCACTCTATCTACTCACGGGAAAACAATCTTCAATACTACCAACGGCTCTTAACCAACCACAAGATTTAATACAAGATAGATTACAGGCCGCAGAAAATTCTCAAAGACATCATGATCTCAATAAATCCAGAATTGACCGAAACAGAAAGGAATATGATTTCAAAGTTGGTGATTTGGTCTATGTGGAAACAGATAGTCGGCTGAACCGGAATAAATTAAACCCAATACGATCAGGACCATTTGAGATTTTGCGTCGGGTATCTTCCGCAATATATGAGATAAACCGCAACCGCCACAGATCACCGGCCAATTCTGTACACAGTAGCAAGCTCCTACCTTTACGAGGGAGGGAGATGTAAAAGTGAATATTCCTATTTCATCTGTGCCGCTTGGGTGCGTGCGATTAAAGAACCATATGGTTTATAGTGAGCACTTTATATAAAAAGTAGCCATCATTTTCTTTACTTTTAATTATTATTTGTGTTTCAACGAGTATTATATTGTATTGACTAAAAAAAAACCTATTTTTGTTTAAGGTAACTTTATTTCATAATTTAACCACATTCTGTATTTTATTATAATGTTTTTGTATTAATTGATATTCAATATAAAATTTTGTTTAAGGATCAATCGGTCTATAGTCATTAAGGAACCCAACCTTCCCACATTATATATATATATAGAGGCAAGCAGATCTTTAAGGTAACAAGAACTATGTAAACAAACTACAAATTATAACATCAATCTCAAGGCAATTCATTATGCACAATAGCCACAGATATTTGCTAGAGAACAGTAAACATAGTGTAGTTAATGTTTAACCGGCTATTGTTTGATAATTACTTGCCCATTCACTTTAATGTTCCCAGTAATTCGACTATAATAAATTCCCTTTTGGTATGCGGCCTTGGAAGGGAGTGGAGGCGAAGTTCACTATGGTTTGTTGCCGCCCTTATAGCTGTATATATAGTTGTCACCAGCACACAAGCTATACTAAAGCCCACGGCCAAATTCCTTTGTACTATGGATATCTATTAATTTTTGCATGATTAAAAGATTCTACTAGACAATATGTACAGGAAACCCAACAAGATTGAATTATACTCAAAAAGGAGTGGATTATTTAAACATTTTTGCCTCTTCTTAGAGAAAATTAAATAAATAAAAAAATCTGGTATGAAACACTCGCCACTCGTTCCTGCAGTTTTATTTTGAAACTATAAAATTGAAGGTCATTTCTTCAATTTGGAATTTTTATTCAAAGTTTGTTTGTGTCATCAGTAAATATAGTGGTCAGTTCATAGACAGGGCAGATAGGATCTGAATGTGTTTACATTGCAGTCCACAAGACTGCGCCTAAATCAAAACTCCACTAACATTTTGAAATTTAATGTCACAGATTTTTTAGAAAACCATACTAAAATCCATTTTTTCCAGAAAAAAATGTTTTATGAAACAATGTGCAATCGGCATTTGAAGTTTAAAGAAAATCATTAGACTCGTTTATATATATATATCCAAAAATCTCAGAATCCTGCAAAATTAATTTTCGTCAAATTAATCCTGTAAAATAGATTTTTGTTAAGATTTAGAACTTTAACAATTATTAATATATAAATTTTTAATTGTTCTAAAGTGACACTGAAGAGGAAAATTAAACTCAGCAGCTTCCAGGGACTTCTCCATAAGTAAATTTTTCTGAATAGTGTAGGAAGTTTAAAGAAAATCGTTGAAACCAGTTTAGAGAAAATTATGATAAATTGGAAAAAAAATTAATAAAGTTAGACTTCCAGAGGATGGATTTTGACCGAAAACTTGTCAGATGCTGTATTAGTCTTAAAAGAATAACAAGTTTATATGCTCTACAATTTCTCGTTTTTAACATATTTTGTTCACACTTACATATTCCCTAAAAAAATGTGTTTTCCAAACATAAAAATCTATTATATGACTAATTGGGGAGGTACAGTTATCTAGCAGCTAGGGTGGTACCTAGGTAGCGAAGGCTAGAATATAGCGGCCGTGGGAACCGCGGCTTGTTTACTACATGCCCCTTCACCGCAGTCCTGGCCCTTCATGGGCTCTTCCACCAAAGAGTTTAATGAAAATAAATTTTTAACCTACTACTCAGCACTGACCACGAATTTTTTGTTTGAGTTTATTTCAGTGACCTTGATTAGAATTTTCTATTAAAAAAATATAAGAAAGAAATTGGAGAAAATAAGATAGAATTAATAAAGAAATCAATAATTAATATTCTATAATTCAGCGATGTGATTAATTTTCAGTATATCTCTCTTCACTTTATCAACCTTTTGTTCCTATTAAAGAATTAAGGACACAGAGAGAGAAAGAAAGCAATAGAAGTCTTATAAAATTAAGATAACTAAATGCGAGATTACAGAGGAAAATTATTTTTAATTAAAAATTTTCTTTTGTTATTTTTCTTTCCCCCATTCATTTTTTTTTCTTTTTATTTAATTGTCAGTATTAATAGGGTGGATTTCCATAATTATTTTTAATAATTGTGAAATCTGATAATTTCCTTACTTAAATTTTAATTAAAATCATTTTTATCTCTAAATCTCACTCAGTTTTTAATATTTTCACTATATTGTAAATCTGGCGTTAAAAACCTTAAGGAATTTCTCATATTTCTATTATATAATTATAATTGACAAATTTTTTTATTAATTTTTCAAATTTTATTTAATTGTCAAAAGATGATTTTTACTATTGCATTGTCCGGAAAGTTCTTCCGGTTATTTACTAACAAATAAAGAAACGGTTATTTCCTTTAAAATATCTTTATTCAACAATGTATTGTCCATTTTGTTCAATAATCTTTTGCCATCTTTCAAGCAATTTCATGATGAAAATTTCAAAAACTTCTGATCATTCTCCTCAAAAAAATCTTTCCAAGTGTGATTCGATGGTGTCATCTGAAGAAATTGTTCGAAGAACAAGAAGTTTTGCAATGAATGAAAGTAATGAACGTCTGATAGTACCCCATATCAAGAATATATATAATGAGTGTGCTAATACATCCTAACCAAACTCCAACAATTTCTGGCAGGTGCTCATCAATGTATGCGATTGAACTTTGACAAGATGAAACCCAATGTATTTACACTGGAATTGATGGTATGGTTGCTTCGTAAGAGCAAGGGAATAAAGAATTCCCTTGTAATCCCATTAATTGGTAACATCAGGTTTGTACCATGATTTTCTGTGATGAATGTTATCGTAAGCAATCCATTTTTTTTTTCACCAATTATAAATCGTTTTAAGAATGGATAGTTTTGAATATGTTTTAAAAGCATATCACATGTACTGTATTGTTGTGGTAAATAAATTTCTTTAAGCAGGAATTTCTGTAGGACCACCTTTACATCCACAATGCAACGGCAGCGTCGAATCAGTGTGAAGGTATTCAAAACATGTTTACTTAAAATATTAGCTCGTTCACAACTAAAAACTTTAGCCACAGACTTAAACGAATAAGTATTACAATATAAAAATAATGAAGACAACACCACAGGAGAAACGCCTGCAAAGTTACTCCTATAATATCGTAAGGCAGGATTTGAAATTCAAGATCAAGTTTGGACAAGAGATTATCGCCTAGGAAAAGACAAAGGGATAAAAGTGATTATTCAGCAGTTCAACCAAGAATATTTCTAGGACTCTCCTCAGATAAAGATCTGAGACGGGCATTAGTCTGTGCAAAAATAGGCAATTCATGTTAAAAGGTTTCCTTTCAGGATGTTCTGGAGGACATGTGTGATGGCACCTGCAGATTCTGAAAGAACATGAAAGAAACTATAGAACACATATTGATGGACCGCGATTCATTTCCTCCACTGTATACTTAAAAGTCGCCTGGGTACATATCGAGTATCGCGACCCGGATATTTCGCGGAACCTGTCTAAAATCAATATTTCCGAAAAAAATGTGCAGCTAATACTCCACCAAGAATGGGAAAATCGTTTTACGATCCTTTTCAATAAAATTCTATAAAACTCAGAAACCTATACTGAATGTTCTGCAATCAGTTAAGTATAATTGCTTTAAATTTCGGATTCTAGCATTGCTTTTAATTTCCGAAATATTATATAAGGTTGTGGAACCCGGTTTCTTGTACGTTTAAAGAAAATCATCGGAGTGTTTACGAGAAAATCGCTCCTCAAATCATTCGGAACCGATAAAGCTACCTAAATGGGATTTTTCATGTTTGAGATATATCATTAGTTACCAATTTTTTTCCTGTTCACTTTAAAATAGATTTCCGTTTATAAGATATTCCTCTTACATAAGTAAGTGAAAGTACACAAATACTAGGGTGGTATTACTCAATAGAGCGTGCCTGCCACTAGATCAAGGCGGAAGGGATGCATGACGTTTACCATCTGAGAGATGCACACGTGACTTGGAAACTGACATTATTTAATCAATACCTTACTTGGCGGTATCATCTCTCTCATCAGTGTACCTGGTTATTGTTTCTTTTTTTCTTTACTTAATTATTATTAAGAAAAACAAACGCTGTTTTATTTTAAGAATATTTAGATTATTTTGAAGTTCATCACCGTGTATAAAATCAAAAGAAAGCTAACTAAGATCAGTCGATCATAAAGTTTGTTCGACTAACTTTATTAGATAAAAAGGAAGCAATAAGATACTTGCAGTTAAGCCGACTTTAACCAAAACCTTTATGTCGGATTCTTTAATGTTAGCTAAAACGGAATAACAAGTTTTTATTACTTGCTCCATAGCTGGTAAGAGGAAATATTGCGGTCGAAATTGAGTTTCCACCAGCAATATAGTGTGTTGGGTTACTATGAGAAAACTCTGGTGTAAACATCACACAACTTTCTCTTATTACTGTTTGCAGAATAGTAACTGACAAATTTTATAGTTATGTACCAAATTTGATGAAATTCATCGATGTTTTTTGGAAAAAACCGTTGGAGCCGTTTTAGATAAAATAGCAGAAAACCGAAAAATATTTTTCAATAAAAATGCCCTTCCAGTTTGCACACCGATTTTCTTCAAACTCGGAATTTCGACAACATAATTTAGAGGAAAACCTCACCCCACCACTCCTCCAAAACTGCTCTTAAATGAACTTTTCCGGAGAAATGTTTCAAATAAAAAGTTGTAACACATTATGTGTGGTTGATATTATATAGTTTAAAGAAAATCGTTGGAGTCGCACAGACAGAAAGACCAATTGCTGAAAACCACTTTTTTGGACTCAGTGGGCTTCAAAATGGATATTTCCGGTGAAAATTCCATTTCGAAAATTTGACACGATTACAATAAGTCCTCTAACAGCAGCACTTAGAGAAAGTAAAAATGATTTTAGCGATGTATGAGTGTGAACAAAATATTTCAAAAAGAAAAAAAAGTCCCAGGAAATCAAATTTGATCATCTGTCTAGGCTACTACCATCTTATCTGATACGAAGGTTTCGGAGGGAAATCCATCAACCGGAAGTGCGACTTTACTGTACCGTTTTTTTTTCACTTTTCACGATTTTCTTTAAACGTCGTATGTTGTTTTATCTACATTCGCAAATTCCTCTCACACTTTTATTTGAAACATTTTCCCTGGAAAATTTATGTGGGTTGTTGGGAAATGGTAGCGTTATGCTTACCTCTACAGTACCACTTCCATGCAATGTATGGCTCTGCAACCTAGGTAATTTTAATAAACATTACAGGTATTGGTGGAATTAAAATTTTTGTTTAGTTTCTGAGTTATGTTGCTTGCACAAACACACATACATACCTAGAAGATTGTTGTGCCTTCC
The DNA here is from genome assembly GCA_011037195.1 of Triatoma infestans. Classification (NCBI taxonomy): domain Eukaryota; kingdom Metazoa; phylum Arthropoda; class Insecta; order Hemiptera; family Reduviidae; genus Triatoma; species Triatoma infestans. The sequence continues at coordinate 61,910 of JAAEAF010000699.1, forward strand.
TACAGCAGCAAGACTTCCAGAATATTAGCCATGCTGCAGCGATCTTGAAGTTCTCTCTTCCGGTGCTCTCTTTCTTTCATACATATATTCACACACACACACACACACTTTCACTAACACCTGGACACTTCATAGTCTCATGTATATTCGATGTAAAGATACTGGAACCTGGAGAGCTAAGTTAGATCTTCCAAGTTATGTGAAATAAAAGTATTGGAAGTATGTAGTCCAATCTTTGAAGTACTTCTTTGCTATTTTTCTGTTTTTTCCCAGTAGCTACCAAGCGATTTTCGTGGAATATAGAGTACGGCACTAATAATATAAGATAGCTGCTCTCAGAATACAGATTTCCGGTTTAGATATGAGCTTTGGAGGGAGTGGTTATAAAGCAAAATTCATTGCAACATATAAGCTGTGTTGCGGCTCCATCGGTGTCAATGTACGGACGTAAAATGAACTAAGCATGTAAAGTGCCGTGTACAAAATGTGGCTCTACCTTTTCTGTTTTGTGTGAATTTTATATATATATATTTGAGGAAGTAATAAGTTGGCATTCCCATAGTAACGCCACGATCTCAGAAGAAGTGCTGACTATTACCTACTAGGAAATTTCAGGTTTACAGTAATATTACTTATGAATTGAAAGACATAAATTATTATTTGAAAGAACTAAATGTCTGTGACAAAATATCCTGTAGTCATAGTTTTCTAGTAAAATTTATAAAATATGTTTGCTGAAATTGAGTCGAAAATAAATATTTCGGTTTTTTTATTGAGAATTACTATTTATTATATTCCTATATTACTTTTACTTTTCAATAATAAAAAAATTATACTTAAAGTGAATTAATGTTAAATGAAATTTAAAAAAAAAAAAGAAGCAATTGACACAGTTTAAGAAATCAAGTGGATCTTTCCTAAAGTAATTTGATGACTCTTTCTTGGATCTCTCAAACTTTATAAATGGCCATAGAATTGATCTCCTAGAATCTCTTTTTATAAATCTTTTCTCTCATGTTCTTCAAACCACTTTGTGAAGTGATAAAGTACTCCCTAAGATATATTCCCTAGGGATAAAACTAATACAATTTTTATTGCATTTATTAATTTTAAATTAACACTAGTTTCTATTTCTTTATATATAAGATTTACTCTGAATTTTATTTTTCAGTTTATTCTCAGACTTACGGAATCTAATGGGTACAACATTGATGACTCTGCTAGCTACGACGTTTATGGCCCAGTTAATCTACGTAGTCGGCGTAGGAGGTGTGCACGTAAGTGTAACAGCATTTCTATCTCTAAATACATTCAAATACAGATAATTAACACGATTATATTTAATTTACTTAAAAATTCCGGTGTGAAACATTCACAAGACTCTTTCTCCCTTCAATTTACAGAGTTATAATTGATAAACTTTCTTCAGACTTTTGTCTAATTTTGACTAAATGTTTGGTGCCTTCAGTATTTTTTGGAGGAACATGAAATTCAAACCCCACAGAACCTCTCTAAAATCAAATTTCGTAGAAAAAAAGTTTCAAATCAAGCGGGTAGCGCTCTGTTTGTATAGTTACTATCCCAAGTTTAATGAAACTCGTTGGTATCTCTATGAAAAAAGTCGCAAAAACTGTTTAATAAAGTAGCCCTTCCAGAGAACCGATTTTCATCAAACTCGGAATTTTGGCATCACATTTCATTTTAATTAATATTATATAGATGTATAAATTATATAATAAACTGAGGAAAACGTAACTCCAACCCTCCCCCAAAATCCCTCTTAAATGAATTTTCCGGAAAAATGTTTGCTTTGTGTGTGTAGTTAATATAACAAGTTTAAAGAAAATCGTTTAGGCCGTTTTTAAGAAAATCGCAAAAAAATTTCTATTCAGTAAAATTGTTATTTCCGGTTGACCGATTTTTAACAAAACCTTTTTGATAAGGTTTAAACTAAATATCGTTTGAACATTTTCTGCGATTTTCCCTTTTTGAGTTACACACACACACACACACACACACACATATATTATAAAATAAAAAAAAACATTTTTTATGACTCAGGGGATCTGAAAACTCGATATATATAAACTAAGAAACTACTCTGTATTGCAGTAATATTATAATACTAACTTTTAAATTAAGTCTAAGTAACTGATCAATTTATTAAAAGATAGAGTAAGTGAGAAATTAAACATTAGCATGTTAGAGACAGAATGGTGTAGCTGATCCGGCTAGAATAGACTGTGATGTAGAACATTGATACAAACCGAAAGGCTAATGATGATTCTCGTCTCGGACATCTTTTATAAGAAAATCCTAAATGGAGTAAGAGCATGTGGGGTAATTACGAAGGTCATTCAATTAGTAACGAAACAAATCGCTGTGGCTCAAAAACGATTTATTTAATCAATACAAAATTTTCGCTACTTTTCAACATAGTCCCCAGCAACATTTATACACTTGGCCCATCGTACTTCTAATGTGTGTATGCCTCTGGCATAAAATTCTCTGGGATGATCTCGAAGCCACTTTTGCACCTTTTTTAAGTTCTTCATTGGATTGAAATTGTTTCCCACGTAGACCATTTGTCATCAAATGTTGCAATTCTATTGAAAAATTCTTTTTCAATTAAACATCGTTCTTTCAACTGTTGACTGATTTGAAACGTGGTTTCTTTGTGGCATCCGTAAGTTGTAACCCATCTCGCACAAGTTTTCTGGTACTGCCTTTTATTCTGAATAATGATGTGGAAGTTCCAACCCTCGCGTGAACTTCTTCAGCTTCAACAGCAATACGCTTGTTGTCCTGAATTAACGCGTTATTTAATATATAAAGTGCATTACTAGAAAATCTATAAACCCCGAGAGCCCGAATTTAGAGAATAGGATTCTGTATATACTTATTTCGAAAACTGTTCGAAAAGATTTTCATAATATTCTGAAGGCAAAATGCAGAGGTAATTTGATACATTTTTCCCATAAATTGATTTTAGGAAAATTTCGAGCTAATCTTGGATTTAAATTTCAAGCGTCTTTTATAGACCAAAAGCGCTGCCTTCTGGTCTATAATGAAATAATTAGATTCTAATCTACCCTGTATCCTAAGAACCAATGTGAACCCCCCATCATCACTATATTTATGTAAAAATTATAGTTATAGTAAAAATTCTAAGATTTACGAATATTTGTCAGTTATAATAACAAAACGAGTGAACCTTGTTTAATGTAAAAACAGGACGAATTGTTCATACAGTTTATGAAAAATCCTTATAAAAACCGTGTTAAGAACTTTGGAGAACGTTTTCATCTTGAAAAAACACCACTTGTACGAAATAGTGTGAAAATGGATAACCGTGTCCTTGATATTATTCAGATTTGTGTTAATTATAAAACTAGCTTCCAACAGAACTCCTGGACGGCCAGGTGTTCTAAGGACTGTTCTCAATGGAGGAGCACAGATTAGTGAAGTACTATATTAAATTATACATTCATAACGCTATAACAGATTAAAATATGTTTTGAATTTTCAGATTACTATAGCACCACTTTTGAATAAATGTATATACTTTGGTTTAATAACAGATTTTATTATTCTGAAAAGAATTACAAATGAATAAAGATAAATATTATATGAATACAACGAATTAAATGAAACAAAATATTAGTAAATCATATCTGAAAAGATTAAATAATTAAATTACACGTTATTAACCAAGTATAATAAATATAACAGTTTAAATAATATTCACTTAGTATTATACATAATGTTGTAATATAAACACAGCTGACATAATCACTAGAGCAACAGTATATTGGAATTTACAACTCTACCTCTGAGGTCACTTTCTCAGACGAATAAAGTGAAAACTTATTACTGTGAAAGTAGTTCGATATCTTGTTTCTCTTTCCCATAAATTGATGGTGAGATTCTCTTCAAAATCCGAAAGGGTCCAATTCTTAATTTATCTGTTTTCCTTCTATTTACTGCCGTTCTCAACGTATACCTGAACTTCAACTTTAAATCCATAAACTCTTCGATTCTTCTCTACTCTCCTCTTGTTGTGCCAAAACTCTTCATAGAATATAGAAATGCTTCCTTTCTATCTCGCTCTGATGAAATGTGTCAACTGGAGAAGTAGGTGATTGGGTTCCAAAAAGTAAATATTCCGGGTTCGAATTTTGTTGAACTATGAATTGTTCCATTGTATTCTTTTACATATTCTTCACCTATTCTTGACCAAGCACGTTTATCACTATTATTTATTTTACATCTTATTCTGTTTATACTAATGTCTGATTTAGTCTCTCATTAAGTCCATTAGACTGTGGACAATCTATAGAAGTGAATATTAACTTAATATCGTCTTATTCTAATACCCCTTAATTCTCCTGAATTCAAGCCAGCATATTGGTTAGCTAGGATAATTTTATTCTTTTGTGCTATTGGCTCGATAAGTTTTATAAAATCTTTTGCGCATTGACCAACTGTAGTAGAAATCCAGGAATATCTTGTGAAATGATGGACTAAAATGTGCATAAATTTCTTAGGCCCAAGATACCATACTGAATTAGTAGCAAATGTACACTTAACTTCTTCTTCGATAGCTTATGAAAGTCTTTCAATATATTTTATATGGTCATTCCATGTCTTAGGAAATAATAATATATCATCGATATAGTTTGCGAAATTCATCCAGATTCTTTTTCCTTATGTTGTTTGATAGAATCCTTTGAGATATCGCTGACGCATTCTTAAGTCCAAAAGGGAGAACTTTATACTTAAATTTACCGAATTTTGTTATAAATGACCTTTTCTCCCATTTTATTCTTCTAGTGGAATACACCTGAACGCAGAATTTATATCCAAGACAGAAAAATATTTGCAGTTTGCCACTTTATCTATCACATGTATATAATTGGAAATGGATAGCATTCTGGTATTATTAAATTATTTAAATTTCTAAAATCAATGCAGAGTCTTGTTCTGCGACCATCTTCTTTTTTGTATGCAAGGATTACTGCAGATGCGAATGCTGTCTGCGTCTAGTAGGTTCTTATTTGGGTTTTAAACTCTTTCTCATCTGGTATAGAACATTTCTAAGCACGTGAGGTATAACATATTCTTCTTTTCTTAATTTGATTTCAGGCTCTCTGGATTTTACATTGCCAACATCGAACTTATCATTGGCAAATTATATACATTAATATTTAGCGTACATCGTTTCAATTGTTTTTGCACCAAATTAAAAACAAACTTTATTGGTAAAACATTATTGCTTGAGTTAGTTATTCTTTAGAACGATAAACATCTTAGGATAGAACTGAAAGCAAGACAAATTTCTTTTACAGAAGAGTTTAATGAACTCTCAATATACCGGATAACAATTTTAACATGCATCACCCACTTGTCTTTGAAAGTATGTCAGATAGAAAAAAAAAAGCCAAATGATACTACTTAATTTTTTCGAAGATTAATATGTGTTTAACTCTGCCACCATTATAGAAGAATTTACAGAAAGAATTTCTAAAGCCTGCAAAGAAATCTCTTCTGAATCTGTAATGAGTGCAGTCAATGAAAACTAGACAAAAAGGTCATATTTATGTTTATTCAGTGATAGTACCCATTCTGAACAACTACTGTTAATATGTTTTTGCCTTACTTGACATTAAACTCAAAAACTATTTGAATTAATAGCAATCAGAAGGCAAAGAATTTCTCTGTTTTCAAAATCATCGGGATTTTCTCTTTCAATATCCATTTTTCATGATAAAAAAACAAAAATCTACTTTAAGAATTCATTAAAAAAATATGTGGTCCAATTTGAAATGAGAAAGTTGTTTTCGAAATATACAAATTAAGGACTTTTTGTCATTTAATTTTAAACATGTTCTGTAAAATTAAGTCCAGTAAACAAATAAAGACACTGGCGCTAATAACTCCCAGTCCAGCAGTCGCTGCGTCAAAAACATAAAAAATAACACACGTTTAGTAATTTCTAATTTAGTTAAAAATATAAGGAACTTCCTTCCTTTATATCCTCTATAAGGATTGCGTCCTTCCTTGACAGGTTTCAATTTGGAGGCTATATAACATCCATTACATTTTTTGACATATTAAAATAGAAATTATGCTCAAATAGGGAACTATAGAAATAGTTGGCATAGTATCATATTACAAGGTCTCTGTCAGACTCCAGCGAACCTTCTAAGAGTAGTTTAAAGTTACGCATTTCAAATAAAAATGATTGGTTTATATATTATGTATGTGTAATCAGAATCCTAAGTTTAAAGCCATTTTCGAGAAAATTCACAAAATTTATTGTGTAAAGTCGATTTTCCGTTAACCAACTTTCTTCAAACATGGAACTCTAACAATGCACTATTACTATACTATTTCTTAATATTAAATTGTAGTGCAACCTTACCTTTATAATAAGTGTCACTTTTGATTCTCAGAAGAGCTTGAAGCGTCTGACCCAATACCATAAGGAAAAATGGGGAGCTGCAGTTTAGTAGCTGCTCTGGTTGCGAAGGCCCCAACTAAACGGATGTGAACTGCGCATGTCTGGAAGACCTTCCCCACTTCATGGGCAATAGGATTCATTTTTAAAAAGCCCATATATGATTAGTTTTTATACAAAAAGATACTTTACTTACTTTCCCGGCGTTTCCCTTCTACGGGGTTGCCGTCAGGTCAAACTTTCCTCCAGAGATCTCTCTCTCACCAGTCACCTTCTCCAAGTCCTCTACTAGCCATCTGCTCCTCTATATCCTCTTTCCATCTTCGGGCTGGTCTTCCTCGTTTTCTATTTCTCTTCAGATTCCACTTTCTTACCATCTCCGGCCATCTTTCTGGGGGCATCCTTCTGAGGTGTCCCATACTATTTCAATTTTCTTTTTATTAATCTCTCCTCCATAGTCTCCTTAACCTCCATTTCCTTTCTAATCTATCTCTTCTCGTTTTTTTCAGACATCTTCTCCAATAATCCATTTCTACAGACTTATCTTTGCGAATATTTTCCTTGTAATAGCCCAGGTCTCTGATCCATATGCGAATATTCCTTCTATTATTGAGTAGAAGATTCGTTTTTTATTACTTTTTGACAGAGATTGATTCCATATTACTGGGTGGAGCATCCTATCCGCCTTTCGGGCCTGACCACTTCCTCTTCGCAACCTCCCTCCTCTTGCAAAACCGAACCCAAGTACTTAAACTACTTAGTCTCCTGCATTTCTCCACGTCCACCTCTTCCTTCTCACTTCCTGCTACCGCCATGTACTCTGTCTTATTACAATTTATCTTCATATCCCAACTTGAATATGAATCCTTCAACTTCCTGATCATCAATTCAGATCCTCTTTATCCTGGGCTATAACCTCCTGGTCATCAGCAAAGAATAAAGTATAAAGGTGTTCGTCTTCAATCCGCAAACCCACACCTTTACACTTTCTGAGCCATTCATACATCGCCCTATCCAGGTAGATTTTAAATAACTTGGGCGATAGGCAGCACCCTTGTTTTAGGCCCTTGGAGGTTTGGAATGTTCTGGATATTTTTTCCCCTGCTTCACACAGAATACATTATCTTGAAACATCTTCTGTACCGCACGAATCAATCCCTTCTTTGTATCTACTTCAGCTAGTGCTTGCCACATTCTTTCTCTCGAGATTTCATCGTACGCCTTCTCCAGGTCAATAAATGCCAGATGCAACTTCTTATTTCTCGCCTTGCATTTATCTTTAATTGCCTCAAAATAAAAATGTTATCTACACATGATCTCCCAGCTGTAAATCCACTCTGTTCCTGAGGGGCACAAAATACATTTCTATTCTGTTTTTTAATATTCTACCCACCACTCTGGCTATGGAACTTTGTACACATACACCTCTGTAATTCCCACAAACGGTTTTATCCCCTTTCTTATAATTGATGAGAGATATCCCATTCTTATATCTTCCGGAATCATACCACCTCTCATGACTGAATTAAACAGAGTAAGGAATGCTTGGACCAACACTGGTCCTCCAGCTTTTAAAAGTTCTACTGGGATGCCACCGGGGTCAGGCGCTTTTCCATTTTTTGTTTCTTTTACTTCTGCTCTCCATACTTCCTTCTCTTCTGTTAAAATCTCTTCTCAATCCCCCTACATTTCCCACTTCTCCATGAATCCAACTCTACTCTCCATGTGTAAATTCTTATAATAATTCACCCACTTTTCCTCTTATTGTCTGTATTACATTCCGCTGAGAAGTATTTCTTCGTAAACCCTTCAGCACTCGCCATGCCTCCCTGGGTATATTAAATCCTAAACATCCATCGATCCTGTTACTGCTCATTTTTAGTCTTTTCCACCTGTTTCTTTACAAAAACTTGTATTCTTCTATATTCCCTCAGATTCGTTTCCGCTTTTGAACTTAACCATTTCTGATATGCCGCTTTCTTACACTCACCTGTATCTATCACCTCTTCACTCCACCATTCCTCCTTTCGCTTACCCTCCTCCACTTCTCCTAAGCTTCCTTCGCGGCCTTCTGCGCACCTGTTTTTCTCCTATTTGAATTCTACTATTTTTCTGATGTATTTCCCTCTTTATTTATCTAACGCAGCTTTTGCTCCAATCTTGATCTATACAAACTTATAACACTTTCATTCCTTGGTAACAGTAAATTTTATTTAGGATCATTCGTTCTCTCCAGATATTTCGGTTGCGTTGAGTGGGAAACTCTTCCGTCAAGCCAAGATATATGCACTTTCGCCTGTAATGAAAAATGGTCTGTCCTCTAAATTCGGTTCCTCTAAATACTCTCACGTCTTGTACATAAGGAATTTTTTTCTTTTTTTAATGCAATAATCAATTATCGATCTTAAATTTCTAGCTGGCTGATACCACGTACGTATATCTATGTATGTGCTGGAAGAAGGCATTTTGAACCTTCAAATCAAATACCTCACACAACTCTAATAAACGATCCCCATTTTCATTCTTTACAGCTTCCCCGTACCGACCTACTACTTTCGCTATCCTCACTACACCCCACTCTCGCAATCAAATCCCCTAGGAACATTATCTCTTCGTCAAATTTCGCATCCCCCAGCAAACTGCTCATATTTTCATAAAAATCATCTTTCAACTGCGACGATGCATCATCATTATTTGGCGCACAAACTCCCAATAGCATAACTTTCCTTCCATAAACTACCAGAGACAACTTCAAAATTCTCTCGTTAATTTCACTCCAAGATCTAATGTTTCTATTATACTTACTTCTAAACAAGATTGAGATTCTGTACTGGCTCTATTTCCTTTGTCCACCCTCGACCATATAAGTATGTACTTCCCCCAGACCTCCTGGTCTTTTCCTTTCTTCATTGCTATATCTAGGTTTCTCCTCTGAACTTCCTCTGCTACTTTCTTACATTTATTATTTACACCCCTGACGTTCGAAGTTCCGATTGTTAAAATCGGTTTCCGCTGCCGTTGTCATTTACCATTTATCCGTCCAGTTTTTCCTATTTGACCTTTTTTAATCAGTGGTGCTTTTCCGTAGACGCGGAGCAGGCCCATCGTACAACCCCCTACCAGAAGAACCAGTTACCATTTGTTTCGGGTACAGCTTCCAGAGTCCTATCCACCCTGTTAGTTGGGGAACCCTTCCCCTGACAAAGCGCTTTATTTAAGGTGGCGGCGCTAACTCCCTACTATCACACATCATCCTCGGGTTGTGAGGCTTTTTAAAGTACTGTCTGTGTCACCAGACAGCTCACCTCCCCTCCGATGGGCCCCCTTGCCCGCGACTGCTTATTCAACAGGTTCTCTGACTTATTCGCAGCTAACCACTATATCTAGTGGCCACTCCACCCTCCGCAATCTGAGGATGCGCCTGTAGCATGGGGATGCATCAGTTATAAAAAGATTATCAAGGGAAAACTATCTTTTCGCAAAGAAGACAATTATTTCAATTTTTTATCGATATTACAATTTCAATAATATGGATTCCGTCTTCTAGTCTAATATTAAATTTTAAAGAAAAAAATTTGTTCTTTTCAGGATCGTGAACTGTGTCTGTCAATATCATTCTCTTTACAATATCTTCATTTAAGTCTAATTTTATGGTTGGGACTACTATGCCGTGATACATTGATATCAGTGCAAAGAGGAGGCGAAGATGGACCTAGAACTGATAGACTGTGGTGTAGATTTGCTGTGTCTAGCATAATAAGTTGGAGTCTACCAGGATTGGCCGTATTAGCGGCTTTCGGAGCCACAGACACTTCTCATCTGCAGCCAATGTACAAGGTGAATTGTTGGTAAGTTATTACAAATTATTAAAAAGAAAAAAAATATGGTGAGAAAATTTCATGACTTTCTCTGACTGCAATTAGTAACAAATTTTCTTCAATCTTCGAACTTTTACTAAATATTGGGTGGCCTTCTATATTATATAGTTGGGAGAATCCAATCTATAATGAAATGCTTCCTCAAAAATCCAATCTATAATGAAATGCTTTCCCAGAAATCCAATCTATAATGAAATGCTTCCCCGGAAAAGCAATCTCTATTGTAAATTGGGCTTTAGTGTTTGTCTTTAGACACACTTGAGTTCGCTGATGGCTAAGCCATATGACGACCAGTCTCTATTACTTCATTCAATTTTATTTTATTTAGCTTTCAATGGTTTCTTTGATTTACTTTTTTCATTATTATCAAATCTTCATTACTATCATATCTTTTATTAAAATTCTTTTTTATGCAGTAATGATTTCTAATAATTTTTTTTTATTATATATAATGATTACATTCCATTAAATTATTTTTAATTTTTATTCATTGTTTATTATTTATAATTTTACATTTTACTTTATTGAATGTATGTTATTTTTAAAAATATCTCTTTTCTTTCTTGGTTCTGATTGTCTGTTCATCGACCTCCGGTTGACGGATTTTAATCCATGCTGTTAAGTACTTCAGTTTTGTTCACAAATAAACTTGCTACAAAAAATAAAGTACTATTATTATTTCTGGTATTATCCGTCGTAGCGTGCATATTTCTTGTTATCCTGACCGGTTTTGGATTTTCATCCAAGTTATGACGCATCCATAGGAAAAGTACCAATGCCGAGTCAGCAGAGGCTGATTTCATATAAATACAGCCACCGACCAGCAGGCAGTCAGTTCATAGCTCACCACCAGACCGTTCGCATCTAAGTTCTTATTTCCAGTACATTATATTATTGTGTTAAACTATCAGAGTAGCTTGTGTATTGTCTTTAAAAGTATCATTGTAACTTCATATTAAATAAATCTTTTTAAAAAGAGGCTTCCGGGTTCTTGAAACATAACTGGCGCCCGAACAGGAACTGCGAAGGCTCAAGTCGAATAGTGCGACCATTTGTCCCACATCAAAGAAGACTAGAAGCTCCCACATCAGTGGCTTATTCGCAGCTCTCCACCTACAGGAACCAGGACCATCCTCAGACAACCGAAGAACAGCAAGCTGGCGAGTCAACAAGCACGCAAATCTGTAAGTAGCTCATCTATCTCAAACCATCCAAATTAGTTCTCCCTAAAGAAACCATCCCCGAAATGGCACAAATTAATTATAAAATTTCTAAGGAAGACTACGACCACATACCTTACTTTGACGGCAACCCCTCCGAGCTAGCATTCTTTTGCGAAATGTTGAAAGTGCTTTCGCTACTGTCTGCGCAGAAAATATAGCCGAAAGGGACTACAACCATAACATTCTATTTATACAAGTAAAAAGTAAATTAGTAGGGCCCGCTAGAAATATCCTTCTCTCTAACAATGTGGACCATTTACTAAATTTATTAAAATTTTTAAAGGAAAGTTTTGCTGACTCGAGATCCTACGAGATACTCAAGGACGAGATTTTACAAACCAAAATGCACGCTAGAGAGTCTCCCATTGACTTTGTCAATAGAGTACAGGAATTGCGAAACTTAGTTTACATTAGACTTAAGTTAGACGGACTGACAGCGGATGCCCTGAACCAACTGATGACGCGAGTCGACAAAGAGATAATCTTTCATATATACAAATGCTTACCCCCTACACTAAGTAACCATATCATGATTTTTGATCCCAGCACTCTGGACGAGGTACGAAACGTTATTTATAATAAGTGTTCGTTCATCGTAGCTAACCTAAATTCTTCCAAAAGGCCCAACCAACCCTTCCGAAAACCAAACCCCTATAATCAATCCCAACAGCCTTATAGACCGCAATACTCTTACAGACAGGATCCACAACACTTCGCACCACGCATACCCATGGCTCAAGCCCCTAACTACCAGTACCAACCAATTGAATATAATCCCAGGCCTACAGAACAGACACCTCAAACTTCGCTTTACAGACAAAGACCGCAGCCACAACTGCAACAACCTCAACGACCAAACGTCGGACAATCCCACCATCCTAATCATCCAAATAATCCTGATCACCCCTTTAATCGACCAAGACTACCTCCTGGCTACTTCTCGCAAAACACGGTGTCCATGCGAACCGCAGGCAGACCCCGTTTCAAAGACTATGTTTCTCCACACGAACTGACCCACTGCCAAAATGAAGACCCACCTGAAAATTATACCGAACCAGATAAAACATATGAGGACAGACTTTCCCGCCTAGAAAATTCTATAGACAGAATAACCGAGAAATTTGAGCATTTTTTAGACGATGGCCACGAGAGCCAAGAAGGCCCCCCGAATTTAGCTTAAACCTCGTAAATAAATCACTACCCCACTTCGAAGACAAATCTGGCCTCAAATGGCTAGTAGACACAGGCTCGTCGGAAAATTATATCAATCCAAATGTGGTTCCCGCTAACGCCCTATTAGTAAAAGATCCCTTCATAATCTCCACTCCCGCAGGTAAGAAGCAGGGAGAATCCTCATGTAAATTTAACATCCTAGAAACCTTCAACGTAAACCTCCAAACCAAATTCCATTTGTTTCCTTTCTCAGACAAATATGACATCCTATTAGGCCATAAGACCATGCAAGAACTTGGCATGAGTATAGACCTAAACAATAATGTCCTTTCCTATCCTCAAGGCACAATCCCCCTGAAATTCACCCTTAACGCCACAAGCGACGATCCTTGTATAATCAACATAGAGCAAGGTGTCAATTTCATAGAATTACCAATTAGAAATAAAGAACTAAAGTACGGATTAGTAAATGAAGATATAAAAATTAATGAGAAGTGTACCGTAAAAGAAGGACTGTATAATGTTAACAATAATAAAATTCTGTGTAAAGTTGAGTCCAAGGAAGTCATGGCCATTTGCCCTGAACCCATGGATGTCGACGAACCGCAGGAAACCAGTATAAACATACCGGACGTAGTAGTGACCAATTGTCCCGAAATGTCCGACAAACTTAGGTTAAGAGAAATAAAAGATGAAATTCCTAAACTAATAAGAACTGAGCACATGAACTCAGAGGAAAAGAATAAGATAATAGAATTAATAAAGAACTACCCCCAAATAATCAAAAGAGAGCATGACAAACTAAGCTGACGGACTTACTGAAACATAAAATTCGAACGACTGACGAAAACCCCGTATACACGCGAAATTATAGATACCCGGAAATATATCGGAAAGACGTACAAATCGAAGTTGACAAACTACTAGAAAATAAAATAATACAGCATTCGAATTCCCCCTACAACAGCCCAATCTGGGTAGTACCAAAGAAACCAGACGCCTCCGGTAAAAAGAAAATAAGAATGGTCATAGACTACCGCAAACTTAATAACAAGACAATCGAGGACAAATTCCCCCTTCCTAACATTGAAGACTTATTCGGTAAAATAGGACGCGCGACTTACTTCTCAGCAATTGACTTAGCTTCCGGGTTCCATCAAATCGAAATGGACCCCGAATCAGTTCCCAAGACAGCATTCTCGACGGAAAGCGGACATTACGAATTCCTGCGCATGCCTTTCGGGCTTAGGAATGCGCCTCCCACATTTCAACGAGCCGTAAATTCCCTCTTTTCCAGGATTCCTAACGTACTAGTATACATGGACGACATTATTATCTTTTCAGACAACTTGGACGAACATATAAAGCACCTTAAGACGGTCTTTGACAAGCTTAGACAACACAATCTAAAGATTCAACTTGACAAGACGGAATTCTTCAAACGCGAACTTCTCTTCTTAGGACACATCATTTCCGACAAGGGTATACAACCTAACCCGGCCAAACTAGCCGCTATTGCGAAATTTCCACTTCCCAAGACACAGAAACAAATCAAACAATTTCTCGAACTTACAGGCTACTACCGAAAGATGATCAAAAACTATGCCAAGATAGCCTGACCTCTAACCCTCTCACTAAGAAAAGACAAAGACATCATAGTTGACGACAGCTATAAACAAGCCTTTGAGACGTTGAAATCCCTTTTACAGAATAGTCCCATCCTGCAATTGCCTAACTTCGAGAAACCCTTTATCCTCACAACAGACGCCTCCAATTACGCTATCGGAGCAGTCCTATCCCAGAACATAGACGGAAAAAACCTCCCTATTTCCTTTGCCTCTCGCACACTAAACAGACAGGAGGAAAACTATTCCACTATAGAAAAAGAACTACTGGCCATAGTTTGGGCCTGCAAACACTTTAGACCATACATCTACGGACGTAAATTCACTATACAGACTGACCATAAACCACTACAATGGCTACACAATCTCAAAGAGCCAAATTCTAAGCTCATACGATGGAAACTACAACTGGCAGACTTTGACTTCGACGTCAAGTACGTACAGGGAAAAACTAACGTAGTAGCCGACGCAATATCACGAAACCCACCAGAGGAACAAAACCTAAACGCCGTGGAGACATCTCCAAATCCCGAAGAAATCCTAAACGAATTCCTTTCCGCCCCTTCACCTGAAACCAGCGACGAAATCCTAGAAGACCTAGCACGAGCTTAAACATTACTGACGAAGACGAGAATGAGAGCTTACAAACGCAACACTCCCAAGAATCCTCTAACAGTCAAATCAAAATAATAGACGACAAGACCCGTTGCATCAACGTAGAAAAATTTCAAATTGTGACCCGCGGTAACCCCGAGACGAAAGTCCCAATTGACAGACCTTTCAACAAAACTAGGTACAACTGGTACACTAGGTACCCATACTCTAACGACATAGACAATACTGCCTAGAGTACTTACAACCGAACCATACGTACGGCGTCCTGTGCTCACCTCCTATAGAACACTCCATTGACGAACAGATATATGACCAAATCTTTGTTCACCTGTCCAACATAGTAAAAGACAAATTTCCAACAGTCAAACTCAAACGCTACTACACCAAAAGACTAGACATAACAGACTCCTCGGAACAAGAAGAAACTATTCAAAATTATCATGTCGGCAAAACCGCACACCGTGGTATACATGAAGTGTACAGAACCCTAACCAAACGTTACTACTGGCCCAAAATGCTCGAACAGATAACAAAAGTATTCAACAACTGCTCCCTTTGTAAGGAAGTAAAATACGAGCGCAGACCGATACGACAAGTTTATGAAATTACCCCTACTCCTTCCAAACCTTTCGAGAGACTACAGGGAGACATACTACACTACAACGGGAAGCAAATCTTTACACTCATTGACTGTTTCTCCAAAAAACTATACGGGTATCCAATTAGAACCTCCTCTGCTCACGAAATCGTTACTTCTCTAGAACACTATCTAAGCCTATTCCCTTGCCCTAAGACAATTCAATTTGACAACGGAACAGAATTTAAAAACGGACTAGTGGAAAACTTTCTAAAATACAATAACATAGACACCCACTTTACTGCCCCAAACCATTCGGACTCCAACGGACTAATAAACAGAGCCCACTCGACACTAATCGAAATTCTAAATATAATCAAACACGGAAAAGACTACACCCTCAACAAAATTCTAAGACTAGGACTAATAGCCTATAACAACGCCATAGTTTCTAACCTCAAAATGACACCAAACGACATCACCTTCGGCATACAAACTACCACTTACGCACAAGACCTGGTTCTAGAACAGAAAGTTAAAGAATACCATGAAGATAGGGAATTGGTAGCCCGCGCTATTAAAGAAATTATCGAGAAAGAAAAAGAAACACGGACTAACAGACTAAACCAGACCAGAGAAAATATCGAAATTCCGGAAGGCGAAGTTTACATACGAGACAAACAATACAGCAAAGCCAAGCCAAAGTTTAAAAGGGGAAATTACTCTCAGAAAACTAAATTAGTAACCACGCAAAGGAAATCCTTTAAAGTGCATCCTAATCTCTTAAAAAGACCTAGAAAGTTTACACAACAAACTCTTCCTGTTACAGATAAGAACAATGACTCACGCATCCACATGCTGACGGCAATAATACAAACACTACAACTGCTGACGGCGGGGAATGTAGCTTCCAGCCTACAGATAACAGATCTGAGTCAGGGCCCGGGAATTCTAGCCGTGGCTCTTAACCCAGTTTACGTCATAGACAGATACTATACTTTTATACACGTTACTGACGTACAACTAATAGATATTGAATTAGATAAAATTTATCACATTATTGGCACTACCTATCAGCACAACCGGACAGCACAGATAAAATCACTCTTTAAATATTATCACTATCTTCGTAACAAACTAGACCATTTGACAGTTAATAAAACTCGGCCTAAACGCGGACTCATTAACGGCCTAGGCAAAGCCATTTCCTGGTTAACCGGAAACATGGACAGTGACGACAAGGAACGATACGACAAAGTCATCAACACTATTGAACGAAACGGTTTTCACCTCCAAAACAACCTAAGAACCCAAATGGCAATAAACAAGCGAGTAATTGAAGAGTTCAATCACGATATACAAATTATACGAACTAACAATGACAAAATGACAACCTTCTTCTCCAACCCTTTAATTAGCCAGGTTGAAATAAATCAGCAATTCAATTCGATTCTCCTTAACCTGGTCCTTATCGCCAACCATATTGACGACATGGAAAACTCTCTGGATTTCTGTAGATTAAACACCATACATCCTAGCATTTTCTCTCTTAAAGATCTTGAGTCAATACAAAAATCCCACAATATAACGTTCGTAACAGCGGACATCGAGGCACTTTGGCAATTAAGCAAGGTACGCTGCTCCATAAAAACCTGGAATATCTACTACTTCATTAGCGTTCCCCTAAAAACCTCTTCCTTCGAAACGTACTTCCTCTTATCCTACCCTGTAGAAAAAGCAACCACCTTATGACAATGCACGTCCATCCACCTTTGGTCCTACACCTCCAAGATGAGTTATTTACAGCCACCTGTGAGGATATCAACGGTGCAATGTACTGCCACAACAAGACCAGCGTCCAGAACGACTGCATTCGACAAATTATAACCAACATCAACCTCTCAGCTTGCAAGACAGTCTACTCGTCAAGCGCGCCATTTATTAAGTATATCCCCCTCGTAGACCACTTCCTAACGTTCAGGACTAACAGGATCGTGGTAAGCAAAGACAGCCGTAACGACACCATATTTCTAACTAACACCAGCCTGGTAAAATTATCTAAGGACGAAACCCTACTGGACAGTAAGGCCATTCCTGTATATAAAGACTCAAAAAGTATATTGACTTCTACACAAGTATTCGCTCATACCAGCACGAACATATCCTTTGAGGATCTACACAAAATCAACCTCCGAATGGAACCGCTGGAACACCTGGAGGAGATACCCAGCAGTTCCGCAACTATCTACTACTACAGCATAATGGCGACAGCCCTCCTATTATTACTATGTTCCTCATGCTTTTACTATGTCTATAGAAGGAAACTGAATCCACAGCAAGGTGGAACCCAGCCACAAACCATGCCTCTGCAGCAAGCACCAACCTCTGCCTACCCCGGACTCTCATGCCATTTGTCGCAGGAGCTCCAAACTTAAGGAGGGAGGAGTTATGACGCATCCATAGGAAAAGTACCAATGCCGAGTCAGCAGAGGCTGATTTCATATAAATACAGCCACCGACCAGCAGGCAGTCAGTTCATAGCTCACCACCAGACCGTTCGCATCTAAGTTCTTATTTCCAGTACATTATATTATTGTGTTAAACTATCAGAGTAACTTGTGTATTGTCTTTAAAAGTATTGTAACTTCATATTAAATAAATCTTTTTAAAAAGAGGCTTCCGGGTTCTTGAAACATAACTTCCATCGTCAGAGCAAATTTATCAAGTGCAGAGAGTTCACTTCAACGCAATGTTTCTGGTCAGGAATTCAAGGAATATGCAAGCTACGACGAATAAAATACCAGATGTTATCCAGCATTGCGGACCCACCCACATATTCTATTATTAGTATTATTATTGTTTTTTCTTTTTGCAAAACATCAGCGGGGGAGGGAGGGGGGATTCCAAACCACAGAAGACATTTCAAATTGTCATAAATTAAGGAACTTCCTCACCAGCCTGGCTGTGTCCAATAACAAAGACTTTTGCGCCCTCTCCAGCAACCAGGGTTCCAGCTCGAGCTCATGCAGATTCTTAACTGTCTCAACATAAGATGACGATCGGGATTACCCTAACCACATTGCTACGTCTAAGGAAAAACCCTGTGGCTGCTCCGACAACTCAGTGAAGACGGTGGGATCCGGGTAAGCAACAAAATAAAGCAGATGTTTGTTTTCGAAGTTTATTCTCTAACTCTCACAATAAAAACCTGTTCAAACATATATTGGTTTATTCTAAATGGAATGCAATAAATACACATACATATGCAACAAAATAGATAATTAAAGAACAACATTAAGGATTATTTTATATGAAACAACAACTGATAGTACAACAACTATCCTGGTATAACAGATCCTGGTACTTCCGCTTCTTCTCGGCTAAAGTATTGCAGGTCCAAGGGAACCCTACATCTATTATTTCGGCTGCCCTATTTCTTTAAAAATATATGTTTAAAATAAGGATGTCCGGTCTATTGCGCATGACCGACCTATCGGTGATCATACACTGATCCCAATACACCTTAACCCCGTCCTTTGCCACTATGGCCTTCAGGGAATGCATGTAATAAGGGAGCTTCTCTCCCTATGGCACAATACAGTTTGACTATCAGCGGCTGATGGAGCATACACGCTACATTATTGTGCCTTGAGGTACATTCAGTGCCTGCTAAATTTGTGCACCCAGGGTTCATGTGCTGAATGGACTCTACTTATGATTATGATTATTATTATTATTATTATTATTATTATTATTATTATTATTATTATTATTATTATTATTATTATTATTATTAGTATTATTATTATTATTACTACCTTGCATCTGGAGCCTAAGACCTCGGTTGAGATTCGGGATTTGGACTCCTTGTCAGATGAGAATGAGGTAAAGGAAGCAATCGAATCGCAGATAGGCAAGGCAATAGGCGATATTAGAATACACCTCACTAAGGCAAATGCAAGAGGTTTGAAAGCTGCAATAGTCCAACTCAGCATTAAAGAGGCTGATGAGCTAGTACGGGAAGGCCTTCTAAAAGTTGGATGGGTACGTTGCCGTGTTAGAAGAAGGGTTGCGGTGCCGAGGTGTTTCAGATGCCTTGCTTACGGGCATGCCTCTGGGACATGTAAGGGACCAGATCGCAGTAAGCTTTGTTTTAAATGTGGGGGGCTAGGACACCTGGTAGCAACCTGCATTGAGGAGGGTAGCTGTATGCTGTGCCTTGACAGGAAGTATGCCGTAGAGGCATGTCGGCACCTCCCAGGGTCGGGAGGGTGCCTGGTGTTCAGGGAGGCCCTGAAACAGGCCAGGAAAAAGCTGGGCAAGTAATGAAGATCCTACAAGGGAACCTTCATAGGAGTAGGCTGGCTGATTCCTTATTGGATCAGCTGGTTGTCGAAAAGGACACGGATCTAGTGCTTCTTTGTGAGCAATACCGGGACCGTGATCCCCGAAGTTGGTTTGTTGACTTGCTTGGAACTCCCGCGATTTGGATTCCCGATATGGGCAAGGTCCCAGTTGAGGCATGTGAAAGGAAAGCCGGTTATGTTTGGATTAAGAGCAGGGATGTAACATATATCAGCTGCTACTTTACTCCCAACGAAGGTATCCATGATTTTAGGAGAAAACTTTACTCTCTGGAAGATGATATCCGGAGGGTAAATGGTAGGATTTTGGTTGCGGGAGACCTCAACGCTAAGGCAGTGGAATGGGGTATGCCTACAACGGACACGAGAGGCAGGCTTATTGGAAATGGGAGCCAGAACTGAGCTTGTTGTCATTAATGAAGGAGATACTTCCACATTTAGGCGCCCTGGGTATACGGAAACTATACCAGATATCTCTTTAGCGACAGAGGGCTTGGCGTCATGTATTACAGGATGGCGAGTGATTGAAGATTTTACTGGAAGTGACCATCAGTATATTATATTTAACATAGGCGAGGGAAGAAATGTTGATCCCATAAGTACCAAAAACATGTCCTATGGATGGAATTTTGATAAGATGAATGAGGAAGTTTTCCAGGAAGTCCTCCATAGTGGGAGGCCCCAGGTTGAGCTGGTCCCACTCGAGGGGAAAGCAGGGGCTGAGGCAGTAGTTGCCACTACTATGGCTCTTATTTCTGAAGCTTGTAGACAGTCTATGCCCGCGAGATCCCCCTGGCGGGGCAAACGACCAGTCTATTGGTGGACATCCCACATAGCTGACCTGCGTAAACTCTGCATCGAAAAGAGAAGAAGAGCCCAGCGAGCACGACGGCGACCGGAAGCGGCTAGTCGCTCTCTGGAATATAAACAAACAAAAAAGGAACTACGCAGGGCAATAGCCAGAAGTAAGAATCGCTGATGGGATTTCTTGAAGGATGAGGTAGACTCGGATCCGTGGGGTAAGGGGTACAAGATTGTTATGCAAAAGATAGCGGGATTCAAGAAACAATCGGTATTGGACATCCGGACTATGGATAACATACTGAGAAACACCCTCCTAGGACAGTTAGACTTTTTGAAAAGGTGGAGATCCCAGCCCTATTTACGATTGAAGATCTGGAGGAAGCTATGCGAACACTAAAAAAATAGGAAGGCCCCCGGTCCGGATGGCATTCCCAATGAAATTCTTAAAGTGGTTGCGCAACAGAACCCCGACTTGTTGTTGGGAATGTTCAATGCTTGCCTAAAAGTTGGATCATTTAGTACCCGGTGGAAAGTGGCGCGGCTTGTTTTAATTAGCAAAGGTAAAGGGGACTTGCTCCCCTCATCCTTTCGACCACTCTGCATGCTGGACACTGCAGGTAAATTGTATGAAAAACTTCTTAGGAGGAGGCTAGTTGATTGCGTGCGTGATGCGGGGGATTTATCACTGAATCAGTATGGCTTTAGAGCTGGCCGATCTACCTTAAATGCAGTGGAGGAAGTGGTAAGAGCAGTTAAAAGAGCCGGGGATCACAATCAACATTCACGAAGGATAGTTCTTCTAGTCACGCTCGATGTGAAGAATGCATTTAACTCGCTTAGCTGGGAAGATGCCCTTCGAGCGCTGGAAGAGGACTTTAAGGTCCCGAGGTACTTGTTGAGGATCATTAGTGATTATTTTAGTAATCGAACTATTATGTTCCAAACAGATGAAGGGGTTAGATCCATGAATGTCTCCGCTGGGGTGGCACAAGGATCGATCTTAGGACCGGATATATGGAATATTACGTACGACGGATTGCTCCGATTGACGTTACCAGAGGAGACGATGCTGGTTGGTTATGCGGATGATGTGGCAACTCTAATATCTGCGCGTGATATTAATAAAGCCCAAATGAAGTTAAACCAGGTCATGCGGAAGGTAAACCAGTGGATGACTACACATGGTTTAACCCTGGCGCTGGCAAAGACGGAGATTGTAATGCTCACCAAAAAACGAATAGATGTGTGCATCCATGGAAGTTCGGGGAGGAGACAATAGTTTCTACGGAGGCTATTAAATATCTGGGAGTGACGATTGACGTGAAGCTAACCTTTGGTAAGCATATTCAGAGGGCCGCGGAAAAAGCGTCTATAAGCGTGGGTAGGTTAAGTAGGCTGATGAGCAACGTCGGGGGACCTAGGGCCCGTACCCGCAAAGTTATGATGAGTGTTGCACACTCAATATTGCTGTATGGGGCAGAAGTTTGGGCGGACGCCCTTAACAAAGAAACATACAGAAAAAGACTGGCGCGGGTGCAGAGGCTCGGTGCTCTCCGGATAGCCTCTGCATACCGAATTGTTTCGGAGCCAGCTATATTGGTAATTGCAGGAGTCATTCCCATTAAACTTCTCGCCTACGAAAGGAAGAGAATCTTTGGGAGAAGGAGGGAAGTGGACAAAGCAGCAGTCGCTCGAGAGGAGCGGTTACGTACTATGTCGGAATGGCAGACCGCATGGCTGGAGGAAACTAGAGGAAGGTGGACCGCGGAGTTAATCTCGGACGTGAATAGTTGGACCAGGAGGTCTTTCGGTGAGGTAGATTACTATCTCACCCAGTTCCTCACTGGGCACGGCTACTTCCGAGATTATCTGAGGAAAATGGGCAAGAGGCCAGGAGGGAACTGCCCCCATTGTACAGGGGTGAGAGACGATGCCCATCACACCTTTTTTTAGTGTGAAAGGTGGGGTCGTCTCAGAAGGGATTTGGAGGGGAGCGTCAGCCTATGGGCTCCTGACCGATTCCAAAGTATAGTTCTCACAAGCAGAGCGAATTGGAGAGCGGAAAGTACATTTGCTAGAGAAGTCTTAATATGTAAAAAAAGGGAGTTGGATGAGGAGGATGCGAATCCCTAATTAGGGTCAGGTTGGGGGGCCTGGCCTGATGTAATACTGCACAAGTGAATCCAGGCTAGGTTCGGTGATGAAGGGGGGGTGTTTTAGCCGGTAGGCCATTTAGTTGGGAGTCCGGCACTTTGTGCGTAAAAAGCATTTCACCTCCTCTTTAAAAAAAAAAAAAAAAAAAATTATTATTATTATTATTATTATGATTATGATTATGATTATGATTATTATTATTATTATTATTATTATATTCTTATTTTATTTATTATTATTATGGGAGGTAATACACAAGACCTATGGGGAATGGGGGGGATGACAAACAGGATAAACAGGGTGAAAGCCCTTTTATAAGGAGATCAAAGCTGAGAAGGACACCTCCTAATGTGCATGGTACACCAACTTCTAATTCTACTCCGTCTTTAGGAAGGAATGTAGAAAAAGGAAGCGAGGGGGAAGCAAAGAAGAATGATGGGGAAAACCCGGAAAATGCTAGTGCTAAGGCTAATATACCACCAATCCGTCAGTGTAGTAGTTCATCAATGAGCAAAGCGGATAGACATCTAAAGGAGGAAGAACAACAGTTCAATAGATGTAGAAACGTTATTAAGAGGATGGTAGCGGCAACTACTAGACAGAAAAATGTCAGTGTTGACATTAAGAAAGGTTTGGTGGAATTGGAAGATGCTCTGGATGCGATAGAGCGGCATCGTAGGGAATGGCGAAAGGCGGATAAAGTACCCCAAAGGGTAGGGCAAACGCGGTATACGCAAACGCCGGTAAGTGTGGGAGCTTCGGATCTACTTCCGGGACCAAAAGAGAAAAAGCTTGAACTTAGCACTGAAATACAGAAAGTGCAACCTCAATCCACAGAAAGGTTGGCGACAAATGACGGGATAGATGATGAAAGCCCTTGGTCTGTGGTAAGGCCGCGGAAAACACGTAAGTTGGAGGAACGAAAAAAAGAGAAGGAAAGGGGAACTGACGAAACTGAGCTAGAAAGATCGACCACTAAGAAGGAAAGGAAGAGGCGAAGGAAGAATAAACGCCCGCCGCGCCCTGAGGCGCTGGTAATTAAACCTGCCGAGGGTAAAACATATGCAGAAGTTCTTGGGGAGATCCGGAGGGGTATAAATCCAGAAAACTCGGGTATTGAGATAAGGTCTATCCGACAAACCAGAGCAGGAGAAGTCCTGCTCGAGCTCGGCCCGGACCCTACAAATAAAGGAAGTTTTAGTGAAGTTTTGAGGAATACGCTCGGAGATAGGGCAAATATACGCCACCTCGAACCTATGGCCACTCTAGAAATTAGAGATATGGACAGTTACACCTCTGAGGACGAGGTACGGGATGCCATCACCAAAGAATTAGGGGAGAAGCCGGCGGAGCTCAAGGTCTTTGTAAGTAAAGCAAACTTTCGAGAGCAGAAGATGGCTATTGTAGAATTAAGCGAACGGAGGGCTAATGAATTATTGGCGGGTAACCGCATCAAAATAGGATGGGTGAGCTGCAGAATAAAAAGAAGAATAGCGGTGATGCGATGCTATGCATGTTTTGGTTATGGCCACCGGCAAATGGAGTGTAAAGGACCCAACCGGAAGATGGACGGAGTCTGTATTAATTGTGGTGAATCAGGTCACGTCAAAAAGGAGTGCAGCGTAGACCCGAAGTGCTTTCTGTGTGAGGAACGTGGATTGGCTACAGGCTCACTTAATCATGTTGCGGGAACAGGGAGATGCGAGGTTTTTAGGCAAGCCCTGGAAAGAGCACGCAAAGCATGAAGGTACTCCAAGGGAACTTACACAGAAGTAGAACGGCTGATGCACTTTTAGATTGCCTTAGGGCGGAATGGAACCCGGATCTGCTCATTATAAGTGAGCAATACCGTAACCGGGACAGTCCGACATGGTACGCGGACGAATGTGGTACTGCGGCAATATGGGCGCCAGATCCGACTATTACATCGGTCGATAGCCACGGCTCTGGAAGAGGCTTTGTATGGATTAGATGCTCGGGTATTACTTATGTCAGTTGTTATTTCACACCTAACGAAAGCATTCACGCTATCAGAGAAAAGATAGATGTGCTAGAGGATACTGTCCACGAATGGAGAGAGGCATTGATAATTGCGGGTGACTTCAATGCTAAAGCCCCGGAGTGGGGTATGCCTGCAGTGGATGCCAGGGGAAGATATATACTCGAAATGGCGGCCAGATTGGGTCTGTCTGTGGCCAATAAGGGCGATACGCCTACATTCCAGCGGGCGGGGCAATTAGGCACGATCCCAGATATTACTTTAGTATCTGACGCACTTGCGCGAAGAGTAAAACATTGGCGCGTACTTGAAGATTATACTGGTAGTGACCACCAGTATATCCTTTTTTATCTTGGGGAACGATATAAAAAAGCGAGCTGCACATTAAGGAATACACCCAGCTGGAATTTAGCCAAACTAAATGAAGAAGTTGTTGTGGTGGTTGGTCTACGAGAGCAGTGGAAAAGCATCAGAGGATATTTTAAGTGGTTAGCCTGCTCTTTTGTTGTCACGGACGGTTTCGGGCGTTCGCCATCTTCAGGATTGCGTTCTTAGACCAGTGTGCCGAACACGACTCGTACAGAGATAGTTTCCCCACTAAACTGGGTTATTCTAAATGAAAACTCTTAAACTAGGTAAAGGTTTGTGGCCAGATGGGTGGGAAAACACGTGTTTGGGTTGTTAAAGGGCAAATTCTTTTCTTACAGTGGACGCGGGGGTCTAATCTTTAAACTCTGTTGTTGGAGGGAGACTTATTTCATTTAATTAACTAACCAAAATATTAAGAATATACAAAAAATAAAAAATAAGATACACAAAATAACTCTAAATAAAATTAAACAACGATTAAACTAACATTTTAAAATTCATTCATTCGTTTAAAACTGAACGATTTTTTATATAATTAAGTTAAGTTTTCTAGTTCCAAAGAATTAAGAAACTCCAGTCTTTGACATCCTTCCGGACAAACAACAAATTAGGCAAAAAACTCCGCACTCGTACCGAGTCACTGATGTGTATGACAGCAGTGGGGTCTACGAGTTGAAGTGCCCAGACTGTGACAACATTTACGTGGGGCAGACCGGCAGAAAAATCAAGGAACGATTTACCGAACACATCAGATCATACAAATACGACAAAGTTGACTCAAATTACGCCAATCACCTAAAAACTAACAAACACAAACCCGATGACATAACGACCACGATGAAACTAATACACTCTGGCCACAAAGGACGACGACTTGACATAGTAGAACAACTCGAAATATATAAACGAAAAACACAAAACTTAATAAATGAACAGACAAAATTTGCTAGTGAACCATTATTCAGAACACTCTTCCCACAATAGCAACAGAAACACAATTACACACGCAACAAATAGTTCTTAAATAGATTTTAAGGTTAGGTTTAGTTTTAAATCTACTATGTACATATAACTTTACTAGTTTACATATATATATATATTTAAAAAAAAAAAGGTGCGTATTTGGATGATGTATGTGAGTGATGATGTGACATGGTTTGTGGGATGCACAATAAAAAACTTAATTATATAAGAAAACATAATTAGGTATACATGCTTGCGAGGATGTGAGGGTTGCGTGAAAAAGTGAAAGAGTGACTGGAGTTTCTTAATTCTTTGGAACTGGAAAACTTAACTTAATTATATAAAAAATCGTTCAGTTTTAAACGAATGAATGAATTTTAAAATGTTAGTTTAATCGTTGTTTAATTTTATTTAGAGTTATTTTGTGTATCTTATTTTTTATTTTTTGTATATTCTTAATATTTTGGTTAGTTAATTGGAAAATAAGTCTCCCTCCAACAACAGAGTTTAAAGATTAGACCCCCGCGTCCACTGTAAGAAAAGAATTTGCCCTTTAACAACCCCAACACGTGTTTTCCACCCATCTGGCCACATCCCTTTACATAGTTAAGAGTTTGTATTTAAGAATACACCTCAGTTAGTGTGAACTAAGTCTCTGTACGAGTCTGTGTTGGCACACTGTCTGAAAACGCATCCTGAAGATGGGCGAACGCCCGAAACCGGTCGATGACCACAAAATGAAGCAGGCTACCACGGAAAATGTCTCTGATAAATGAAGAAGCCTTCTTTTTGGTTATTGAGCAGAATAAAGCGGCTATTTTGGCGGCGCAGGGATCTCCAGAAGAAATAGTAAATGCCACCATGCGTTTAGTTCGGCAGGCCTGCGATGCATCAATGCCTGAGAGAAGAGTTGTACGTGGAAGGAAGACTCCTGCATACTGGTGGACAGACGAGATTGCAGCGCTCAGAAGAAACTGCCTGCGACTTAGACGTTTAACCACTCGAGCTAGAAGAAGAAACAGTATAAATGCCACGGAGAAGCTTGAAGAGTTTAAGTTAGCAAGAAGAGTCCTAAAGCGGGCTATTATCTGTAGCAAGCGGCAGAAATGGGAGGATCTTCGTCGAGAAGTAGAACTAGACCCCTGGGGATTGGGATATAAAATAGTTATGGGTAAATTGGGCTCTTTAAAACCGAGTCCTAGATTGGATGCTCGAAGAATGAGGGACATAGTTACAAAGTTATTTCCATCTCATCCCATAAGAGAAAGAATGTCGCGTACGATCCCTGGGAAGGAGATGATGATGATACCTAGGTTTACTTTGGAGGAATTAAGTAACGAAGTCAAATCGCTCCGAAACAAGAAGGCCCCCGGACCAGACGGTATTCCCGCGAAAGTGCTTAAGTTAAATGTACGGCTCTGCCCGGAGATGTTCCTTAACATGTACAACCGCTGCCTCGAAGATGGGGTTTTTCCCGATGCTTGGAAGATACAGCGGTTAGTATTGATAAGTAAAGGAAAAGGAGACGTGAACTCTGCATCAGCTTATAGACCACTCTGTATGTTAGACACTGCAGGTAAGCTGCTCGAACGACTGCTTAAAGTACGGCTAACAGAGGCCATTCAGGTAGCAGGTGATGCAGAACGCCAATATGGTTTTAGGCGAGGTAGGTCTACCCTAGGAGCAATCGGGGAGGTAGTGAAAGCTGCTAATACAGCCCAACAAGGTAATCACTTCTCTAGGAAGATTGTGTTGCTGGCAACTTTGGATGTCCGAAATGCCTTTAATTCAGCTAGGTGGGAGGACATGTTGACAGCTCTAGAGAGGGACTTTCGCATTCCTCATTACCTGCTACGTATGATGGAGAGCTATTTGCATAATAGGAAACTGAGATATGATACCACAGAAGGACCTCGGCAGGAAGGGATTACGGGTGGTGCCGCTCAGGGATCAATCTTGGGCCCAGACCTATGGAATGTCGTATATAATGGAATACTATGTATGGAAATGCCACTAGGTACTTTCCTGGTTGGCTACGCGGACGACATTGCTGCTGTTATCGTGGCAAGGGACATAGAAGATGCTCAACTTAGGCTGAACCAAGTCATGCGGCGCGCTCACTGCTGGCTTGAGGACCACGGGTTGGAGCTGGCCAAGGAGAAAACCGAGATTCTTCTGATAACCAGGAGACATATCTCCACCAACGTGCACTTTCAGGTGGGCAATCTATCTATGGACACGAAGAGTGATGTGAAGTATCTTGGGGTGCGTCTGGATACTAAGCTGACGTTTGGAGCACAACTAAAACATGCCGCGACGAAGGCCGCTAAGGTAACTTCGGCATTAAGTAAATTAATGGCGAACTCAGGGGGACCTACCGCGAGCAGGCGTCGTCTTTTAATGTCCTCGGCTAATGCAATCTTATTGTATGGCTGTGAGATCTGGGCCGACGCACTTCACAAAGAGAAGTACCGCAAGCGGCTTGCCGCAGTACAAAAAAGATGTGCACTTAGGATCGCCAGCGCGTACAGGACAGTCTCCGAAGCAGCAGTTCTGGTGGTGGCTGGTGTAGCGCCCATAGATTTGCAAGCACAGGCCAGGAGAATGGCATATCTCCTAAAGGACTCTTTAGGTAAGCTTGTGGCAAAGGCAAAGGCGAGCGAGTATATAGGGCAGGTTTGGCGAGAGCGATGGAGAGAGGATAGTAGAGGTCGTTGGACAGCCCGCCTCATTGAAGACCCGGCTGCCTGGGCCGAAAGATGCCATGGGGAAGTAGATTATTACCTGACCCAACTTCTTACCGGCCATGGATACTTCGCCTCATATCTGTATAGAATGGGCAAGAGGTCAACGCCGGCATGCATTTTCGGGGACTCGAATAATGATGATGTATATCACACTTTTTTCGAGTGCGCGAGATGGGAAAATGATAGGAGGAACATACAGCAGACACCGGACAGCATTGTAGATAAAATGATGGCTACCGAGAGATCGTGGGAAGAAATTTCCTACTACGTTAGACATGTGCTGTTAGCTAAGAAGCGAGAGCTGGACCGCCGCTGACACGGACTAGGGAATTGTTGTGTATTCACAGGGTGTGCATATATACGAGGCACCACTCCGAAGTAATGCTAATGGCGGTTCCGGGGTGGACTTATGCCTGTGGAGGAGGGGGTTTTTAGTGGGTGAAAGTCCCACACATCAGTTGATATAGAGTATCTCTCCTGATGAGCACTAGCCTTTCCCCCTTCTTAAAAAAAAAAAAAAAAAAAAAAAAATTATTATTCAGCCATTCCAATCCAAACTTCTTCGGCATATAGTTGACGTTCCTTACAGTCACAAACCTCACTCTCTATTACAATCTCCAACAACCCTTTCGTACAACAGCTTGCCAAGAGAAAATATCTCAAATACCACACCGATCTCTCTCATAGTTCTAATCCATTTCTACAGTCCTCTAGCCTCTATTACTTTCCCTGAAATACTCTACGCCGTTTGAACAGCCAATAGCCTCGAGATTTCTTTCATAATTGATGTAGCATCTCTATTGCTTCCCGTGAAGAGTGCCACTTTTGGCTAGTTTCTTTCTTTCAAATTAAAACATTAATGCTTCGGTACAATGGAAATTAAATAATTGCATTCCGAATTGCTCATCAGCTTTTTTCAAATTCAGGGGCTTCTCTAAACATGTATTTCTAATTGAAATTCTATTCGAATATCTGAAACGATGACAATATTTTCTCAAATGGAAGTAAAACCCAATACTTTCAAGGGCATTATTATAGTATACGTTTGCAAAGTGGTAACTATTTACTACTCTGAGATGAGTAACAGTGATTTACTACAGTATGGTAGCAACAAAAGGTGAAAACTGAAAATAATGTTTGCCCCTTCCTAGGTCATCATACCGTGTACGCAGCTGAATAAATTTTATATTGGGAAAAGGTTGAACCCAATGTAGAGTGTGTACTAGTATTGGTTATCCTCTTGGACATGTTAAATATTCAATAAGTAGTAGTGAGAAACAGGTGCAGGCTGTTGGGAACAGGTATGTAGTAGAGCAATCGTTGTATTTGAAGGGGAGGTTTTTGGCGGAAAGGGTTGCATCTTATTTGTTTAGGAGAGGACCAATGTAGGCGACCAGGTTGAGTATGCACGTTGAAGTTGGAAAATATCGGGTATATTCCTCCACTTAGACCAGTCCATTCAATTCCAACATCTCCCAGGTGTATCAGTACTTCTTACTTTCCACCTCCCATTCGTTTTCTTTGGGAGGAAGAGTGCAAGAAATACCTTCCTGGCAAATTATACATTCTAGGAAAAACATTCCGCCTATAGAAAAAGTAAAAGCCGGTTGAGCTTTACAAATCCAGATTCTACCTATATAGGGTGACCAGAGTTATATGCTCCACCCACTTTTTTTTTAAACGGCAGGAAATTTCGAAAAAATAGAAAACACGTATTTAATCATTTTTAGTCTAGTTTATTTTCAGTGTTTGTAAAGCTCTGGACTCCCACGCTCTGTTTGTAGCAGCACTTAGGTGGCAAAGTCAACATCTAGGCAGGCTAGAGTTATTCGACGTTCCAGATCTTCGACTGAAGGCACGGGATTAAGGTTACTGTACACTTTATTTTTTAGATATCCCCACAAAAAATAGTCCATTGGCGTTAAGTCCGGAGATCGAGGTGGCCATTGGATCGGACCATGAGTTCCTAACCACTTTTCGTGGAAATTTCTGTCCAGGTAACGTCGAACAACTCTCGCATTATGTGCCGGGCAACCATCTTGTTGAAAATACATATCTAACCGACGTTTTAGAGGAACATCTTCAAGCAGAACTGGCAAAATGTCTCTTAAAAAAGTTAGATACCTTTCACCAGTTAAGTTCCCTCTGTAGAAGTATGGGCCGATTAGTTGGTTTCCTAAAACTCCACACCAAACGTTTGTAGAAAAAACAACCTGATGGCGTGTGGCGAAGGTAACTTGTGGATTTTCTTCAGCCCATATTCTAAAGTTCCAACGATTAAGAAGGCCATTGTTGGTAAACATTGATTCATCAGTCCATAAAATTGTGCATTTTTTGTGGGGATATCTAAAAAATAAAGAGTACAGTAACCTTAATCCCGTGCCTTCAGTCGAAGATCTGGAACGTCGAATAACTCTAGCCTGCCTAGATGTTGACTTTGCCACCTAAGTGCTGCTACAAACAGAGCGTGGGAGTCCAGAGCTTTGGCTTGCCTATCCGTTGATATTGTCCAGTTTGAAGAGCTTCTTTAAAGAAAAAATAAGGTAATTTTGACATTAAACTGAAATTTGTTTTTCATATTTTAAATTACCATAACTTTTGAAAAACCTAACCGATTTTAAATTTTTTTTTTTTTTTTTTTAGAGGCTCAAGTACTATAAAAATATGCAAAAAAAAATATAATGTTCCATTTGAAAAAAAAAAAGTTGGATGCTGTATCTCGGGATATTGGGGTATAAAAAAATGGATCAATCACTGAAAATAAACTAGACTAAAAATGATTAAATACGTGTTTTCTATTTTTTCGAAATTTCCCGCCGTTTAAAAAAAAAGTTGGTGGAGCATACAACTCTGGTCACCCTGTATATGAAAATCTAAAAGAAACTAAATTCCTAATTATGTACAAAAATATCTCTCAGAAAGGATGTTGTTTTCTTCAACAGAACTTCATTGAAACTATCTTCGAAAGACTGGATGATGCCTTGGAAGGTCATCCTTTTATTTGGGGTAGAGGAAATGCGTAAAGTGTATTCTCTGACTTGCCTTATTGGACAGCTTCCTGTGTACACTATCTTCACAATCTCTTTTATAACCTGATTAACCAGACACTAAAATTCCATGATCCAGCCTAGTCTTATGTATGGATAAGAGACTTGGACCTTCAAGAGAGTTTTAGATAAAAAAAAAATCAGTGTGCCTTCGTTAGGTCATAAGGTCAGGACCACATAAGACAGGATGTCATTACAAAAAAATATTGAAAATGGTGACTTTAATTTGGAAAGTGTCAGAGGCATTCGGTTTCAGCTTCTGGAAAACTTGGATTTTTTTAATCTTCCAAACCAAGGACTTTGTGTTCTTGGTTTGTGATGAACCAAAGTTTCGCTCATATTGTAATAAACTTCTTCAGATGGTTGTTGTAGAAAGTTATACGACATTATAATGAAAAAAGAAAAATCATCAGCAACTAGATAAAGCGTATGAATTAATCAACATCGGGAATTAATCAACAATTAATCAAAGTCGGGAAAGAAATGTTTGTTCTATTTTTTATGGATCTTTTTGGTTTTATCAAGCGGCAAATGAACTTGGATATGAGGAATTCTTGTAACAGGAAATTCCTACGGGATTCCTACAATTTGTTGGGAGTCAAAGAAATGTAAATCAAATAAAATCTCTAAAAAGAATACGATACTTTCAGTAAGTATTAAAATTTGGGATCCCTTTCAGAATTTTTTTACGGGACCACAGTTTCAGCTTGCATAAGCTCTATTTGCTCATTCAACGGAGAGACTACTATAGAAATTTGCATTTTGTAGTAAAAATATGGCCGAGTGATGAAGGTTATGACCGAAGGTTGACAGCAATGAAGGTTTTCAATTCCATCACTTAAATCTCCCTTTATTTGTAGTATGTAAGAATACAGATGAGTTACGATAGAAAAGGGCGACGATCTTAAAATAGCGACCTGGTTTGCGGAAGGAAAGTTCTTACCCCAAGACCCATACTCGTCCATGTCCTTCGCAATCAATCATTGCACAAATTAGACTGGGGGGGGGCCTTGCCATATGCTGATCTTGTTTGGGTTACTTGAGTATTTAAGGCATCATGTTTATATTGTAACGCAGCCACTGGTGCCATCTAGGAGAGAAAGCAGGTACCTCAAGTTCTCCTAGGCCGCTAGGAAGCGCTGGCGGCGTACTATAGTTCTTTGTAGAAGAATCGAGAAAGTTCCAGACCATTCTCCACCAGTATAAATAGTGGGACCA
The DNA here is from genome assembly GCA_011037195.1 of Triatoma infestans. Taxonomy (NCBI): domain Eukaryota; kingdom Metazoa; phylum Arthropoda; class Insecta; order Hemiptera; family Reduviidae; genus Triatoma; species Triatoma infestans. The sequence continues at coordinate 95,126 of JAAEAF010000699.1, forward strand.
TAGAGAGTTGAGAGAGTTTTTCTTGTTACAAACTAAGTGTACGTTTGTGAAAAGTGTATAAAAAAAGTACAAAGTGAACTTTTTGGTTTAAACTGTGAATTAATTATTATTAAGTGTTGTATTTATAATTAATTGTGTAAAACAATAAATTGATGTTTTTCTTATTGAAGTTCTTATTTTATCTAAACTAACCCACTTAAAATTAGTTGCAGTTGCTAGTTTAGAGGGAAAAACGTTACAATATGATGGTAAAACGCGTTCCTCACGTGGTTTCTTTAATATCCTTATTTATAAAACTGAAGTCTTGTGCAACATTTCATACTACCACATTAGTACTTCAAGACAACCCATCCGAGCGCCCAGATGTTCTATTCCAGATTAGAACAAGTATATGGCCTTTGTAGCGATTCATAAAGAGTTTTGCCTTACACAAAACAATCAAATCATTGTGAAGTGTAACTATGACAACGTGTACAATGGATGTGAGAAGGAGAGAGAATTAAGAGAGAATGGATTTTAGAGAAATAAACTAGAATATAATTCCGTTATGAAGATATTATATTTTCTAATAATTCTCATCTGTTGATTGAATTAATAGAACTGGCTAAACAAAATGATTGTGGTTAGTAAAAAGTATGCCTGTTTGCATGCGTAGGAAAGTTAAGTGAATGCGATTATGGTTAAGTATTACGGGATTGGCTGGAATATCGAGTAAACCATCTCATTTGTACATAGTATGTATATTTTTTCTGTATATAATGTAAGTATATTTTAAGGTCTAATATATTAAGGTTAACTATCAAGGAATATCGATTACTCCATCCCACCGTATGAATGTTGGTCTGGTAGTTACAATGAATGAGTCGCGTTAGGTTTTAGTGTTAATTGTACGAATGTATTTATTGGCGTGTTTGTATTTATTTGCATGAATGGAATAGGCTAGATTCGTGAATGAATGTTTGAGGCACTAAGTATATAGTCAATTCTATAACGCATAACATATATGGCAGAATGATAACATGTCACTGCCAAAAAAAAAAACTAGAATATATGCTGAACACTGTGTAATGAAAGAACGCACAAAGTGCAAGGACTATCTATACAAGTATAATAGAAGTTAGGTAGCGAGAGATATACAAAGAGACAGACTGGCTGAGTATGAGAAGATAGTAGAAGGTTGCTGACGGGTTGTAAACTGTCCTGAACTGACTGCTGTCTTTCAATTTATATGAATTGAACTGTCCCTTCCTAGCCTGGCCTAGGTGGGGGTAATAACTTTTTTTATTCATTTTTGTGTTTCACCACTTTCGGATCCTCTGAATCTTTAATGATTCGGATCCCACTACAACGTAGAATCAAGTAAGTTTTTAAACAAATCCTTCTCCATAAGCGAGCTGGTGAAATTAGAGGCAACTTAAGAGTTCCTTAGTTTGCTATAATCGCAACTAGTAAACAGAAATTGTATACTAGCCAACGCGAGAAATACGTATAATTCAGATTTCTAAGTTCACACAGTATAGTTAGTGTTAACAAAAAAAATCTGGTGTTTGTGAAACGTTCACGACTTACTCTTAATGCAGTTTAATACATAGAATCACTCAAATTCCCTCTAAAACATAACTATAGAACAGGGTGGGGGGGGGGGGGAAAAGTAAATTAGTATCTTCGCCAGGTAGAAATAGAATGTGTTTACGCAGTAATCAAAATGAGAGCACTAAAATATTACACAAATGCAAATTTATAAAATATTTAAAATGTAATGGCACAGATTCCATGAAAGGGAGGGATTAGTTAAGTGGTTAGCGCGTTGGACTCCCATGCGGAGGTCCCGGGTTCGAGTCCAGTGCTACCCTTAAGGTTTTTTTCTTCCTAGGAGCCTCTACAGCTCACTGTTCGATGATGGACAGTGTTGTATGTAGCGAGAGAATACTGTTCGGAGGCTGGCAATGCACTGAGAAGGCTCCGAGGCGCTAATGACCATAGATGTTGACGCGCCTTAAATAAAAAAAAAAAAAGATTCGACAACCCCCCGCAAAATAATTTTTGCTAAAAAAAATGTTACAAATAAAAGTGATAGATTTGTTTATCTGTGCAGTTAGCATTCCAAGTTTAAAGGAAATCAATATAGTTACAAAATCGATAAAATTACAAAAAAAAAAGAAACCTCAAAAATCTATCCTGTAAACCGGTTAACCTATTATCATCAAATTTGGAATCCTAGCAATGCTAATTAATGATATTAATATTAATATAGATGTTTAAGAACGTTACATTGTACTGAAGTGGTGCTTTAGAGAAATGCTTAACCGCTACTGTTCCCCCCAGGACCCCCCAAAAAATCAATTTTCCAGAGAAATGTTTCAAATAAAATTTGATAGTATTTATTTATGAGGATTAGATTAGATTGTGTGGGCTATCATCCAGCCTACGTCATCGCGACCCTTATGGGGCTATTGTGGCAATCACAAGTTAGAGTTCCCACTCCAGTAGGATTGTTTAATTTCACTCTGGACTGGAAGATCCTTGAAGGCATACACCAGTTAAAGTACTATCTCTCAAGCCTTATCTGTTTAATTAGAGCAGTTCTGAGAGAGATTCTTTGGTGAAGCTTGCAGGTAGGTGTCAATTACTCCTCTCTAAAGAGAAGAAAACTCTGCCATACAAGCCTCCCCCTTACACTGACACAGTACGTGCAATGCTGTTTCTTCTTCTTCCTGGCAAACCTACTGAGACTACCCATCCGATGTCAGGCCCATGCGATGAATGTGCTATATAAATGTAGATAATATACGAAGTTTACAGAAAATCATTGGAGCCATCTTCGAGAAAAAAACGCCAAAAAATAAACAAAACAAAAATTCAGTAAAGCCGCATATGTTGGATTTTGCCCGAACCCTTCAAGTCTGATGCGGTGATAGTACCAAGTCGGAATACCAAAATTCGAGCGTGCTATAATTTTTATTTTTGAGACATTTTGTTCACATTCACACAAATACAGATCATTCCCTAAGAACAACTTTATTGTACCCTCAGAGGAATTCAAAATATTTGTAATGGGTTTGTGAATGAGAGAAAATGGTTTGGTTTGAAATGAACAAACTAGAAGTGAAGTTGAACACTGTATAATATAAAAGCAACATTGACTGCCTGGACTTAACACTAAAATATATAATAGAATGGTAGTGAGAGTTAAAGAGAAAGGTTGATGACGCGTAGTGCCTGCTGTATGAACTCTGCCTGAATACTCTCCGTCGCTATATTTAAGCAGTTTCTCCCAGGCTAGTCTGGCCAAAACTAGTGAGTGAGACTGTCTCTCTCTCTCTCTCTCTCTCTCTCTCTTCTCTTTCTCTTCTCTCTCTCTCTCTCTCTGCTTTGGATCCCTCTCTTTGGATCCTATTATTCAAGGAAGGGGAGGGCAAAACCCTACGCTAGTCAAAGCCTCCCTGGGCCCATATAGCTACCCCTGAAGAATAACAACTATTGGGTCTGGAACAAAAGTCCAGGCCCAGGTTTTACCCATCTAAGTTTCACCACAGACCGAACAAATCGGACCAAAACCTTAAAAGGACATAGGTTAAGATCCTCTACCTATATCCTATTCCGGCCGAAGGTCCTAAAGCTAATCTCCTCACACCCCAAACAATCCGTCATTAGATGCATGGGTGTTTACTCCTCCGTCTCAGAAACTCTACAAAAGGGGTCAGGCATGAGTCCCATTGTATAGAGATGTCTCTTTAAGCCACAATGCCTAGTGAGGAGGCCTGGGAGAGGTCCGTGAAAGACATCGGATCCCGCTACTCAAAACTCCGTCCGGACCCCCAATGAGCATCTTAGACTGCCGACAACTCACTGCACTCATCCATAAGGATTCCCAAAGATTCCCATATGACCTGGAACCCAGACCAGAAGCAAATCCTTCATTGAAGAAAGATCTTCCAGTCTTTTAGAACATTCCAACAGCAATCTGGAAGTGAAGATACATGAGCTAAGCGCCTTCAACGCAGCCTGGCTGTCCGAGCAGATACAAACACCTTTTGTTATGCACCCTCTCATCCAAAATACAACAAAGAATTGCATAAACCTCCGCCTGGAAAACGGTGGCCCACTCATCAAGAGGCACCACCAAATGGTCTCCCGTTTCAAAATAGACGGCAGCCCCAGACCTACCATCCATCCTGGAACCGTCCGTGTAGAATCGGAGATAATTCTCAGGAATCACCCTCTCTTCGGATCCTATTACACATGTATTTCCGGCGAAAACTCAATTTCGAAAATTTGACACCGTCGCAATACTTCCTCTTAATAGAGGAGTAAGAGAAAGTAACAATCTGAGGTTTTTGTGATATTCACAACACTTTCTCTGGCTAAGTTAATAATACAACTCTAATTGACAAATTTTCTTTAAGCTTGCAATTTAATGCAAGCGGGACTTTTATTGCATTATTAAGTAGTGGTGATCATACTTTATTAACCGTCCCTTGCTTCAACCATTTAGCAAAGTTATATATTAGTATTTTAAATTTAATCCAGATTTACATATTCCCTAGAATACACCCCTAAAATCCATTTGTTCGGTCAAATGTTAAAATAAAAAGTGATAGGTTAATATCTATGAAAATTTGCAGTCCTCGGTTTGGAATAGATTTCGAGAAAATACTAAACAAAACAATTCAATAACCTATTCTGTAAAATCCACTTTGATTTGATACGATCGCAATATGTTCCTCATTTGACATGCTCAGTAAGAAAAATGATTCTTAAAATTGATTATTGAAAAAATTATATATTTAAATATACAAGGGTCATTCAATAGGTAACGGGACTAATCGCTGTAGCTCAGAAACGGTTTGTTTAATCAATGCAATAGTTCAGTGCGTCAAGATCGTAACCTTGTACGATTAGTTTCTAATCAGCTGTTCGAGAGTATTTGGTGAGCATAACCTCAAATGTATTCAGTTAACAATGGCGAGACCGCTCGAGCATTGCACCTTGGAAGAACAACGCTCAGTGATAAGATTTTTTAGTTGCAGAGGTACCAAAGGTAGTGAAATCCACGAAAGAATGTTGGAATAATTGTTTGAACCGTTCGAACGTTTACAAACGGGTAGAATACTTTAAAAGTGGCCGTGTAAGTGTCTATGACGAGCAACGAAGTGGACGACCGGTTGAAGTTGCAACTCACTCCCTCGAATCTCGCTTTAACAGGCGTATTAATGTTGAACTGATAGTTGAAGAAGTGCACGCGAGTGTTGGAACTGTCCATAACATTATTCAGAATAAGCTGCAGTACAAGAAAACTTGCGAGATGGGTTCCAAGACAACTCACGGATGCCCACAAAGAAAGCGGGGTGGAAGATCCTTCCACATCCCCCCTCCAGCCACGACCTCACCCCAGCGGACTTTCATTTGTTTGGACCCTTTAAAGAGGCTATATGTGGGAGACATTTTCAATCCAATGAAGAAGTTAAAAAATCAGGTGCAAAATTGACTTCGAGATCAATCCAAAGAATTTTCTGCCAGAGGCATACACAAATTAGAAGAACGATGGGACAGTGTATAAATGTTGCTGGGGGACTATGTTGAAAAGTAGCCAAAGTATTGTATTGATTAAATAAATCGTTTTTGAGCTATAGCGATTTGTCTCGTTACTTATTGAACCCTCGTACCCTCGTACATCAAAATTTTGGGTTTTAACAAAAAAAAAATGTTTCTAAAAATTTCAATAAATAGGTAATTATTTAAAAAAGTTGATTGTCGTGTTTTTAGAGAGTTAAAAGAATTATCTAATATTACATCATCTAGTTTCACAAAACTTAATTAAACTTATCTCAAAAATGAATCTCATTAATGTTTACAAATTAAGTAATTAAATGTCAATAAGTTGTTAGTCCAGGAAGTAACTCGGTGAATTTATAGAATAAAGTGAGAAAGAAGAAACGGTTGTAGTAAAATGGTGTAAGGGAGAAGAAACCACGGCCCTATTTAGACGGAAGTAACGCGCCAACTCGATCAATCTGTTCATGTCAGATGAAAGCGGGTCCATCCGGTCAAACGTTGGTCATAATGAAATTGGGCGGTAAGGTATAGGTGTATATATTTATATATACCACACCACCACTATGTCTCCACCTAGTTCTAGCCAGCCTTGTCTCTTATTGTAAGCCAGGGATGACCGCACCCTAACAGTTTGCATGTCTGTTATCATTAATTATGGTTTGGGACCTGGGGAATGGATATAGCCAGCCAGCACTAAATGCAAAAGGTATATGAGAGATGTTACATGCCAGGCCATTACCTGACTTACTCTTTATTAACACTGTCCTGTCTCTTGTATACCCCAGTTCTGTCGCCCGACCACCCGCCATCGTCCACCATATTATTTATTACATGTGCTCTACTACACATGCGCTAAATTTATAAAAGACTTGTTATGGAAATTTTATGCAAAAACTATGAAAAGATATTTTTTTGTGAATCTAATTAACATTATATGTTGTTTGCATTTTTTATCTGAGATTTCAGCAATACTTTTTAACAACAATCTGCATAAATTCAATTAAATTTGCTCTTTTATCTGTCTGTTTTTTTTAGTATCGATTTTTACCCCTGCCTTGGGTTTCCTATAGATCTTCAGAAAGCAAACTCTCTTATTCTATAAGAGCAAATTTTGGAAATTGAGTTTTTATAGGAAATTGAGTTCATGTGGCTTCACTTCTACGCTGGAAAGACGGGAAGAGCTTTCTTCTCTGAAGGATGAGATTCTAGTTTGGGTACCAAGTCATATGGGAATTTTTGGGAATGAGGAGGATGATAGGTTTGCCAAATTAGGCGCCTCTCTCCCTTTCATTGGTCCCGAGCCTGCTGTTGGCCTGTCTTCTGGCGCATGTCTGTCAGGCTTCCAGTCATGGACAGCTTCCCAGCATTCATCCTTATGGATGAGCACAGTTGGTTGTCGGCAGCCCAAAATGCTCATGGGGGTCCGGACAGGGCTGCTAGTGAGACCTTGCTGTGTCTTTCACGGAGCTCTCTCAGGCATCGAGTTGGATCCCTTAATGGACATTGTGGTTTAAGGAAACATCTCTACGTAATGGGGCTCAGGCCGGATCCATTTTGTAGAGATTGTGAGACAGAGGAGGAAACACCCATCCATCTTATGATGACAGTTTGCTTGGGTTGTGAGGAAATTAGGTTCAGGACCTTTGGTCAGAACAAGATGTCTGTGGAAGGGCTTAGGCTATTTCCCCTTAAGGTTACTGTCCCGATTTATACGGACTGCGGTGAATCTTAGATGGATTAGACCCGGGTCTCGATATTTGTTCTAGACCCGGTTTGTTGTTTTTCTTGGGGTAGCTATATGGGTCCAGTGAGGCTTTAGATAGCGTAGGGTTTGGTCCCTTCCCAGAAACAAATAATAATAATAATAATAATAATAACATCTTTGTTTTTCATTTGATATAGGAATCAAAGGTAAAAGTGTAGAAGAGCTACCCTACTCACGAACGCATTCTACAGGCTTTTTTGTCAACTATACTTATCACTTACGCATTCAGGTGCAAATGTTATGCTAAACATTTTATAGTCGCTTCACATTTTATAAAATGCAAAATAATTCAGGCCTAATCTGGGGCTTTGCCTCCCGGCCCCTCAGTACAGTAACCGAGTCGCGTTTGAAAAAAAAAAATAACTCTGTGTCGGTTCAACTCGTAAGCGCTCGGATTATTGTTCTGCATAGTTACGATTTTTTTCCCACATACTCTTTTATAATCAGAATATACATTTAAAAAAAAAAATACATTATAACGGCAGTTTGCTATTCGCAACCATCATACTTTTTACCACACACACTTTCTTTCAGAAACAATCATACACGGTTTTTGGCTCGCCTAATTCCTTAAAAACTGGAAAATAAAATGAGGCATTCCAAGTAGATGATCATCCATCTTTAAGTTCTTGTACATTACTAACCAAAAGAATGCTATTCCGCGCCGCTGCGCGGTAAGAAGTACAGACTTCTTATAATTACATTTCTAAATTCTTAACATGAAATTTATTCATATAGAAAAATAAATACTTCTCAAAATTATAGTTTCTGCGCACTACACTAATTCCTTAATAAATTTCATTTTTTAACAGTGTTCTCAGGGAAGAGATTAGCGCAGTATTCCAGAAACGCGGAGGTTCCAGATTCCGAGACCCAGCAGTGTTGCCTTTACATTTTCTCCTCCTAGGAACCTCTACAGCCAACTGTCCATTCATGGAGAACGTTGCCTGTAATGAAACAAACACTGTCTGCAGCACGGCAGTGTACTTTTAGAAGGATCCGGGCGTCAATAACCATATATTTTGTCACGCCTTAAAATTTAAAAGTCCTCACGCGTTGGTCTAGTGGCTAGCGCTCTCGCCTTTAGTGCGAGAATTCAGGGTTCGATTCCCATGAGGGCAAAGTCGGTGTTGACCCAGCATCATGATAAAAATTGGGAAGCTACAGTTAGTAGCGCCCTAGGTAGCGAAGGCCGGAACTAATCGGCGTGGGAACTGCGGCGTGTTTACCCCCATTCAAACCGCCGTCTGGCAAGCCTTGGTCCTTCATGGGCTGTTGCGCCATAGGGTTTTTTAAAATTTTAAAAATAAAAATGTATTCCTAAGTTTATGTTGTAAAGAAATTGGGTGAGGAGGATAAGGGCAAAAAAAAAAACATTCAATTTCGCAAATGTTTCGACAGAGTTTCCTGTCTTTGTCAAGGCTTTAATTAAAAGATGGTCTTGAAGGTGTTACTAGTAGCTTGTGTTAGATCATCTACAAAAAAAAAAATTTTCTACATTTTCTGCAGATGATTTAATACAAGCAACTAGTAACTTTTAATTTTCTTTGTTTTTTGTCTCTGTGATGTAAAAAATGTAAACTTCCATTCAAAATTCATTCCACATGTTATATTACATCGTCCCACGATAAAGACAGGCAACTTTATCGAAACGTTGGCATAATTGAATGTTTCTTTCTTGACCAATCCTCACCAATATTTCTTCATAACATAATTCATCAAAAGTCAACAAATACTTTAAAATTCTTAAGATTATAAAAATATTATAGAATAAACAAGAATTTATTACCTGATGTAAAAATGTGATGTTTTATGTGTGTGTGTGTCTGCGTGTATAAATTCTTGAAGCAAATTTTTTTAATGTGAGTCCAAAACGTTTGTTTGTTTAATGAAAAATATTTAGTATAACATGTGATTTATTCATAAAAATAAACAAATGATTTTTTTTAATACCTTATGGTTGAATAAAGTTGTTTTTCATGTTTATATATAGGTCAAGTAGTTTGTGAAGAAATATTGGTTAAACCCAATCGAATAGCTTATGATTTGAAGCTTGGAAGAGGACACTCTTATCCTCCAATATATCGAACATTTTGTACTGCTTTCAAAATTGAGTCCTCACTTAAAGAAAAAAACTTCGTTCTATGATTTCCTTGAAAATTGTGTATGTGTAAAATTGTCTGTATCTTGTTTTTCATCCACAAATATAGATCTAATACTTTCATTTGAAATATTTGTCTTGGGAACATTTATTTTTAGCATTTTCTTGCGTAACTACAATTTTTAAGATTTCCTTTAAATTGTTATTTCCTATATAACGCGAGATTTATTCAGTAGTAGTGTATTTGCTTTGGAAAGCGGAGGTTTCCGCGTTTGAGTCTACCCAGCACTATCCTTAGATTTTCTGATCTTACGAGTCTGTACAGATCACTCTCCGGATGAGCAATGTTGTCTGTAACAAGAAAAGACTGCCTAGAGGACGACACTGAGATGCTCCAAGCCTGGAGAGGTTTTGGATAACCTTAGACCTTGGCCTTTCCCACAGACGAATATACAGTATTAAAGGAAAGACAAATTTTTTTATCAAATAAAGCGAAAAAATTGAAAAGAAATTTCAAAAATTCATAGTGAAAATGCGAATTTCCGTTCCAAACTATATTATATTGAACAACTTAACGTGTTCTTTCCATTGCAGTTGTTTTTTTTTAACCTCATAATGGTAAACCCAGTGCATCAACATTTCAAATCTACTATTAATCTACATAACCATAACCATATTCAGGTACATAATTAACATACAATACCATACGTTGATAGAATTCCAAATTTGAAGAAAATCGGTTTACCGGAAGTGCGATTTTACAAAATACGATTTTTTAAATTTATTTGGAATTTTCTTGAAAACTATTACAAAAGTTTTCTTCAAACTAGGCAATGCTTGCTGCATTGATAGAAACGTATCATTTTACGAGTATTTGTAATATTTTTCTGTATAGTATTATTGGGGGTCTGTCAGTTAATTCAAATTTAAATTTACATAAGCTTTGTTAGTTTTGACATAGAACGCTCCATATAAGGCTACTCAAATATACAAGTAAAATCCACACCACCATTTTTATGGTCAGCCTGACTAAACATTTTTAAAGTTGCAATTTTCAAAGAAAATTTCTTGATTAATTTTGTATTAATTTGGAGTAAGAGAAAGTCGTGTGAGTATTTCACACCAGGTTTTTGTTTATTATTTTATAAATGTTAAATAAGTTTACTTTATGTATTTAAATTAAAGTTAAATAATTTATAATTATATTACGAGCTGAGGGAATATGATCAAAGGTGAGTGGTACATTCCTGTGAAGTATATATATGAGTATACATAGAAGGATCATTCTAGGTCAGTCTCCCGTAATCCCTGAACTTCTGCATGAATTTAGGATAAAAAAAAGAAGAAGAAGGAATCTTACGAATCAAATATTTAGGCTCTTAATGCTCAGGTGAATCATATTAGAAAAAGTATGTTGAAAAATAATACGTGAAGAAAGTAGTATTCATTAACAGTGCGCCATCTATTGAAAATTTTCCTTACCTTCAAGTAAAACGGCGCCACACTTCGTGTAAAATTGTTTTATATAGAAGGAAAATGGAAATAAGTCAAGATAAAAAAAAAAAAAACAAGAGGAGTAGGAGTTGTGAAAAACAAAGGATGAGGGAAGAGTATCACTAAAACCAAATATAAAGGCTCGGACCAGTGAACCAGAATGAAGAACGTTGTTGTATGCAGGTGATGCTGTGTGGAAATAGTGTAGTACGATTATACCTAGTTCAGCTAGTATCTTAACTTGCTGACGAGCACTGTGTCTGTGTGTGGAAATGGCTAACTCCTCATGCTCCCCCTGATTCTTCTCTCCATTCTAACCTGACTGACCCCTTCTCTTCTGTATTCTCTCTTTCTCCACAGCAGAACATCAATTCTGGTATGAGGGTACCTTCACCACCCCTCACCATTGATCAATATCACCATGCAATCCCCTTCTTCTATAACGCCAACCTTGTTCTATTCCGTCCATCCACCACTGAACAAAATAAAAGGGGTACAGTCCATACCACTTTCCATGATTACTTCTAAAGGTTTGCCCCTTAAACCTTTCTCGGCTGCTCCATCCCAATATTTTATCTCTTACATAAACCTCTCTGTCGTAACTAGTAGAACCAAACCTCTGAACTAATAACGATTGGTAATCGATCAATCTATTTTTTTATTTTTTTTCCTTTTTTACCTTCCTCATATTTTTTTTTATTTTTTTTATTTTTACATACAGAAAGAAATTATTTGACCACACCCCAAATTGTTTGAAAGTAATATTATTGCTAAACTTTTATGACATAATCATATTTTACAAAGTTTTATTATGCTAAACAATGGCACCATTTTATTAAATCGTTTAAAATATTTTTTTAAGTTGATTTTCATATTTCTTTTATTTATAATGATGGGATTTTAATTATGGCAGAATTATTATCAAGTAAATAAATGTTTGCATTCAACCAGTTAGTTGCATACATCCTTTTGGTGTGAATTATGCTATTTATTACTTCATAATTTTGGTATTCTTTTCCATTCCAATAGCAAAACTGGATGCATTGAGTGATAACAAAAGCAGCCTTTTAATAAAATTCATTTCAATAATGTTGGGAGAGCTGACGGGCCCAAATTGATGACCTACCAGTAGTAATCTACCCACTATTAGTGAGTTGTATAGCTTGAGAAAGGCCTTTCTATAGTTTCGAATGGAACAAATTTTGAAAAACAATTACCACATTTTACCTTTGGCGACTTCTAAAAAAGTGGACTGAAGTTCAAAATATTTAAATAATTTCTTTAAGGGCATTTACAATTTTCAGCTCTTCTAAGTTTATTTTATCTTTATTAATTTCATCTTCTTGATCTTTTTAAAGGCAATGTAAGGGTGTCCCATTTAAACGGGCCACTTTTGACATAACTCCTAAACGAAGCTAGATATCTCTACAAAGTGAACATAACGTTTGTTGAAGTATTTTCACTCTAGTTTATGATGGTGTTTGTGTTTTTTTTATTTTATTGCCGCCTTACACCTTAAATCGGTGATTGAAAGTGGTGATTTCCTTTTGACCCCCATTTTTTACTACTTTATTGAAAACTATTAAAAAAATGAAGAAAAATGACGTTAATTTCACTTCAATATTTCAAACCATTGGCGAGATATTCAGTCATAAAGATTAAATTTTCTTCGTTTTTTCTGTTTCATATACTAACGTTTCGTAAAAGGGGATTTTCTTATTAATTTCGAATAAATAAGAGGGTTAAAATGCTAATAAAACTTAAAAGCTATTTTAAAACCATAAGGGACTTAAAAATCAGATAAAACATCATTAAAATAAAACAATTTTCCAGTTTAATTACAAAATTCGATAAAAAAAATATTTCCTATTTATTCAAAATGACTTGCTCGGCTTAAACGGCACAAGCGCAGTCGCTGCCCAACATATGAAGTTGCTGGAATGGTATCATGTCTGCTGGAATTGCTAAGCATGTTTGGATTAAGTCTTCTCTAAGGGCTTCTGTCGCTGATGATTCCTTGGCATAAATTTTTTTCTTTGAGATGTCCCCAAAGAAAGAAATCAAGAGGGGCTAAATCTGGCGATTTGGAAAGCCAGCTTTCCGGTCCCTGTCTCCCGATCCAGTGGTTACAAAACATCTGTTAATGTTAATGTTTGGTGCGGAATGGTTGGAGACAAAATTATTGAATTATACTTTCCGCCAGGTACCTTAAATGGGCAAGAATACGCTAATTTTATTCGCCAAGAATTACAACAATTGCTCGAGAATGGGCCATTGAATGTCAGAACAAGAATATGGTTCCAACAAGATGCCCCAGCACTATGCCTTAGTGGCCAGGAGAGAAGTGAATAAGATGTTCAGTAGCACCTGGATCGAGGGACTGGGACCAGCAAGCTGGTTCCTTAGAAATTAATAAGAAAATCCGCTTTTAATTTTAGTTTACGAAACAGAAAAATAGGAAAAATCGAAGACAATTGAATCATTATGATGGAATATCTGGCAATGGTTTGAAATACTGAAGTGAAATTAACGGCATTTTTCTTCATATTTTAATAGTTTTCAATACAACAGTAAAAAGTGGGGGGTCAAAAAAAATTAAACTGCCACTTTCAACCACCGATTTAATGTGTAAGGCGGCAATAAAATAAAATAAAATAAAATTAACACTATCATAAAGTAGAGCGAATATACTTCAACAAACGTTAGGTTCACTTTTTAGATATCTTGCTTCGTTTAGGAGTTATGTCAAAAATGGCCCGTTTAAATGGGACACCCTGTATAAGGCCTGGATATTAGACAAGAGCTCTTTTATTACCTTTACTAAATTTAGGTCTGTGAGCGAATCAGTAGTTCCATCAATACCGAGACCTTCCAGTTGGGTATGAAGAGCCGAAAGAAGTCCGAGATACCTGAAATCATTGGAAAGTATGATAAAATGTTTTGTGTATATGAACTGAAATATTCAAGAAATGCTAAAATTTACAACTTTCCAATGATTAAAATGAAACTGCAATGGTCAGTGTATGATATGTTACAATAACAATTAAACATTCTTGTTATACTTTGTAACATTATGAAAGAAATGTTCAATTATTTGCATAATATATAACGATTATAAAAATATCGCTTGCATTTTCATAATAATAAATAATTAAACCATATTTACAATTTAATTTTATATCCATCTTATAAAGTATTCTAAAAAAAAAATTAAGAAAGAAAAAATATTATGCTTTAAGTATACAAAAAAATAAAATTATTTAAGTAATGTCTATTGTTTTGCAATATTTATTGGTCGATAAAAAAAGATTTTTAACGGAAATCAGTTATAAAATATATATATATATAAAATCAGAATATAAAAAAATCCTCACTTTAATATTTATTGAAATCTACAAATTTTGGATTGTTAATAAGGATTGTTGAATAATAATGGATTGTGTATGAATGTATAATCATATGAAAATATTTATATTAATAATAATAGATTGTTAAGGCAGAAATAACCTGCTGGGCAAATAAAAATATATTTCTTCTTCTTCTTCTAAAAATAATCGCCATCAAACTCAGCTCTTTATGATTATGACCATTATTCTTTTATCATTTCAAAAAAAAAAACATAATCTGACATTAGTTTACAGTTTAGTGACAATTCTACCAATGAGACGCCAGATTCCCAATAAAATCAATTTTTCCAGAAATGTATATAAAAAGATGAGGTTACTATCTATGAAATTTATTCTAAGCTTAAGAAATTTTGGAGGTTTAAAAAAAAAAAAATGGAAAATATCTCAATTGCAAAAAGCACAGGATATTAGTAGTAATATAAAATAAACAATCAAATTGATCACAAAAACAAAGATTCACTTGGTCTAAGAATAAATAGTTTTAAAAATGCCACCAGATAACAGTAGTGACGTACATGCTATTTTGATTTTACCAATGTTGCCAACAGATAACAGCATTTACCAATTTGTGATAATGCAAACAATTTTTATTTTATATTATGTGTACATACTACTACTGGATGATTATATATTAAGGAAGAAAAAAGAAATTTATATATGTATAAAAATCTGATTACATTGAGGTTACCAGCATGTTACACTTTGGCCAATCTCTAAGAGCACTAGCTTTTCCAAACTTCTTCTCGTAAGCTGACACCTATGACTAGTCAAAAATCTGGAAAATAGTTGATGGAGAAGTAAAACCAGCTTCCTCTACAAACGTTTCCAGAAGTACATACACACCATATCTTTATCATAAAATTAAAAAAAAAAATCTACTTTAGATTTGAAACTTGCGATATTATAACAGACTATAAAAATATAATAATCATATGCATTGTTGATAGTAAGAGATGATGTTTTTAGGAAGACTTCTTATGAAGTGGTGGAGATCCTGAATACGGTTGAGTGGTAGCTGAGTACCTTTGAGACATATCCTCAAACGAGCATGTCCTCTTCCATCGAATTATTACTCAATAATTAATAACTAAATCATCAATAACAAACATAACTAATCATTAATGAACAATCAATAACTATATAATTACTTAATACCATTCACATCTCCCAATAGAAAACCATCTTGACATGACCATAGTAAATTACCGTCCCTCGTTTAACAAAAAGATTTGTGCTCAGTTTTACATTGACACTATTATTGATCCTAATAATTTCCCTTCGCAAATGAAGTAGTTTTACCCGCTTCATTCTCGTAAATCTTGATGAACCACAGCAGTACCTTTCAGACTTTTCAACGACTTCAGTATTTCTATTGTCTTGTAGGCGAGATAGAGTGATTAGTAAAAGGTCTTTCAGGATCGTCTCAGTGACCTAGGGGAATACATGAAAGTGTTCTGGTGAAATATCCACCTTTAACAACTCCTTCCAGAACCATGCTGCCCCATTATTTTATACTAATAAACCTCAATGCTTGGAAAGTGTCGTAACCTAGTGGTGATTTTAGGAACTACCATATAATACGATGCAGTTTTGTTAGTATCTAGTAAGTTTGTTGTCTGGTAAGGAAAATTAAAATTTAAAAAAAGGAATTTATGCATGAAATTTGAATTTCTCATAATTTTGTGATCTGGTGGAAATTAGTCAACTTAACGACTTGATTGCGAAATTACATTATTCTGAATCTGAGTTATATTAAGCTAACTTTACTGAGCGTAGTATTTATTTGTTAACATTTTTTAAAAGTGTAATTTGTTTAATGTTAAAATTTAGAATTGAGATGGTATTTTCAACTTAGTATCAGACAACTTGCTGATTGTAGTTTTATTTTCAAAATTATTCGCCATTTTATTGATTGTATTCCTAGATTTTTATAGTAATTATGTGTTTTATGAATAAAAACTTGAACCCATTGGCAGCCTTAAGTCTTTTTTATTTATTTAAATGTTATAAATTAACATTTAGTTATTTCCTTTAGTTTCGGCATTTCACATGCCATAATCAAAAGGTTATTTCTATAATAAAAAAGTACATTATATCTTATTCAGTACAATGAAAATTTTTATCACTATTTTTTGTATGCTTTAGTTGTTGAATATATATATGCTAGTTTGTTCTCAGAGTTTTGTTTTCTTCATTAGTAGGCTGTTTTTAATTTTGTATTTTTCCTGTTATAGTATAATTTATTTTGAAGTGAATGTGAACTGCGTTTGGATAGTTAAGGATGTATTTGTACCTCGTTGTTTAAATTACAACATGCTGGTTACTTTAAATTTATTGGACATGTTTTTTCTATTATTATTTTTAGCTGTTGGTTGAATTAGACCCTAGCTATTCGCATTCAATGGCTTCAAGGCTGTCAATGGGTTCAAGTTGTTATTCATAAAACACATAAATACTATAAATAAAGTAAAATAAAACGGCCAATATATAAAAAAGAAACCACATTCCTAGATGTTCACTAGACACCAAATTACTTTTAATATGACGTATTATAAAAACTGTGACTACGGTAAATGGAGTCCTCTTCCTAGGATGATGCGCCAATTAAATAACTTCTCAATTAACATTTTTTGTACGACACAATTTCAAAAATTAATAAAGGTTCTTTTATTAAATTTTAGTTATGTATAGTTCTACGTTCCTGAATATTACATAACTCTTCACTAATCTTACTTAACCTTAAACTAATGAATAAGGAAAAAAAAAACTCGACTTATGATCAAGAATTCATTAAATTTTATGTTACCTACTTTTAGGGTTGGAATTATTCACACTATGAAATAGATTACAATAACTTTGGAAAATAAATAAATAAACATAACAAAATAGTTTCATCATCTTAGTAAAGGAAAGCACAGAGAATAATATGTCTAACTGTATAACAGTATAGCCACACATTACGAAAATATTTCAAACTTTACACACAAAAAAAAAAATGATGAACAAAAAATAAAATAATGTTACTTTTAAAACAGAGAATTGACATTAACAAAAAAATCAGTGACTTTTGTTAAATCTCTCATAACATAGATAAAATAGTGACTGCAATGCATTATAGTTTTCGTCTTAAGAAAAAAGTTGCACTTTTAAATAATATTTACACCCTGATAATTATAAGGCCTGCACTACCAAATGATAGGTAGCACTTTGAATCATATACCCACGTTTTTGAAAGAGAATGTATGCAAACACTCTAGATCTATTAGTTGTTTTGGGACATGCAAAGGTGCCCATTGAAGCGAAAAGTGTACCTCTTGGGCTAAAAAAAAAAAAGAGACGACAGCCAGCCATAGCCAAGAAGGCCCTAATAATACAATAATTCATTTTGTTTTTTTTTGTATTTATACTAAAATTTTATAAAAATATATTTTTTTTATTTCGTTCTAAATCTGTACCTATATAAATTAACACATTAGTATTAATTTTCATCAGAGTATCACCTCCTAAATTGTTTCGTACTTATTAATTTACACTCTGGAGTATTCATCTTAAAATATGCTGTCATTTTATAGTGGAAAAATGCAAATCTGCCATTTTAATTAGGTATGTAATGTCGAGTAAAATTAAAGGTTAAATCTACATTATCCAAAGGGCAAACCAGCCGTTTTATAGTGAATAAAATTAAAATTTAATTCTACATTATCCAAAGTGCATATCTACCATTTTAGTTTGATAACCCAAAGATCGGAATAGATTTCCCAAAATGCCGTAAAATATTCCCCATACTTTTATATTTTGTATTTTTATATAGTGTATTATAGTCTCTTATTATTTATTTTAATATTTTATTTTGACATTTGTATATTATTATTATGTATATTCGTTTGTATGTTTAAATATGTAATTGGGTTTTACCCGTTTAATAAATCAATAAATTTTTTTCTCTATTCATACTTTTGAGTTTTTTCATACTGTGCTCGCAGATTAGTAGTTGAAAGTCACTTATAGGAATTCTGATTTTGCTTTTTTAAAAACATATTAAAATTTAAAATAATTTTTTTTTTTTAATTATCATCCTCTGAAAACTTATTTCTAAAAATGAAGACGTAAAAATAAAATAAAAAATCTTTAATGAAGAAATTGTTTGAGCTTCTACAAAAATGACTTTTGTGTTAGGTTTGTTTTATTTCAAATAGTCTTTCTGAAATAAATTAAACTTTAACTCGAACAATTGTAAATAATTGGTGTTAATATAAATTTTTACAATTATCCTTTGTAACTATTTATCTTATATGTTGATGTACCTGTCCTCTAGAATTTACTATCGAAACGTCGAGGAGAAAAGAAAATGTATTAAGACATTAAATATTCAAAGAGGAGAAAAAAAATAATAAAAAAATGTACTAAGACATAATAAATATATAAATTGAAAGGTCTGGTTGTAAACTGTATCCCCTACAAAAGTAATTACAAGAGAAATGATCTAGTTTTAAACTGTTATTTTTTCAGAACTGTTAACTATCATAGCAGGATCCGGAGACAGTTTCGAATCAAAATTGTCACCAATTATCATTTACCACTTCTTTTTTCAGTTTTCACGATTTTATCGAAAACCATACCAACGTATTCCTTTAAATTTCACAAGAAAATGGATTTTAGTTTCAGGGGGAAGCTGTGACGTTAGTTTTTTTCAAAAATGCCATTAGATTGAATTTTTCATTTTATTGTCTTAAATTGACTTTTAGGTTTTTGTCATAAGTAGAAATCTGAGTTGACTCAACAAAAAAATTAATCGAATTGAAGCCTTGAATTCTGGGCTCTATTGGTGATTTATCTGATTATTATCCATAAGAACTATCCTATAATCAGTAACCAGCATACCATTAAGCTCAATAAGCAAGAAAACAGTGGCCTATAAAGACTTATATATGGAGCTTTACAAACATGTGATGGAAAAATAATGAGTAAACACAATCAAATAAACCCCAGTAAAAACACTTTCAGGCTTTCTGTCATACAGCGACAATTGATATATAATTAGATTTACAAAACACACATTATGTTACAGAATAAAGAAATTATTCTTTCTTTAAGAAATTATTAAAAATTATTTTAATAATTCAAATACAATTTTCATAATGGTGTACATTTTACTAATCTATAAGCATGAAGTGAAAAAAAAAAAATACTGATCTTTGTGAGTTTAAAATTATTCATCAGTGACTGATTTCAACAACATAAAATAAGAATATGCTGCATTAATTGCCTGAAAAAGATATTAGTTATATTATTGGTTTTCATAATCTTAGTAAAATTTGAAAATAAAATAAAAATACTATAAAAAAAAAATTACCTGCATAAAAGTTTGCAACAAAATTGGCACCAAACCACGATAACTGATCACTATGGGATTGACGGCTTGCATGAATATCAGTATCAGATTTTTTCTTGTAGATGGAGTCAGTTTATACCAGGGTAAATCGTATAACTTTTCATGAATCAAATTGCTCTAAAGAAATAAACAGTGAATTTTTATTATTTACAATAAAAAGAATGCCAGATTTTCAATAAAAAAGTCATCGAAATCAAATGAGAAGAGCTAATTTACCTGGGTGGTTAAATAATTGCCAAAATAACAAATAGAACAAAGTTGAATAATTAAACACACAGAAATCACAAGACTATTAATGGCAACTAAATGATCTCTAAATAATTCCTAAAAAAAAAAGGTTAAAACTGAATGGATATTGATAATGCAGATCACTTAAAAAAGTAAAATATATACATTTATATATTGCCAGAATTTGTGTGATACATACGAGGGTCATTCAATAAATAACCAGACAAATTGCTGTAGCGCAAAAACGATTTATTTAATCAATACAAAACTTTGGCTACTTTTCAACATAGTCCCCAGCAACATTTATACACTTGGCCCATCGTTCTTCTAATTTGTGTATGCCTCTGACATAAAATTTTTTGGGTTGATCTCAAAGCCAGTTTTGCACCTGATTTTTAACTTCTTCATTGGATTGAAAATGTTTCCCACGTAATGCCTCTCTAAGGGGTTCAAGCAAATGGAAGTCCGTTGGGGGTAGGTCGGGGCTGTAGGGGGATGTGGAAGGATCACCCACCCCACTTTCTTTGTGGGCATCCATAAGTTGTCTTGAAACCCATCTCGCACAAGTTTTCTTGTGCTGCAGCTTATTCTGAATGATGTTATGGTCAGTTCCAACACTCGCGTGCACTTCTTCAACTGTCAGTTTAACATTAATACGCCTGAGATTCGAGGGAGTGAGTTGCAACTTCAACCGGTCGTCCACTTCGTTGCTCGTCATAGACACTTGCACGGCCACTTTTAAACTGTTCTACCCATTTGTAAACGTTTGAACGGTTCAAACAATTATTCACGTACACTTTCAACATCTTTTGTGGATTTCACCACCTTTGATACCCTCTGCAACTGAAAATCTGATCACTGAGCATTGTTCTTCCGAGATGCAATGCTCTAGCGGTCTCGCCATTGTTAACTAAATGGGTTATACTTACCAAATACTCTCGAACAGCTGATAGGGAACTAAGTACAAGGATGCCAACTTGGCGCACTGAAACTATTGTATTGATTAAGCACATCGTTTCTGAGCTATAGCGATTTGTCTCGTTACTCATTGAATGACCCTCGTATAATGATTCTAGCCAACTAAGTACTAAATAATGTAGTGTTGTTTCTGAAGGATGGACAGAAGAAACTTAAGTTAAGAGATAATTTGGACTTACAGAACAGTGGAACAGTGAGTGTATGTTTTACAAGAATGAACCCTTAAGGACTGTACCACTCTTAGAGAAGAGTATGGTATCGTGAGAAGTTGTGTAGTTGCAGTTTGTGCTCCTATGTTTTTTTTAGATATTTTATTCGCACCACATACACACCCACATTTCACATCACATGCCATTCACTAAACAAGACATTTTTAATACAATCCGGGGACCTCAAAACATATATTTCTGGTGGAAAATCAATTTCTAATTTATATTCAATACCTTCAAATACAGCAATAAGAGAATGTAAAAATAGTGAATATTAATACAATTTATACTTACAGTACTAGTCGTTAACAGGCTCACACAAAGGCATAAGGCACCAACCTTATTCTGGACAGCAAAAGCAAGTCCAAAGTAGTTTATAAGATTTCTGCTGTACCTAAAAAGTATATTCTATTTTTTAAAAAAAATCGAAACACTAAAACTAGACAAATTCTATCATAAATATCCAGAAAATATTTTAATGATAATTACTTTAAAACAAACTGATGATGTAAAATAATATTCCGTAGAGTGACAATTTCTGGACTTAATATGGCCACAGTGTTGAACTTATAACGGTTTTCATCATATGTAAAACTTAAACGCTTAATTTTGTCACATAAAAGCTCTATGTCTGCGGCTGTGTAAAGTGTAAAAATGAAGAAAGCACTCTGTACGCAACAATAGAATGACACACCCAACCAACACCATGTTAGACCAGCCAGTTCTAACCACCGATCTTTACTGTCTTTCGGCGTTTTTCCCACGGATAATCCTCTGAATGGTAAAGATAAATTAAAAGATTGGATACCAAAATATTCTAAAAAAACGTTAACAATTGGAAAAGTAAAAAAGAATACAATACAAAATGAACACATCATTACATAGTACATTTTCAACACTCGCCAAATAAAAGTTATCCGATTATTCATAAACGTTTTTTGCCATGAAACTTTATGACTGTTTAAAGACATTTCTAACAAATTCAACATGTTATGAGTATCCTGTCTCTTACAATAGTATATAACTTCTTGGATATTTGTTATGAATCCAACAACACAAAAGAATGCCGTACCTCGCATACTTTGTTTAAATCCTTCAACATATATAGCAATTACAACTATAAACCATCCGCTGAAAAATACTAAATTTCTTATAATCTGTGCCACAAAAATAACTCTTCCTTTGAGATCACTATTCGGAACTGGATACCATAGTCCGGAAAATAGAAATAAGTAATAATATATCTTTATGTCTGTATAATCCTTCATCATGATTAAACAAAATTGAAAACAGAGTTTATTCGATGGAAATTCAGAAATTACTGTAGACGACTATTGAGACTAGGAACAATTCTTCATAATTTATTAAGTACCAATTATATCTTTTAATTGCCGCTATTAGTTCTAATTTGGAAAATTTCCTCAACTGAACAATACTACTAAATCTACAATATTAAACAATTTAGAAGAAAAAAAGTGAAATGACAATTATCGTGTCAAATTTTCGAAAGTTTCCATCGGAACATATGTTTGAAGTATCAAAAAAAAAAATAGTAATCCGCAGAGACTAAGCGATAGCTATTACCTTATATTTAAGGAAAACATAAGCTTAGCTTCATAAATAACAAATGTGGAAACTAAATATACAGTTTTGGAGCATTCCTGATTCCATAATATTTTTGTTGTAATATTAAAAGATCTGAACAAGGGAGAACTAGTATCTCTTAAAATTAAACTATCGCTTCGTAGACGAAGGTCAATAAACAAGACTGCCTTTAGAGAATTGTTTCTATTTCTTTGTTGTCACAAGTATGGATATTCCTGGCTAAATATGAAAAAGATTTTGTCAAAAACCTCCAACAACCTTTTGTAATATCACTTTAATTTAGGTTACTTTTTAAAATTTATCAAAGTTGCTTTAAATAAAATTAAAATAATCTGAACAGAGTTATTCATCAATGGTAGACTTGAGTAGAGTGAAATAGGAATAGGCTGCGTTAATTGCCTAAAAAAAAAAAGAAAAAGATGGATGAATAAAATTACAAATAAATAAATATGGAAGCAATTAAATATATATTGTATATGGTAAATTACCTGCATGAATGTGCGCAAATTGATTGATGCCACACCATGATAGTTAATTACAATTGGATTAACTGCTTTCATGAATATCATTAAAAGTCCTTTTCTTGTGGGAGGAGTCAATTTGTACCAAGGTAAATCGTATAGTCTTTTATGTATCATATTACTCTGGGTAATAAAGAATTGATTAATTTAAATTAATTCATTTGACTAGATATATTTTTTATATTGTCAGTAACTTATTGTTTTATTAATTTTTACAAAAATTTACCTGTTCAACTAAATAGTTTCCAAAATAACACACAGATAACATTTGTACAATCAAACAAAAAGAAATTAAAACGTTGACTATGACAACAGAGCGATCTTTGTGCAATTCCTTGAACAAAATAATATGATAAATAATAAACATTAAAAAGTTGAATGCAAAAAATTAAAAATGAACTTTTGTTAATTATGTAATACAATGCCAGAATACCTTCTAAATATTTCAAAATTTGGTTCCTAAATTAACTGCTGTTATAGTAAATTAAAATTTTTAAAGTTTCAAGTTTCTTTTTCAAATCACATTTAAATACAAAACAATATCGCAGCAGACACTGAAGAAGGCAAAACAAAATTAAAAAAGAGGCAATTATTTTATCATCATATTTATATTATCCTTGCTTCCAGTATGTAAGCTTATAAACAAATAAGTGAAATAACTATTTTATTATAATTATTCAACTATTGCAAAGAATCCCTCTGTTCCTCTATTCAGACACATTGGGTTCACATAACTACACCAAAGAAAATCAAAAACTACCCGCGCTAGACATTTATTGCTATTCCTAATCTATCACATATTCTAATAAACTGGATATTCGCCCAAGTTAGGGGCCGACAATAGGCGCCCTCAACGGATTATGGACTTAGAATTGTGTGTTCATCAACTATGATAAATTGAAATTTTGGAATAAAGGAAGAAATAATGGTTCACTTCCCTTCGTCGCATGTCCTCTTTGGTGTTCTGTTGTTATTATTATTCAAATACTCCTAGTTGAATAAGACAGCTAGAGAAGGAACCCAAACATAACTTTTGCTACCCAAAGCCCATTTGGAATGCTTTCTCTATTAGATGATTTATTTTTACAAAATATCTTTCGGTATGTGTATTTAATTATCTATTGCAATTGCCTAAATAATAAAATAAATTGAGGTGATTTAAACTTCAATATTAAATCTTTTTCAGGCTCGTACTTAGTAATCAATTTTAAATCTTCAGACGCAGGGGATTGGATTTGTTGTATTCAGTCAAGCTTTAGGTAAATTTATTTTGCCTTCTTTAGGGCGAATTCTAACATTCCTACAGGGAATATTTTAACGGACGTGTACATATATAATAATTACATTAATACGTAATATTAAATCAACTTCAAGCTGCAAAACTAATTTACAGAAAAACTCAGAATTCTGATGACAAAGTTTCCTAAAGTCTTAATATTGTATTTCATGTAGTTAGCAATCATTTATATCTGATGAGAGATCCGTATATTGTACTGATATGACAATAAAAAGGGAAGCTAACCTCTCAGCTTACTCAGAAACACTCTAAAAACCAATTTCTCATAAAGATAAAAAATGCTAAATATAATTGGTTATTATAAGAATAGTATGAAGACCAGTTCAAGAAAAATCTAAGCCCGAAATGGTGAAAGTCGCAACAAACTTGTGAACCTATTCTTTTATACCGCAAATCTAGTTACATTTTCTTTCAATAATTTTAAACATATTTAATTTTCCTCTGCATTGCATGATAGTAAAACCATACTTATTTATTAATAGCTCTTTGGGTAGAAGACTGAGATCATACTTTCCTAGATTCATCTCAAAGTTTCTTGGAAACATATTATCAGGAAAAATTTATGGATTTTACCAAAACTTCGTATCGAATCCAATGATGGTACTTAAACGGAATCAAATTTGAGCTTACTGTGACTTTTCGTTTTTCAAATATTTTCTTCATAAACACACACGCACTGTTGGACCAATCATTTTAACAATATTTTTTCATACTCAGGATTCTTAACACAATTTCCGTGAAAATTCATTTTTTTAAAGAAAATATAAATCTAAAAAACGTTTATGCAAATTTCATATTTACAGAACTAGCTGCTATTAAGCTCATACAAAGACTTAATGCGCCAACATTATTCTGTACAGCAAATGGCAGTCCAAAATAGTTTATTACTTCTCTGCCCAACCTAAACAATATATTTGTAATTACAAAAATGAATAATACCAATAAGAAAAATATACTTAATATTTTTGTTAAAAAATATTTACTTTAAAACTGACTGATGGTGTAAAATAATATCTCTAAGAGTGACACTGTCCGGCGAGCTGGCCACTTTATCGATCAAGAAATTTCTTTCATCATTGATAAAATATAAACGACCAATTTTCTCGCAAATCAGTTCTATTTCTGCAGCTGTATATTGTGTAAAAAAAATAAATGCGCTTTGTACGCTAACATAGTATGCTATCCCCAGATAGCACCAAGCTAACCCGGCAAATTCTAACAATCTACCAATATTGTCCTTTTGCAGTTTCCCCAATGAGAACCCCCTGAATGGTAAAGGTACATTCAGTGAACGTATGTCAAAATGTTCAAGAAAAACATTCAATATTGGCAAAAACATGTATACAATGACGGTGAAGGAAAACATCATTAAAATGTACATTTTCACCACTTTCCATGAAAAAGATGCATGATTTTGGATAAATTCCTGTTCCCACATTTTTTGGTGACAATTAAATGATTTTTTTATCATTTTCATGATAAAATGAGTATCATATCTTTTGTAATAAAAAATTATATGATTTACATTTATTATAAAAGCAATCACAAAATAAAATGCTGTACCAGTCATACTTGCCCTATAACCTTCATAATAAATGCTGGTTAAACAAGCAATCCATGTTATAAAAAATATTACATTTCTTATAATTTGCGCTATGAAAGCCACTTTGCCAATAAAATCATTTGGTACTGGATACCATAACCCGCAAGAGAGAAATAAATAATAATAATAAAGTTGCATTTCATTAAGTGTCATATTGATTTTACACCAAATATAAAAATAAATTATTAGGAGAGAAAGTAACTTTGAGAAACTACGGTTAGCACTGTATGGATGGTTGTAAATATTTTCAGTGCTTCTACATAATTAAGTACGAGCTAACATTTTTTTTTTTTTTTTTTTTTAATGGCAATTAACTTCATTAATTAGTTGAAAAACTAATTTGGAAGTAGTTTTTTTAATTGAACTAAATAATCAATTGTTTCTATTTATTTATATGCCTGTAAATGTTTTTATAATGTAAAAGGCTCGTTACAATAACAACTAACTGCATCAACAATATTACAATGAGCTTTACTCTAAGTATAATTATTATTATTATTACAAAAAGAGCTAGCGGCAGTGCCGGTGAATGCTCTCAAGAGTATACAATATAATAACTACAATAAGTAACTATAATAAATACAATAATTATTACTGGAGAGGATACTGGAATTAATATCAGACATCACTAGTCGTTTATAAGGTACGCATAAATTATCTTTATTACCCAGATTGTAAGTATGCTTATCGCCTCTAGTATCTACTAACGGGTCTTATTTTTTTTTTTTAGTACATGATTAAAGATGATAACTGAGGGTAGCATCATTGTATTTAACTCTCGAAAGAGAGGCTTGCAACTATCTCGAGCTTTTTTCTTAATTATTATTCTGATAGCTCTCTTTTGGAGACTGAAAATAATAGAAGCATCGAAGGTACCTCCCCACAGCTCAATACCATATATCATTCTGGAATGGAATAGACCATAACTGGCAGACTTGATGGAACCTCCTCCCGCAGTTTCCTCAATATGAAAATGATTTGAGATAGCTGGTTTCTCAAGGTTTGAACATGACTTTTCCTGCTAAGTCTACAGGAAATATTGTAGTTTCCTCTGTATTCTTCTCAATTAGACTAAATATCATGTTTTGAGTTTTCTTATCATTCAACACTAACTCATTTTTTTGTAGCCAAGCTCTAAGGGATGTTATCATAAGCCCTCTTTGTCGCCTCTTCAACGGTCTTGCCTTTCGCAGTTACGTGGTCTCATCAGTGTATAAAATACCTCCTTCAAAAGTGCTATTTCCAAATCATTAATGTATACCAGGATTAAAAGTGGTTCCAAAACTTATTCTTGCGGAATTCCTTGCTTAACCTCACTTAATTGAGAGATTTGGATGTTAGAGCTGACTATGTTTTCTTTAGAGCAGGTAAATCCTAAAGAAGTTTTGTTATTCCCGTAATATCATAATACTCCAACTTTTCCAACAGTAGTTGATGAGGCACCATATCAAAATCTTTGCTTAAGTAGCAGAAGCTAATAACTGTACTTCGTTTATTTTCAGAGGCTTCTAGTATTTCATCTACAAGTTTACCAACAGCATCAATTGTACTAAAACCTTGTCTATAACCATATCGAGACTTACAAAAAAAATTATTATTTTCTAAGAAGGTGAGCAGCTAAGTGCGTACTATCTTTTCCAATATTTTTGAAAAGACAGGCACTAATGTTATTGGCCTAATTATTCAGTCGTTCAAGTTTTCCTTTTTAACCATTGGTATATCTTTTGAAACTTTTAACGCTGATGGAAATCTAAACTGAGTGATACAACCGTTAATAACTTTTGTGAGAGGCTTTAAAAATAACATTGAGTTTTTTTAATAAAGAAGTTTGAAAACTCATGTGATCAGCGCTTTTTTTCATTGTTTATCTGCTTTAACACTTTTAATACATCCTTAATTGTTACCTCTCTTATTTTAAATATAATTGGATTAAACAAATGAGTGAGATCATAAGAGTGGACTTTAGTTTCTTTCTTCTTTACACCTCTATTCACTACATACCACACTGACTTATTCTTATTATTGAGTTGAGAAGGGCCATCACTGGATAAGGTACCTGCTCCGTTGTACACTTCATTCCATTATCTTTACTGACAAAGCATTACAAGCAGAATATACTTTGCATTGAAAGTGTATTAGAATAATTAAAAATAAAAACAAAGAACTAAGTTCCCATTTTTTAATCTCTTAGTCTCTATTATGTTTTTCTTGTATTGTTTTTTAATTTTTTTGTATTAGTCAATAAACATTGTGTTGCCAGTAGATATTATTTAGTCAAACAGTAGATCGAGATGCTCTTTCTGACATTTTAATTCCTCTGAATACCAGTCTTTTTTTAAATTTTTTTCTTTCTAATTTCCACTTCTGGAAAACAATACTCATATTCACATTATCTTTTGATGCAGGATGATTATTAACAAAAATCCACTGTCCATGATCACTTATGTGATTATTAATAACTTCTGCTTTATAATAATCTTCGTTCAGATTAGTTACGATATTATCTAAGCAGGCATTCAGTCTAGTATATTCATTAATTGTAATCTCAAATCCTCAACTTCAACATAAATTTTTGAAATAACAACAATAATTGTTTGTTAAAACCTGAATATTAAAATCTTTTAGTATCACCAGTATTTTTCATTAAATCAGGGCCCGCTCTAGGGGCGGGCAACCCAGACTTTGTCGGGGGCGCCATTTTGGGTAAGTGTGGGAAAAATATTTTTAGTTAAATACTCAAAGTGACTTTTTCATCAAAGTGACCACCTCTCCGCTTAATTACTTCTCTTATAATTCTAGGCATTCTCTCAATCAATTTATTGATTGTTTCGAATTCAATATTACTCCACACATGTACGGTATCTGTCACAGAGCATCTGGAGAATTAGGGCACTTGATACGAACTTTTCTATCTAGCTCATCCCACAAAAGTTCAATTGGGTTCAAGAAGCCAATTTTGGGATTGCGAAGGCCAGACAACTTGACACATATTTTTCATCTTTTTTATCCTTAAGGTACGTCTACATAATTTGGAAGTAGGTTTAGGGTCACTGTCCTGTTGCATAATGATTTTTTCCTAAAAATGGGAAGGCGTGATTTTCTAAAATGCTTTTATAATTTTCTTTTTTCATTATCCCGTCAATACGGACGAGATCACCTATTCCATAGCCTGAAAAACATCCCCAAACCATGACCAAGCCCTCTCTGTGCATAATGGTGGGTATTATGCATTGTGGATGTAGTTTTTCTGAGCTGATGAAAGATTCCTCCAACCTTTCACTCTGAAGTCTTTGTATTTCAAACCCTCTCTGAACGTTTCTTCTTGTTTGCACCTTTTAATAATGGTCCAGCGTTGCAACTCTTTGTATTGAGTTCGCTTGACGATGTCGCCTTTGAGACAGAAATTGGTCTCGAACTTGTTTTAATAACTTCCCCTCTGATTTTTGGAGCTGTGAGTCGTCTGTTTCTTTTACTTGATAAAATAATGAACTTATCCTCACCTGTAGTTGGTGATTTTGGTCTCTTGGAGCGGTGTAAATCTTCATGATCACCATATTTTTTAAACCGTTTGATAGCACGGTGAACACCATTTTTTGAAATTTTAAGTTCAGCGGTTATTTTTCGTTCTGATTTCCCTATTTTAAGTAAAGTTCAAATGGCACTTCTGGTAACAACACTCACTTCTTTAACTTTGCCCATTTTGTATTCGTTGAAAAGAGAAAAAAATCAACGTTGCAATAAGATTTACTCGTAAACCGTGAAGATATACTCGTAACCGTGAAGCTCAAGGAGTGAACTAATCCCAATTAAATAAAATAGAATAAAAAGTAAGTAAATAATGATTTGTTGACAAACAATACAAAGTCCTAATCTATAAACAGAATCAATAATTTGAAAGAAATTATTCTCTGTGAATTACTAAGAAATCCAAGAGATAAATTGTTTCTCAAAAGGGCAAAGTGAATATTATGTTAGATTGGATGGGGGAGGGCCACGCCTCATTCCACTGTGACCTTCATTGAGAGCTCTATCGTGTATCCCCTGGGTATGACATCCCTCAGCTTCGCCCTGCTAAACAGGCCTAGCAAAGCTGAAAGTGGCTCCGTCATGAAGCTCGTGGCTTTGGGATTGCTAGTCCCCAGTTGAAGAAACCTTGTCCTCGCCAGGCCGGCACACACACAAAGGACGTGTGCCGGGGTTTCCTCCTCGGCCTTGCAGAAACGGCATAACGCATTGTCTGCTAGTAGTAAATGGTGTATGTGCCTATATAGCCGCCTGCAATGCGACAATAGCAGACCCACTATTATCCTTATATCTCTTCGGCTATGGCTCAGTAGATCCCTAGTGAATGTAGGTAAATGTCTTAACAAAGAATTTAGCCTGTCTCTGCCCTGGTGTTTTTCCCACTATCGCAGATGCTGGTCTTCTATCCATTCCTTGATAGAAGCGTGAATGAGGCTCCTGGGCAACTGCAGAAGAGCTCCGGGCTTATAAAGGTGCCTTCGAGGTATATTATGTTAATAAAATATTTATTTTAAAAGGTGCCATTTAAATGGGGTAGGTATTATGCATAAATCACGTTACTGGAAAATTCTTATTACAATGTAACTATATTTTTCTTTAAAGAACTTTAGTAAATTGTTAAATTTTTTTACTGATCTTAAACTTCTGATCGGTAGTGTATATATATGAAGGGGCGAATTTGTCTTTTTGTTCGGGGCGACGTAACCGCTAGCGCGAGCTCTGCAACTAGCCATAGAAGTGTAAAGGCTTAACTTTGCAAACAAATCAAGAACAAAACCAGTTAATTAATTCAATTTGCCAGAATTTACTTTTTGGATTGCACAGGCAGCAAAATCCATCCGATAGTGCGAATTTAATGAATTTTTTTTTTTACTTTTTCGTGATTTTCTCGAAATTGGCTGCAACGATTTTCTTTAAACGTACTATCTACAAATAAATTCTTTTATTTGCCACATTTTTCTGGGGGAACAATAGCAATATGATTTTCTCTAAAGTATCACTAAAATAACTGATGGCTGATTAAGTCCCGAAAATAAAACTTTTGAAGCAAACAAATAATGCGAAAAATAAGATTCAAATAAAGGTTGTACAAAAAAAATTATGTTCCTAATCAAAATGATGCTCTGTTTACAAAGTGTGCATTTTCCCTCATAGTCTAGATTTGACATCGCTAAATTTATTTAGTCTACTGCCGCGATTTAGGAAAAAGAAATCTGGTATAAAACTTTCACCCTTCATTCCTTTATTGTAAAATTCATTTGCAAATAAACGCTTAGTAATAAGATTGCATTGTATGATATAGCAAGCTCTTCTATCAGTCCAGTAACAATGCCTTTGACGGCAATTTGTCTCACGATAGAACACCCTTCACAATTATTTGGAAAAATATTTTAAATCGGTATTAAATATAATAAATACATGTAACTTAATAAGAGAGAAAATAATTAATTTTAGAGTCACTATTAGCCTCCTTTAACAAATAATTGAATAATTAATAAAAGACATAAAAAAAGATAGAGCTAAGGGACAAATAAAAAAAAAAAAAAAAAATTTCTAACTGCTTTAAGAATGTAATTGTTGTAGATGAAGTTTATATTAAAAAATTAGGACTATTCTAATAAAACAAACAAACAAAAAAATGCAAATTTTACATTTTAGTTGAAATAAAAAAAGAAAAATAGTTAATTCCATATTTATTTATTTATTGCCTAAAGAAACTATACATTTCTATAGAAAGAGATTGACCTCTGCGGAAAGCTGGACGAAAAATAAAAACATTACAAGAAGAAATGTTACAAACATTACAGCTTAATCTTCAAAGTAATAAAATAATATTACTTTGATAATAATACTTGTTTGTAGATTGTTGTAGGATTATTGCACTGCGACCTGAAAGATCTATTGTGCTCCCCGGAGCCCTCTCCAATGCATAGCAAGCAGGAGCAAGCAGTGTTCTCTAACTACAGACAACACTACCCATCACCGGACAGTGAGTTTTGGAGGCTCCTAGGAAGAGAAAATCTAAGGGCAGCATGCTGGATTCGAACCCGGGACCTCCGCGTTGCTAGTCTAGCGCGCTAATTAACCCTTTGCCTTTGTCTAATCCCTTTCGCCAATTAACTAGGGACGGAGACACTAGCTGTGTACTGTGTTTATCCTTGTCTGTAAAGTGTAGAGTGGACGTATTGTGTACTGTTCTGACGAAGTGCTTGGGGTACTGAGCAGTGGTAACCCATGGGGTCGCTACTCCCCAAATAACTGCATGCAACAATACCCCTTGCGGGCAAAAGTAGATAGTAACAATGATTTAAATAGACTTTATTCATTTATACAAATAGTTTTAGGGAAAGAGTTTGTGGGATTTCCTCGTAGATATTAAAAGGAATGTCAGAACCATCCAAAAGTTTCACAAGTCTTCTACAGCATATCTTCAGATGTGAGCTGCTTTACATCGACAAAATCTTCAGCCAGAATCTTATAGATTTATTAAAAATATTGGTTTTTACTTGCCGTCATTCAACTTCTAGCGAACGAAACTATTGGGGACTTATCATGGCAGATTTAAGAGCAACTTTAAGAATTTCAATTGGACACGATCGACTATTGTGAAGTAGTTCAAGGCCCAATTTTTTAACTGATCCCAAACTTCTGATCGGTAGTGTATATATTCTTAAGGCGCGGCAATTTGTCTTTTTGTCCAGGGCGAAGTAACCGCTAGAGCGGGCGCTGCTTAAGTAACTGTATAATTAAATAAAATCTCTAAATTTTTAATAAATACATCACAGTTAGTTTGAGGTGGACTGTATAATCTAATTATTATATTATATATCTCTATTGTATTTAGCTCTAATATACTTTCTAAAGATAAACAATTTATTCTTTCTAAAACTTTAATATAACAGCCTGTTTTAACTAATATTGCAACACTCCCCATGAACAGCCTTTATTCTACAGAAAACTGAAGCTACTTTAGAGCCACTAGGAACATAGATATCTATTTGTTTTTTTTTTTAACCAAATTTTGTTAAATATACAATATCCACACTGCTATCCTCAAGAATTTTTTCCAACTGTTGTACCTTATTGCCCAGACCTTGCATATGATGGTGCATTATTTTCATTCCTTTAAACTTGGTACCACCGCCATCCGCCGAGGTAATAAAAAACGTCTGATGCTGGCACTTGCACTGCCCGGCATCACTTTCAATCAATCTATCTCTCATGTGAAAGTCTATGCCAAGTCTGAATCTACAATTTTTTCCTTTTGAAATAAGTTTTGTTACAGATACATTTAGGCAGATAAATATTGTCTGAAAAATAGCTCCACATCCTCTACAGTTGTTCCTTCTTTTAGCTTGCCGAGGTGTAACCAGGCTTTCTTTATACCTACTAATGATTTTGATATGTACCAACTTTAACCATTCTTCTATGTTCTTCAGAATAGCCTCTTCCTTCCTTCTCAGTTTCTTCAACCAATGTCTGGTTCTAAATTTTACCATTACATCACACTGATCACTGCAATAAATTACAATTTTTGTAATATCACATTTGTCACACAGATAACACTTCGAAACATCACACTGGGGGAGCCATTCTTCAATGATGCACCAATTTATTGATGATATAACCAGCAAGATACTATAAACTATTTATTATTCTACAAATTCAGTTCTGCTTTTATATATAAGAGAGGATTAAAAATAGAAAATTAGATGACATGCCCAGAATTAAAAAAAAAAAAGATGGGTTGACTAATCTAACTGAAAACAAAGCTGCAGATTTGCAAATAATAAGGGATAAATAGGAAAAAGTAATTGAAATTTCAAGGAATCAAGAAGTAGATATTTAAATTTTGTTAAATAAGAATAATGAAAACAATCCTTTAGTTTTCAACGTTGATGAAAGTATGAATCTAATCTAAACTGGAAGACAGGGTTCAATTTAATGAATGATGCAATGAAGATAGATCTAATACCAGAGTTCGCTGACTAGGCGTTCGAGGTATCACTCGATCGACATTAGTTAAACTTATTTATTTCCTTTGGCTTAAAGTTAGGAATTTAAAAACATCAAAAAACTTACTTGGGACCAGCAATAGGGTCTCACAGGGCTTCTTACCAAAGCTATGCCAAATTACATAGGGTTCAATAACTTCTTTAAAAACAAAAGGCAGGATAAAGCGCCTTCGGGATGATAAAATTTATAAACCGTTATTGATATAATTTGTTTTTATTAGCACAGTTAAAGTGGAAAGGTGCACATATTTGCCCAGTTAATTTCATCGGTTTGCGAAACAAAAACAATCAAAGAAAGATTATCCTTACAAAAAATAAAAGAAAAAAATCTAGAGTGAAACACTCCACTTATTCTATTTGATACAATTTTCAAATCAGAATTTTCTTTAAAATTGCAACATTACAATTTTTTCTTAGGTTGGCCATAAAAATGGTGGTGGGGATTTTACTTGTATACCTGAGCGGTCTTATATCGAGCGCTCTATGTCAAAACCAACAAATCTTATGCAAATTTAAATGGACTGACAGACCCTCCCCTCCCATTCTCCCCTCTAAAGTCAATTGTTTCGGCTAAAAGTGATACGTTTTCTATCTAGGCAGCAAGCATTCCAAGTTTGAAGAAAATCGTTGAAACTGTTTTCGAGAAAATTCCAAAATCTATTCTGTAAAATCGTACTTTCGTAAACCGATTTTGTTCAAAATTGGGTTTCTGTCAATGCTTTTAATGTAAATTATGTATGTTGGTGATTATGAAGTGGTACATTAGAGAAAAGCATAACGCTACTGGTCTTCCAGAACCCACTAGAAATCAATTTTTCTGGGAAAAAGTTTCAAATAAAAGTGATAAGTATTATTATATGAGATAGTACACAAGTTTAAAGAAAGTCTTGGAGCTGTTTTCGAGAAATTACAAAAAACCGGAAAAAAAATAAAAACAGTAAAGTCGCACTTCCGGTTGATGGATTTTACCCGAAATTTCGTGTCTATAAACTTCGGATATTCATTGCATATCTTGAAAGAATGAGACAAGATTTAACATACAAAAATCATTGACCTAGTTTATAGGAAGTGACTTAATTTAATTAGACCGACGACAAGTTTAAGCTTCTGGTGACTTTTCGTTTTTGTGATATTCTGTTGACACACGCACCCATTCGCTAAAACCATTTTTTTTTCGTATCCAGGTGACCGCAAAGCATGTATTTCTGGTGAAAAAGTTCAATTTGAAAAATCTGGCACTATCGCAATACTTCCTCATACTAGGAGTAATAGAAAGTAAAAATATAAAAGAATCTAAAACAGTATGGACTGGCTTAATCAATAAATACTCCTGCAGATCGCTCGGAGAAAAACGTAAAATAGAGATTACCTCAAAAACTTAGTAATCCAAATCCGCCATGACTGACTTCAAAGAAAATTAACTCATTAGTTATTATCATTAATGTAATATTGTTTACTGGTAAGGAGGTGGTTTTAGTAATCTTTTCAACATCGAACGAGATAGATATTTTATTGTTAAAATAATCTTTGCGAAATAGAGTCACGGGTTTATGGTGATTATTTGAAAGTTCTTTCGTTTTGAATGACCACGATCTAAATGAAGGCCATAAAACAATTCTAGGGAAGAGTTAGCTAAAGTATCATTATTTACATCAGGAATATGCTGACTTTTTCTATAGATATTCTGATCTAGTATAAGGTTCCTGTATGTTTATTCCTTTGAAGATTTTCCTAATAATTGATTATTTTATTGGCGTAGTATATTGTAATCCGATAAGAAAGAAAGATATATTAACTGATTGACTTATTACGATCTCTTTAATATTACAATTAATTAGAGTGCTTTTAACTTGAACAGTGATTTAAATGGAAAGGTTATATGAACGAAATGAAATTGTATCTTTGAATGATGACTTTTATAACATAAATTTTCTATAGATTTAGTCATAAATAAGAAAGGTTGTCAGCCAGTGGATTAAATTGATAACGTTGACTAGATATGGTAATGGAAGATTTTGGTTTGGTGCCAATTAGTTTTCACCTTTCAAATTGTAAACATCTCTAATCTGTCAAACCATCAAGCATGTGTTATTACTTGTTATCAATTAATGCCCAATCTTCGACTTTTGAATTATTTATTAAAACACGTTGAAAGCCACGGGAACGAAGTGGACTGCCTTTTACACTACACTAGAGGCCAGGGGCTCCGCTTTTGACACTTCATCAGAGGCCATGGGACCGCTTGGGACTACCAATATAAGTTCGATAAACAGTGCTCTCTGAGTGGCAGAGCCGCTTGTTGATACACTAATAGCCGTCTTGTAGGACCGCTTGGCCCAGGAGTACTTAATTTTGAACTTGGCTTCCAGAATTTTTTTCAGTCAACTTTTTTTTTTAGATGATTGTCTATTATCCTAAAATTGTATTGATTTGGGCTACTAGAAACTTATGAAAGCATACAATTATTAGAGCTAACAAAGAGGAGGATAGTGTAAATAATAATCAACAAACAATGTTAGTAAAGAATAAAACTGTATTTTGAATATAATTTTTTTTAATAATATTCAAACAGGGAAAGGAATAGCTAAGTGGTTAGCGTACTGGACTCCCACTCGGAGGACCCTGGTTCGAGTCCAGCTGTGCTGCCATTAGATTTTTTCTTCCTAGGAGCCTCTACAGCTCACTGTCCGGTGATGGTCAGTGTTGTCTGTAAAGAGAGAACACTGTCCGGAGGCCGGTAGTGCACTGAGAAGGCTCCGGGCGTCAATGACCATAGATGTTGATGCGCTTTAAATTAAAAAAAAATAATAATAATAAATATTCAAACATGTAAAAGTTGGAAAGAGCTTTCACAAAGTAAGGGCTCGCCCACACAATAGGCACAGTAAGTTACTACTTTCTTTATTTTATTCTTTGTAATTTTTCCATTTATTTTTATTTTTTTGCAATTATTACAACCTTTTCTTACTTTTCGATTCGGCCCTTCTCTGCGCAGCAACCTATGCCTCCTTCTGGAAAATGGGTACAAGTTCAATTCACTACATAGATTTTCCTCTATTTCATCTACTTCCTTAGTTTCTTGTTATACTTTTATATAAAATGTAAGCGTTCACTAAAGCAGTGCCGAAAATTAGCTCTACAGCCACTTTCTTGTACCAGCGAAAACTTGTTCTCAGTGAAGTATTATAACTGCCCATTTGATCCGATAGATCTATGTGCCCTTTTCCCTTATTGTAATCTATTATGGCTATAGGTTTTTGAATAGGTCCCTTTCTCTTCTTCATTTCCTCTGTTTCTATATCGTGCTTTGTCGAAAGAAGCAAAACATCCCTCCTATCTTTCCACTTTAACAGAGTTATATCGCTGGGGTTCTGTCGGCCTATTGTTTTTCCTAAAACAATTTAGGCAAACTTTTAAGTTTTAGGCAAACTAAAACTGATTTAGGTTTGCCTTTTCTGTTTTTACATAAGGTGCCTACAAAATGGGTATTTCGCTCAAGAAGCTTCTTGGCAAGGTCTGTGTTTGTATAATAATCATCTGTTACAATAGTCCTCCCTTTATCAAGCAACTTTTCAGACAGTTCTAAAACCACTTTTGAAGAGATGTTCATCTCTTTTTGCTTTTCTTTTCCAGCGTAGATTTTCATGTTCCATGTATACCCTTATTGCTACGCAGCTTGAATAATTTAATTCCATATTTAGTCGCTTTATTTGGAATTTACTGCTTAAAAATTAAACGTCCTCTAAAGCGTATCAAAGATTCGTCGATACATATTGTTTCTCCAGGCATTAACATCGCTTGAAACCTTTCTATTAACAAATCTAATAGAGGTTTTATTTTGTGTAGTCTATCTCCTTCTTGGTTTAATTCGATGTCAGAAAAATGCTACATCAACAGAAGTAGTTCAAATCTGTACCGTGGCATAACAGATGAACAGGCTTCATTTCTGTATAATTTCTCTTTACTCCAGTAGTCAATAAGTTTTGGAAATTGTACAATTCTCATATATCCAAGAATTCCCAGAAAATTGTTCATTTCCTTGTGATTCATTTCCGGTCATTTAAGCGACTGCAATGCCCGAATTTCTTCGTGACAATGCCACGAATTATATACGGCTGGGCATAAAGATTTGTTTGGGTTATCATTTCATCAATTATGTGATCCGTTATGAACAATTCAAAAAAATCATACGGTGCTTTGTGTGCTAGGTTTGTAGCGAAATTGTCATTTTGCAATGGCTGTGGTTCAAAATCAATTTTTTTTATTAACTCTGGGTTTGGTTCATTCCAAATTTCCCCGAGCAGGCGTAACTGTAACTTCATGGCCGTTATTATCTTCAATCAATTGCTCATTATTTAACGTTTTTGATGCTTGTTCGTAAGAATTACTTTCATCACTATCCATTTCATAATCAACGTCAGCATTATTTTCAGGCAATTCGTAATCAGAGCTGCTACACGAAAAGTCAGACAAATCGTCTAACAGTTCTTCTTCAGTCGATCCTAAAAAATAATAATAATTCCGTGAATTTGTTTCTTTTCACAAATAAAAAATGAGAATTCAATAAAAGCATTAATATATTACCTGGAGTATTATTATTTAACTTTATAGCCATTTCTACAATTCTTCTGGATCTACTTGACACAGGATACATATTTTCTTGAAATGAACAAACAAAAAAATACACAAAACTAAAATTCGGACTACTGTAAACAAAAAAAACTTGGGAAAGTAATAATAGTTAATTGTACATTTCAAAAAACCACTAGAGGCGCTGTTGCCGGGATCGCCTAGGGACCACTTTGGCGTCATCTGAAAGTTACCAGCATTTGTATTTCGGGGGCCAAGGGACCATTTTAATATTGTAATGTAATTTATGACAAACAATTAAGAAACTTATTATTCTAACCCAAACTAGTATAATGTATATCCTTATTAAAAAGAAGACAAAAAAAATAAATACACCATGTTGTCAGAGGGATTGTTTGAATAAACCCATGGCGCAAGGGGAAATATTAAAAAATACCTCTGGCGTTCAACGTGTTAAAATGAGATTTTTTTATTTATGAGGCGTTTGGACATTTTTTTTTCTTTTATTTGTCTCCGAATGAAAACATGGATTCCTCCGCTATCATTGATGCAACTGCTGCCTCTTCTCAGGCCCTTTATCAAACCTTTGATGTACTATTCAGAATTCTCTTTCTTCCTCTTGCTTCCTTATCTTCCAAATGCAAAAATAAATCCTCGTTCTTTAAAGAATTTTTTCAAATAAACTCTGCTAGGAAAAACTAATACCAAAAAAAAATATAATTTTAATTTTCCTTTTGTAAAATATAAAACAAATATTTGAATAAAAAATGAAAGAAGAACACAAAGATATTAACTAGATTTATCTAATGGAAATGCCCCAAGATCCGTAGAACACAATATTCAGTCAAGATACAATCAATGTTGCTAATTTTTTTAATCTGCCAGTTTTATTGACATTTTTTCGAAAAAGTGGGAATTTAGAAATATATTTTATCTTTTTTTATTTATTTATTTATTTAGGTTTATTAAGGTCAGCAGGACCGTGA
Source organism: Triatoma infestans (assembly GCA_011037195.1). Lineage (NCBI taxonomy): Eukaryota > Metazoa > Arthropoda > Insecta > Hemiptera > Reduviidae > Triatoma > Triatoma infestans. Next base: position 134,897 of record JAAEAF010000699.1, read on the forward strand.
CAAAACCAGAACCGTTACACTTCTCCCCTCTTTTTGATATTTCTTTTTTATATAAAAAAAAAAATGGAGATACAAATACAAATTAGTAATGTTACTTTTTTTACTTCATTTGGTTTTTACTTTGACAAGATTTTTACATAAAAAAATTATAATATATCAACTAGTTTTGAATGTATTACGCAGCCATCTAATTCCACTGGCCAATAAACAAATTTCAGAATATTCATAACAAATCTTGTACTAACCAAACCAACCTACAAGGGACTTTATCGACTTATTTAACTAGTCAGTTTAATCGGCAACATTATCTTTTAGATAAGTCTAGCTTAAGTCCGAAAGGATTCGAGGCAAATCTCAAAGGGATCTGCGTATTAAACAGCCAATTTATATCTAGAATTTCATTCATCATGACATGCTTCTTTCAATAATTCTGACCGTTTTCCGATGTCTCTCAGTCGTCAGAGTTGATTTTCCATTTACAAAGTTTCTGTCATATACCACGATAATAATCAATCAAAGAAGAATAATAAATATCATTGTGGAAATCAACTCTCTATACCAACTTGATGAACCATACTTGGCTGGGTGATGGAGAAAAATACGAAGCTGGTCAGAATTAAGGGAAAAAAGGATGTTGTGATTGAAAAAACTCAAGATATTGTGCTGCACTGCGGATTCAACCACACATTCAACGTATCATTTACTGTCATTTTCAAATAATAAACATATTAAAAGATTTCTATTAAATACGTTTTTCATAAATTCACTTAAATTAGCAATTTAAATAATTGTTTTTTTTTAAATTTACATAATTTACAACTAATTCATTTTCTGTTTTTTAGCAAAATTAATAGAAATAAAATTACTTTTAATAACAAGTTATAGAAATAAAAAATCAATACTTGAAATATAAAACAAAATACAATACAATGAGTACACAGTCCGCATTATTCAGGTACCAATAAGTTTATATTCATATTGGTACCTACAGAATTTATAAATTTCTCTTCTCCACCACGTATACATAATTCCATTCCATTACGTATGACCTTCTCCTAAAAAGAAAATAAATAAATGAATAACAATACTCAAAAAATATACAATAAACTTCGGATATTCATTGCACATCTTAAAAGAATGAAACAAAATTTAACCTACAAAAACCATTGACCAGATCTATAGGAAGTAACTAAATTTAATTAGGCCGAATAGTCACATATTAAACAAAAAGTTATCTATCATTGGACAAGAAAAGGATATTTTACAAAAGAAAGGCAAAGGATCGCATGGAATTTACTATCCAGGCGGTGCATTTCCGTTCCAACTAAAGGTTTTTTTTGAAGATAAAATATTTTGATGTTCGTTACGACCGCTATTTTGAGGTTCGGTCACAAAAAAAATACACACACCTCGATACGCCCTAATTCCTTAACACTTGGTGATGGTACAAGTTAAACTATAGTTATTGAAAAATTCAAAAAGTACAATTTTTGTAAGTGCACTTTTATGTTAAGATTTTCATATTTTCCAATCTTATATACCACATGTTTTATCAATTTTAATAGTTGAGATGTAGTTAAAGTCTGACTTTTTCTCAAAGAATAGCAATAGTTTAAAATAAATTTCAATTTTCTATATATAATACTTGTTATTGATTTATTTAGTTTTTTCTTTTTTATATATACTTAGTTTATTTTTTTTTAATATTTTTATGTATTCTTTGTTTTGTAACCGTTGTACAGGCCATGAAGAAGGCAATAAATTTGCCGAAACGTCGGTGAAAATTTGAAAAAAGAGTTGTTTTTTTTTTTGTGACCGAACCTCAATATCCATTTTACAACATAAAACATTTTGTTAATTTATTTCTTACATAATATTTAAGCTTCATATCTGGCAGCCATCCAGCCTTCATTATTTAATTATAAAAGCAAATTCACAGAGAAGATATATATTGTTATACTTTGATCAATAATTAAACAAATAAATAAATATGTTGTAAAAGGAAAACTTTCTGTTTCTGGAAAGTTTCCTGAACTACCCACCTTCATCATGGCCGCTCTCTGCCATTTTGTTTCACCACATTTTGAACAAGGAAGCAATGGTAAAAATGTAACAGCCACAGTTCTATTTGAGCATCCACTGCATTCAAAAAACCGTTTCAATCCGGTGAATACTTTTAAAGGATGTTGCTCTGCTTTACAAGCATCAGACGCAGAAAACCATGTATATTTGCACTAATAAAATAAATTCTAGTTAAAATTTGAAAATATATCTACAACTTTTGTTAGTCTACTGATAAATGTACAAATAAAGATTGTTGCTCTGGAACACTGCAACATACCGATTTTACAAAGACGTTTAAAAGAAAGTTTAAAGTCGCCAAAATCCCTTAAATCAATTAGCCTTAGTATGAATACCAAGTGTAATGAAAATTTGTAGAGCCGTATTAAGAAATCCGCAAAAATAGAAAAGAAATCCATGTTGTAAAAGTTGCATTTCTTCCTCAATATTATAGGTCTTATAATACTGCGTCATACTGAAGTGCATATCAGAGTGAAGTTTAAAGTCACCATTTTCGCAGAACAATTTAAATTAATTCAATTTCTATATGTACAATATGTATGCCGACTTTAAGGAAAATCTTTAAAAAGCCATTATTGAGAAAACGGAAAAATGTTTCAAATAAAAAAAAATGATAGGCCTAGTTAATGTTCCAAATTTAAAGAGAATGTGGAGCTATTTTCCAAAAAAAAAAAAAAAAAAAAAAGTTCCACTTGAATGTGCAGAATAAAGAGCTTGTTTGGCTGCAATTCCAAAATCTGGAAGTTGGAAAAAACCATGGCCTAGTCTAGGTCCAGAAGACGCTTTCTAAGCCCTTTATCTATTTATAAGTCAGATTAATCAGACACGAATGAGATTGTACTGAGTAAGTGGATATCTGATTGAGCCAAGGCGACAGGCTTAATAGCCAAACCCTCCAATGATACTGTGATTCACGAGCTCGGGGCACAAAGGAAAATTACCAAAATATTTTTCAAGTCAGTTTCTGGCTCAAACGTTAAATTAAAAAGGAAGTGTAAGTTTTTCACTATAAACTGCAACATGACTTCCAAAGGAGTACACTGCAAACTTGAAAAAGTTCAACCTTTGTCATTCTAGGTTAGAGTGTCATTATCACTAACAAACAGCATATATATAATATAGCACAACTATGTAGCCGAGTAGAATGGGGGGGGGCCTCATTCCACTGCGACCTACAAATTGAGGTCTATTGTGGATGTGTAGCCAAATAGTACGTCCATGGTTGTAAGAGGCAGAAGTTTGGTAAGATGTAGATATTTCAAGTGAGTGGCTACAAAAATAAATTCATTGACTTAAAAATCCCTCATGATTCTCTTCCTTGATTAAAATTGATCGTATCTGTAATCGCATAATTGTAATTGCTTACCGAAGTGAGCTAGAACTTATGGTGGAAAGCTGGAGATTACCCTTAAGGGAATTAAAATCCAGAGGGCTCACATAAATGTGTAATTGAGTGTTTGGATAATGTTGTTAGCCCAGGATATTCTGAAGAAGTAATAAATCTAAGGGAGATAAGATGTGACAATATTAAATATCAAGGCTTATTTACCTTTAAACAACGTACTAATTTGCACTCCACATGATAAGTGGTCATCATTTTCTCTTGCATTTGTTCTTTCTTCTCCATTTTTTCATAATATTCCATTTCTTTCTGAATTTCATCCAGTTTTACCAATTCTTTATGATTAGTTTCCATTTTCATTAACTCAATAAATCTTTCGGAAAATATGTTATGATTGACTGTTTAAAGAAGATAATACCAATTTTTAATTAAATAATGTAATCAGTAATAGATATTTATTCATTTATTAACAATATTTACCATCGTCAGCAGCATTTGTTTCTTCGGCTTCCAAAAATCTTTTCACACCACGTTTTTTAACACCACTTCCTAGTGGATCTTCTTTACTTATAACACCATTCTGCTTGACATAGGCCAATGCTTTGGCCTTAAAAAAAAAAAAAAGGATAAAAATAAATGGAAAAAAACATAATTTTTAGGATGAGTCAAAAATCATGCTTTCTAAATAATTATTTCAAATTTAACAATCAAAATTACATTAAAAAAAAGTACAACCCATTATTAAGCAAGTATTTTTGAACCGTTTTTGTAACATGATTTCTCTTTTGAGGTAAAAATCTGCATCTATTTTCCTTTCAATTTCTCTGTTGCTGTGAAACGTTTATGTAAAAATAAGCCTTGACGCGGAAAACATGCTAAGCAAAAGGCGCAAAGAAAGATCTTACAATATAATATCTAGTTGAGGAAGTATTTCAAATTCCAATTGCTGAACATTTCTTTTTAGTCTATGTGTTGTGAGCGGTCTAGCATTTTTGTATAACAAACAGTTTACCATAACATTAATACCGTAAAACATTCAACCAACACAGTACAGCGCTCGAAGTTGAGTGAAGCTCAATAATGATGCTGCGTTCAAAAGAACCAACTCAAGGGAACAACACTCTCGAGTGTCCACCAAACTAATAATATTGGCTTCAGTGTACATTCAATCTGTCTTCTAGAACCGAAAGACCACCCAGTTTACAGTTTAGAGCACTAGAATTGTTGAAGTAAATCCACATTCTATCGAAAGTGATAATTGTGTGATTACACGAAAAAACTTGTGTTTTGATGAGGAGTTAAGTAAAAGTATACTCGTCGTTCTACCCGTAATGGAGGAATTTTAGGAAAAAGTTCTACTATACTAAAACCAAGTAAACGCGAGTTTTTAGTTCTCCTAAAGCCCCACACAACTTTGTAGTGTTGTGTGTTGGTCTTTACAATTTTTTTTACAGCATATTTGGGCAATACGTATTGTATTATCGTATTCTTCTTCACATAATTAAGAGCAGCATTAGCCGCCCTAAATTCTTTACCTAATTCGGAACTTACCTGCCCTATTTTAAAAACTTATACATTAATATACTTATAAAATAATAAACTTAATGAAGGTTTAAATGACTGTTATTAAGAAGCAGATAGGACTGAAACACTACATTTGACTAAACGTTTCATAAAATAACTAAAAGGAACAGAAAAGCCTGGCTGGGTGCAATTCAGATTTAACCATATATATATATATACTGTACAATGATGCATTAAGTTTAAACCTCGTTTATATGCACAACCTTTTGACTCACCCAATAGTTAAGTAAACTATTTGCTTATAAAACATACTTTAGCTCTGGAAATAGGAGTTCTAGTTTTTAATGGCTTAGACGAAATAATCGTAGGAGATTTAAGTTCATTGCTAATTGTTTTGTTTCCAGAAATCTTCTCTTCTTGATTTGCATTTTCACCAATAGATTTATCAGATATTTCGGGGAAAGTATTCAATCGGTTCTGGACGGGTACCATATTATCCTCTTTAGCAGAAACTAACGGAGTTTTGGAATGTTTGTTGCCTTCATTTGTAGTTGTTGTTGTTGTTGTTAATAGGTCTGACGAAGTTTTTGGTGAAGAATTATGTTTCATTAATAACTTGGAGTTTTTAATTTTACCAATACAATCAGATTGAGAAATACGCGTCAGACGGTTGAAATGTTTTTGTAATGAAGATTTAGGACCGGTAACTGGAGGCGTTATCTCTAGATCGAAATCACTGGAAGGATCAGAAAGACATGGTCGACCATTTAATTCAGACTTAATCTGTTGAAAACAAAACAAATAATTAAAAACAAGTCTACAATTATGTAATAAAGTACTAATTAAAAAAATGAAAAAATTAAATAAAACCTTCGACTTAACAGTAGAAGTTCCTTCTGTAGGTGTCTTTTTTTCAAGTGAAATCAATCTGGAATGATCATTTGAAGCTCGCTTATTATTAAGCATTCCCATCAATTCACTGGTTCGTTGTCCAAAAGGAGATGAGGTATTAGGTTGCGGTGTAGTACCAGCTGGAGACATGGTAACTCCTAAATTATTTAAACGCCTGTTATCTTTTGTTGTAGTTTTCTTTTGTGGAATTGCCATAAAACTTTTTCCACCATAAAATACCTAAACAAAATTATAACTTTTGAACATAAATTGAACTATGCAATCTGCAGTTATGTACAATATCCAAATTGTTCTTAGGCGGTTACATATACTCAAAAATTAAGTAACAATTTTATAGCCGGACTTTACGTCCAACTATTTTAAAGTATATAAATTTTTTTTTGGGCTTTAATGCCATAAAATGAAAAATAAATACCGAACTGCCAGTTTCTTTTAGTCTCGGTTTTTTTACAGAAGTATTGTAATCATATCAAATTTTCGATATCGAGTTTTCACCGGAAATATCCGTTTTGAGGTCCCTTGAGTGCAAATAAGTGGTTTTTAGCAGATGGTCTGTGTGTGTGTGTGTGTGTGTGTGTGTGTGTTTTGTGTGTATGTATGTGAACAGCATAGCTCAAAAACGAAAAACCGTAGAAAATTGAAACTTGATATCCGTTTAGGTATCACCATGGCATCTGACAGTGGGTCATCTGTCAAAATTCCTCAACCGCAAGTACCACTTTACTTGTTGATTTTTTTACTTTTTTTTCAAAAATGGCTCCGACGATTTTTTTCAAACTTGGGATATCAACTACACATACAAAGAGCTACAACTTTTATTTGAAACGTTTCTTTGGGAAAATTCATTTAAGGGTAGTTATGAAGGAGTGGGGTAGGGTGTTCATCTAAAGTGCTATTTCAGTTCATTAAACAATTCTATCATCTAAATAATGTTAATTAAAATTGAATATGTTGTGGAAATTCCGAGTTTCAAAAAATCGGATAACCGGAAGTGTGTTTACATTACCACTTTACTAAATGATTTTTTCACATTTTTGCAATTTTCTTAAAAATGTCTCCGACGATTTTCTTGAAACATCCTACATTAACTAAACATACAATTGTCTACAACTTTTATTTAAAACATTTCTCTAGGAAAATTCATTTAAGGGCACTTTTGGAGGAGGGATAGGGTTATTCTTTTCTCTAAAATGCTATCATAGTTGATTATACAATTCTATCATCCAAACAGAATTAATTAGAAATAAATAGATGGCCAAAATTCCGAGTTTCAAGAAAATTAGTTAACCGGAAGTGTGCTTTTACTGAACAGGTTTTTTTTTTCAGTTTTCGACAAATTTCATTAAATTTGGTACACAAACTATAACATTTGTCAATTATAATTTTGAGGACAGGAGTAAGAGAAAGTTGTGTGATTGTTTAACACCAGACTTTTTTATGTATAAAAATTATAATTCGGACAACGTTAGTTGCTCTATACTTTGTACACTAATTATACTTCAAATGATTTTCCTAGGCACCATACTTTTCCATTTACTTTATGCCCTCCGAAGAACCGAAGGCGCCCTTCTAAATGGCTAGTTCACTATTTTATCATAATCGCATGTATTAGTGCGCTAATTCTCAAAATTAAAAGGGAAAATAAATAAAATCTGAAACTGTACACTCAAAATGAAATATGCTATTATAGATAAAAATCCAAATTATAGTTATATTCATTAATAAACCTAATAACAATATTAATTCAATTAGTCCACGACATGCATCCAAATATTTTATTTTATATTTTGTGGATGTTTTTATATTTTTTACTGAGACGTTTTAAGGATTTATAAAAAACTCCTGCTCATCAATCTGTCAATACAATTAAATTCATATAAATTTTTATATTTTTCTGCACTCAAGCTATATTAATTTGATTAATTTCTTTCATATCTAATTGCAGATTAGTCATGAGATAACTCAATCTAAGTTAACATAAATGCAAATTATTTAATATATATATATATATATAAAGTAAAAACTTACCTCATTTTTACCAAGCACTTTATTGCGCAAATTAGTTGAATTTATATTACTACAGGTGGGTGATTGTAGCTCTGATCTTCCAGTAAATTTTCTATATTCTGACTGAACATGATATGTACAAAACTCGCACTGGCTTATATTTACAAAAGCACCACAGGTATCACCATTCTTTTTTTTACTTTTACACCATCCTAGATCTTTTGAACGTCCCCATACCATTACCTGATCTGGATTGAGTATGGAAAGCGCAGCTTCATCTCGGCTTTTTTCACTAAAAATGACAATTTACAAATGGTAAGCATTGAGAAAATTCATATAATTAATAATAAAATTTTATATATTTATACATATACATTTATAAAATCATACTTATTTCCCATCACATTTGGATTCAGAACACCCACAACGGTGCCAACAGATGTTTTCCACAATTTTTCATAAGTTCGTCCAAACAAAAAAAGACTTACAGTTTTTAAGCCTAATTTCAAATCACTCAATGTCCATACGATATAGCTGGAACCCTAAAAATAAGTAATTGGACCATGAGAATTTTTTTTAATATTATAACTAGATTTAATAGAAATTTTATAGCACATACTCTCTGTGATACTTTCGTTGATGATTTTTGTACGATAACACCACCTATGACCCAATCACTTTTCAAATTACCATGTGCAACATGAGCTTGTACTTTTGTGAAAGGTATGGCAGCTTTACCAGTCATTTTTTCACGAATTTTCTGTGACGACACCAAAGGATTTCTAAGATATGAAAAATTACTTATATTAATATTCTAAAAGAAAATTTCTTTGTTTAACAATTTCGGTATTAAAACAATGAAAGCATAACTCACATAATTCGGATACCAAATATGGGTTCCATAAAAATATCATTTTTCTCTTTTTTGGATGTTTGTACTTCAGGGAGTCCGAAAACGCATTTATTAATTGGTTTGTTCCAACTTGTTGAAGTTTCTTTTTCCGTTTCATTTCGGTTCTTTTCTTTCAAAAGTTTTTTTATTTCAAGCCCTTTTGATATAAATTTAGTTATATAAGTAAAATGGCAATGCATGGTCATCAAATATGAGTCTGATCTGGATGCAGGCAGGTACAATAAAAAAAAGCATCACAGATAATCAAGAAAGCATAGTTAATACTCCTACACCATATAATAATATTTCTGCAACATCGGTAATCGTCTCTGGGCTATACTAATCTCATTACAGCTTCATACTAGTTGAGAACACTCTTCCGAGACACACTATATTGTAAAATTTTAAAATTTATGTAATCTCTTAGTAGAACACCAGGAATGTTCCAAATATTGCAGCATTATTTGTCTCCAAGCTTCTGCTCTTTATTGTCACCTTTCGAAACAATGAAATATTAACAGGAATTTTTATTCTCGAATAATTACCAACTATAGCTTTGATGAGTACTTTAGAATTCTATACTGGAGAGAGTCATTTGGAAGCTTGGAGTTTCAGAGAAGCCTGAGCTATATGGGTGGGTTGGCTGCCAAGTGGTGTCACAAAAATTGAAAAATGGATTCACACCACTTATCATTACTAGTTTTTCGTATCCGACAAGTGGCGTGGTCCTAATCAATAGCCTGCTTACAGATAGAGCTGAAACGCTTTGGCAATCAAGTGGTGTTAAGTCCATTTTTCACTATTTTTGACTTACACCACTTGGCCCAACCCACCAACCAACCCGCCCATATGTCCGCTCCAGGGCAAACGAGAGAATGTGTGTAAGTATATAAACTAAAACGAGGTTTGATATTTTAGTAAAACTGGGCAAGCTAGCCAGCCACAGTGTCTGAGGAAACTTACGTTATTTATATTGTAGCCTGCTGAGATCATAAGACCAGAAAATAAATTATATTACAGTTTCATTTTTTAAACAGTCAAAAGCACTTTGTGCTGTTAGTCCTACTAAGTCAATTAGGTGCTGCACGCCTATGACAGATATTGGGTGCCTTAAGAAAATCTACCCAAAGAAAATAAACTACATATCCTTACCAAATTTGTTATATTTAGTCTCCTCAAAATACTTATTTTGTTCATCATCTGAAGAGTCTGTATCTCCTGAATGAATCACTGATTCTTTGGTTTTCAATTTATACTTCCCAATAAAGGAATTAGATTTAGGTGAACTATCATTAGTTTGAAAAATAAAATCCAATCCGACATCAGTCACACTAGAATTCTTTTTTAATGTCCCACCCGTAGTCTGAAACTCCGTATCTACATTCTCCACCATATCACCACATTTACTAGCTGAAATAAAGGGATAAACTATTTGAGTAACATTTCTGTTTACCTAACAAACCTAGTTGTAAACTAACCTAGTAACCTAGCTTACCTAACTTATTCGGTTGAACATTTTCGACATTTTCTGGGACATCAAAATGATCCAAAATAGCTCCCAAAAAATCATTTTCATCCATTGAAATAAAGAATGTTGTAGAAACTGTAAATTATTGTTTCAATAATATTGAGAAACGGAAAAATATTAATTAAATTAAAGAAAAAACTGTTTAGATGACCCACATATCCATAAATTGTGCTACTCGTTTAATGACTGACTCGCAAATTATCTATTTACATAAGTAGATAACAACGCAATGCAGGTTCTAATGCTATACAATTAGGCTCAAAGATAAAGTTACGATTACCAACAAGTCAACAAAAAATAATCGTAGACCACTAAAGAGAAAAATAAAACCATCTTCAACTCAATTGTTTAAAATAATACAATCTTGAATTAGGTTTAAAATAAGTATACTATCTTTATAATTATACACTGTTTATACTTTGCAATGAAAACAATAATAAAATAATCCTGGATATAAAAAATCAATTAGAAAATGCGCAGTCTATGAACAGTAAATAAAATTAGAAAATTAAATCTCTTGCCGATAGATAGAGCATAGATATCAAATCCTTTATAAAAATGACAATACTTTCTCTTACTAGGAAGTAAGAGAAAGTAAAAATTTGGTGTGAAACACTCACACAACTTTCTGTTACTGCAGTCTACAAAATTGTAATTGACAACAAATTTAATGAAATCGTCGTTTATAGAGAAAATCGCTCAATTCAAACAAATATATAACTTCTAAAAATATAAAATACTAAAAATAATTTTAGAGAATTTTGGAATATAAACACCGTACAATAAACTGGATATTATCCTGAAGATGGAAATAATATTGCTGCAACGTCGGTAAGAATTTGTATTCTTTCTATTCAACCTGACCAATCTCCGAGAACAGGACAACATCAAAATACTATATAGTTCGGATTTGAATGTGGTTAATATAATTTCAACGTGCTTATTAGAAACTACACTAATGTAGCTCCAAACATATTTTCGTCCATATATCTTGAATAATATCAATACTTATAATAAAAATATGTAAAATTGTGGAAAAAGAAACTTATACTATAGTTTATGGTGGATATATTTTACAATGTTTAACAAGCATTATTACAGTTGCTTACTTTTTGGGGTAGAGTACACAATCTCACAGCAATATATATCCCTTGTTTGAATTTTTTTTTCAACATATCAATGATGCTTATACAACATTGAACGGTTATACATAGAGATCGCTTTAAGAAGTTAGTTGCATTTAGTGCAATCAAATATTTACTGAAAATTCCAATGAGAAATGTAGTAAGGAATGCCTTGCCAGTACTTCCGCTTGGCAAAGCTGTAAAAGGAAGTATTCGATCTGTCAAATATTCCAAATCGAGTTTTCACCGGAAATATTTGTTTTGAGGTCTCTTAAGTATATATATGTACAAAATGTTTTTAGCGAAACATTTTGATCTGAATAAGTGTATGTGAAGAGAATATTATAAAAACGAAAAATCGCAGAAAGGTCAAAGTTGGTATTCCATTTAGGTATACCACCACCGTACTGACAAGAAAGTTCTGTGCGAAAACCAACAATAGAAAATGCCACTTTTCTGAGTTTTTCATTTTTTCTCGAAAACGATCAACCACAACGATATTATTTTTTTATTATAATTTATTTTCTGGGTGGTCCTGGTTATGCTTACCTTTAGAGTCTCTTCAGTACAAGGCCTGCGACTTATATAATATAAATATAAATTAGAAGCACTGCTAGTATTCCAAATTTGAAGAAAACCGTTTAACAAGTGCAACTTTACAGTATAAGTTATTTTTTGGAATTTTCTCGAAATATCTGTAACTATTTCCTTTAAACCTGGTATGCTAACTGCACAGATTTAAATGTACCATTTATATATGAAACGTTCCCCCCCCCCCTCCAAAAAAAAAATATCTCTTACTCCTAGTAAGAGAAGTATTGTAATTGTGTCAAATTTTCGATATCGAGTTTTCACGGAAATATCGTTTTGAGTCCCTGAGTCCAAAAAAGTGGATTTTAGCAAATGGTCTCTGTGTGTGTGGGTGTATGTGAACAGCATAGCTCGAAAACGAAAAACCGTAGAAAGTTGAAAAACTTGATATTACGTTTAGGTATCACCATGGGATCTGACGGTGCGTTATCTATCAAAATTCCTCGAACCAGAAGTACCACTTTACTAGTTGATTTTTTTAACTTTTTTGCGATTTTCTCTAAAATGTCTCCGACGATTTCCTTTAAACTTGGTATATCAACTACACATACAAAGAGCTACAACTTTTATTTCAAACATTTCTCCGGGAAAATTCATTTAAGGGCACTCTGGGGGAGGGGTGGGGTTAGGTTTGCATCTTAACTGCTATTTCAGTTTATTAGACAATTCTGTCATCTAAATAATGTTAATCAGAATTAAATATGTTGTTGAAATTCCGAGTTTGAAAAAAATCGGATAACCGGAAGTACGTTTGTTTTAACAGGTTTACTAAATAATTTTTTCACTTTTTCGCGATTTTCTCAAAAATGGCTCGGCCGATATTCTTAAAGCTTCTTATATAAACTAAACATGCAAAGATCTGCATCTTTTATTAAAAAACATTTCTCTGGAAAAATTCATTTAAGGGTACTTTCAGGGGAGGGGTTGGGTTACAGATTCCTCTAAAATGGTGTCGTAGTTGATTATATAATTCTATTAAACAAAATTAATTAGAAATAAATAGATGGCCAAAATTCCAAGTTTTATGAAAATTAGTAAACCGGAAATGCGTATTTATTGAAGTTTTGTCAGTTTTTGACGAATTTCGGTATATTTGGTGTATAAACTGTATCATTTGTCAATTATAATTTTGAGAACAGGAGTAAGAGTAAGTTGTGTGAGTGTTTCACACCAGATTTTTTTATTATTTCTAGCTGGTTCCAGATGTTTTTCCACATTTAGTTTGATTTATAAAGAGTGAACATAAAATGGTGGTTTCACTAGTTTGAATTATACACTCTTAACTAAAAAGATTGATTTTTTTTTTTATAATCGATAATAAGGATATGCTTGAAAGAAACCACAAACAGAACCTTCTACTACTTTAGATAAACCAAACTCTTATAGGTGCATAAAAAATCCGAAACCTATCAGAAATAAATGCTGAAGACATCTTAGGGGACTACCAGTGTGGTTTTCGTAAGGGAAGATCCACGACCGATCAGATTTTTTCAATGAGGATGTTAATGGATAAATTTTATGAAAATAATATTGACCTCCATCAAATTTATGTTGTTTTTAAGATGGCCTATGACATAGTCTCCCGGATAGGACTTGTTAGTCGTATGAGGGAACTCCAGATACCAGCCAAGCTGATCAGATTGGTAAAAATGGCCTTGACCAGAACCACGGCAAAGGTAGTAATTCAGAATACTCTGTTGCGGGGGTTTCCTGTAAATGTGGGGCTGAGGCAGGGAGATCCGATGTCTCCCGTTCTCTTTAATTTAATTCTGGAAGTGGCTGTCCGTAATATAACCGAGAATCCTGGGGGTAGCATTTATAACCGCCTATCGCAGCTTTTTGCTTATGCCGATGACGTAGCAATTGTTGCAAGATCGGCAGCTGCACTAAAATGCTTTGGGGGAATTAGAGGAAGGAGCCGCAAAATATGGTCTAGAAATAAATGAGGAAAAGACTAAATATATGGTGACCACTAGAAGATTGAGGAGATTCGGAGACTTACAGGTTGCTGAACATCGCTTTAAGGCTGCAAAAGATTTCAAGTATCTAGGCAGCCTACTAACGTGCAAAAACGACGTAAGCCTGGATATTAAGAGTAGAATAAGCGCTGGAAATAGATGTTATGCAGCCTTGTTGCCGACACTCCGAAATAAATGCATATCAAGGCAGGCAAAAGTCATCATTTATAGGACGATCCTCAGACCAGTAGTTTTGTATGGTTCCGAAACCTGGACCCTAAACGAAAGGCGGATGAAAGAAAGTTAAATACCTGGGAAAGGAAGGTATTACGGACGATATACAGGGAGGATGATCTTGTGGCCACAGCAAAGACAGGCAGACTGCGCTGGTTGGGGCATCTGCACAGGATGGATGCCAGTCGGGGGGGGCAAAGAGGCTCTATGAAGGGCATCCCGGAGGGAAAAGACCGCGGGGCAGGCCCCGTTTAAAATGGCTAAAGGATGTAGAAGAGGATCTGGGGAAGATGGAGTTAAGGCAATGGAGAAGGAAAGTGGATGACAGAGACGCCTGGCAGCAAATTCTTCTGGCGAAGGCCAAGGTTCTTCAAGGACCGTAGAGCCAATGGAAAAAGAAGAAGAAGATCAAAAATAAATCTGACTACGACGGAAACCAGCAATTAATATTTATTTAAAAATCCTTGGAAATAATATCAAATAATTGAAAAAGAAAATGGAAAGTGACAAAATAACAGATTTAATGTAAAAAAAAAATTTATTTTAAATAGTTTTATCATACAAAAAAATATTAATATACTTTTCCAATTTTAGATTTAGTTTCTTTCATTTTTTTTAATTTTTTTATTTTTTCTAATCAACATCTCATGCACTTCCAGTTGTAGAAAAAAAAAATACTACTGAAATTTCTTCTCTTGTCCCAAAAATTTCACTGGAAACTATAGGGGTTAACTTATGACCCATATCTTGATTCTGCTTGCAACTCTTTTTTTTTTCTCTTTTTACAAATTGTTTTTTAAAAAATAAATTATACAAGTTTTTTTTTCTGTTTTTTTTTTTTTTTTGTTAAGAACTAAATATTTTACAATCAATTATATAAACAAAAATTAAATAAATAAAAATAGAAATAAAGATATTTCTTGTTGTTTTTTTTTGTTTTTACTACAAAATTTTAAATAAATATTTTAATAATAATAGCCATGCATAGTTTGGTTTCTATTTTCTTTCTTTATTATTTATTTAAATTGTTATGGTAGGTGGAGTCTTGATTTTGGTTGTATTAAAAACAAAAAAGAAACTTTAAAAATCTTATTAAAAGTGAATTATCAGTTTGAATAATAATGTTAAAAAAAATCTAATCTACTAGCAAAATCAAGCTTTGTCTACAGAGAGGATCAATTTTGTAGGAAATATTTTATATTGAAAAATTTGTCGTGACATAAAAAAAAGGAATAATGGAAGTGAATATTTGATATTTTTTTTAATTGTATTAGGAAAAAATTATTTGAAAAAAAAAATTAAAAAAAAAAAAATATTAACAAATATAAACATTTTGATATAACTTTAATGGCATCAATGCTTACCTACTGCAAAATGTGTAAATTGACTTGTGTGGTTCCTGCAACAAATACAACTT
This sequence comes from Triatoma infestans, assembly GCA_011037195.1. Lineage (NCBI taxonomy): Eukaryota > Metazoa > Arthropoda > Insecta > Hemiptera > Reduviidae > Triatoma > Triatoma infestans. The sequence continues at coordinate 150,508 of JAAEAF010000699.1, forward strand.
AATATAAACCAATTTTGTTAGTGTGGAAAAAATTAAAAAAAAAAGCAACAGAATTTCGTTCGCCTCCTACAGTGAGTGATTCGTAAATTGTCTAGGTAATTATGAATGTTGTCTAAGTTGTATATAATTTCCTCTAATTGCTATTAGGAGAATAAAATGTTATAATATTTTAGAAATTAAATAAATTGATCGATTATAACAATTAGAGAAAGTTTGTATACAAAAAAAAAAAAAGAAGAAAAAACTGCTAAATCTCTGTATTTATAAAGACTTAACATTGTTGTATTTTCTAAACTCTTGTTGAAATTTATAAATGCTCTGGAAAGAACAAGTACATATGATAATATGACATGAATAATACATTGATGTGATACATTATTCAATCAATATGGCACCACAGCCATATTAGACGATTAAGTAAGTTGTTAAGCCGGATAGATTGCTGCTAAAGGATTATCTTATAACTTAAATATTCCAAACTTTTGTCACAATCTATAGCAAAATGAATTTTATTTGAGGGATTGGTAATTTGATTACTGCCCTAAACAGGGTAACTTTAAATCATAGGATATCTTGATTTGGAAAAACAGATTTTATATCAAATCGTTTGGCTATTCCAAAAATTCGAGCCCGCATTTCTATAAGGATGTCTGAAGAAAAGGATTAGTCATCATTTAAATTAAGTTTTGAGTATTGTTCGAATAGTCTCTACATCTTTTGTTTAGTTCATATATTCTATATTAAAGTAAATAGAGTAAAGAAGGAGTATATAAGTAAAGAATTGATAGGTTGCACAAACGTTTTTCATTTGAATGAAATGACAATGATTTCTTATTTATTTTGATTGATTTTTTTATTCATCAATTTTGTAAAAAACATGCTCTAAAAAGTGTGATCAAGGGAGAGCAAACATCGTGGAGCCAACGTGTGGAGAGATGTGTGAGTATAGGGATTTATGGACGTACAAGAACGGAGCTATATACCCATTTTATTTTGTACCATTTACGACACAAACCAAGATCTGCCAATTTTATTTTATTAAAATTATTTTTAGCAATGTGTTAAGGACATAGGTTATAATGGCGTCAAGAATCACTCACTAATATTGCGAATTGTTAAAAAGCATTTAAAGTTAGTAAAAATTCCGAGTTTAATTGAAAAAAATTATTATAATAAAGCTTGATAATTTCGATAAGAGATATCAACTTTTTAAGAGAAGTCAAGCTTTTAATTAAATTTTTTTTCATTATTACTGTGTAATTAATTTCATTATGAGAATGTGCGATAATGTCCAGTTCTAGCTATTTATTGGCTGTCTGGAAGAAAAAAAATGTTTCAAGCCCTCTGATTACAAAAAGAATGTTTATTTAATAACGAATGGCATTTCTAATCTGAACATTTTAGTCTAAATAAAAAGTCGCAGGATGCTAATTAGGTTAATTAGAAATGAGAGAAATGCATGAAAACGACTTGTGAGTGTTTCAAATGAGATTTTACTTTATCTTATATTTTTTTACTTAGGCCACTTTCATAATTACCAATCCTCTTTCAGCACACTCTAGGAACAGACAGCGATTTAGGACACATACGACAAATTTTATACTAACCTCACTCTTGATATGATGAAAGTATTTTATTAAAAAAAAAAAAACATCCAAAGGCAATGCATGACTTTTATAAAACTGAAATCAAAACTAGCTCACATAATATGTAGAAAAAACTAAGCTGAACAATTTAAACAAAAAAAAATAAAAATTAAAATTAATTTAATTCAAAATTGAACCGATATAAACTATTTCTAATGAAAAATAATTAATGGAAACTTTAAGATTATTAATATGTATATAAAATAAAAAAAAACTAACGCAATTCAATTTAATTGAAAGAAAAACTAAGAACATCTCTATGAACTTTTAAATTTTTGAATCTACTATATTTGGTAGGTCCGGAAAAACCTCGTATCCCGAGTTGTCACTAGTGCACCTTCCGTCTCCCCCCCAAAAAAAGTAACAAAAAAATAAATTTTAAACAAAAAGGTAACATTTCCCCCTTTTTCTTCACCGTTTTAGAAACAATTTTTTGTTTTCTAATATCACAGATGCACAGAGTTTTAAAATGGCACTTTAATATTTCAAAATACTTAAGAAAAAATAAAATAAAAAAATAAACTATTTTCAATCAAATTATATAATAATAAATTGAGCGTTTTATCTTTTTAAATATTAAATTAATTAATCTAAAAAAAAGTATCCCGATGAATTACTATTATACATTTAAATTCCAACACTTTACTGCTATATAACACGGGCTCTCATGCTGCTTTGATATGCTGAAATTTACATTCTTCATCTTTACAAACTCCAGACAAATCAAATGGACAAATTGGAACAAAAGGATCCCAATTTTCAGATTGTTTCCCTGAAACACTAACAATAAAAATGTATTAATAAAATAGTGTAATTAGTAAATTTTTTTTTTTTTTTAATTAAATAAAACTAATAATTTATCAAATACAATTAATTTTACCTTAACGATCCATTTGTTACGGTATTGCGTTGTTCATTATTGTTGATATTTCTTTTTGATTTTTCTATACTGGGCAACAATTTTGGTTGACGTGTTATTTTATTCGGTGCTTTATCAATTCGTCTACAAATTGGTATAGTTGGTATTGCTGTTTTTGATTTGTCCACTGGCATAACTCCTCCTTTTGGATTTAACTTCATAGTTTTATTTAATCCACTAGAATGATCTATTTCGTCAAATATCATTTTAGTTCTTAAACTAAATTCTCTCATTCTTAATTTGCATAGCTCCAAGTCTCTGCTAGCGGGCCTGTACATACATTGGTATAATCTTCTCCATAATCACAGATTTTTGTGTAATAAAATAATAAAAAAAATTAAATCATTCCCTGATTAAAGTTCAAATGATAAAATTTTATATATGACATATATAGATGGCTATAAAAAAAAGGACTGATTAAAAAATGCTATTACACATATTAGGGCAAACGAATTTGAAGAAATTTTCGCTAGGAAGCCAAGTTTGAAATCTTTAGAAACAGACCAGCTATAATTCCTATTATTTACTTCACTTACTACTTTAGAAAAGTACTCAAGTCGCTTCAGATTTTAAACAGAATTTTTAAATAAAATCTGCAAATCCCCCCCCCCCCCCCCAATTAGCCGAATATAATCAAATAAAGCTGGATGAATTAACTGGGCTGATTACAGTGTCGGGATGTCTATGAAATCTCCGAAAACCTATTTGGGAAACATCTTTTTTGAAATCAGGCGAGTTAGATGCAAGGATTAAGACGGTTGAAATTAACTATTCCACTGAACTGATCAGAGTAACACTTCAGGCGGACATTGTTAATTCATCTGCTAATAAAAAGGTTAGTAGTCATGTTTTATATCCGGCACGAAGGTTTTGGTTTAAATCCACTTAACAAAAGTCACTAAGAGGCCATAGTGAAAGGTTCTTTAATTTTCCGTAGTTTTCTCAAAAAAAAGTTTTCCGAGGATATGGGTACTAAGTGCACATATTCACAAGCGCCCTTTTTTATTGCAGCTTTCCGGCAGAAGGTTTACAGGATTGCTGGGGAGCTGTAACGGCTATGAGGCTTTCGATCAAAACATCAATAGGACATTACAATTTTTTTATTGGGTTCCAGAATCTTTAAAAATTAAGGACCATTTTTAATATTGTAAATATTCCAAGTGGTGCGCGTACAGACAGATTTATCTCAAGAGTTTGCGCCGAATAAAGGACTGCGGCAAGGAGACGCCCTAGCCTGCCTCCTACTTAACCTGGCGCTAGAGAAAGCCGTGAGAGATTCTGGTATCCAGACCAGCGACACCCTTCTGAATAAAACCGTCCAACTTCTTGCATACGCTGACGACATCGATATTATGGCAAGGTCGATGAATGCCATGAGAGAAGCGTTTTTGTCGCTTGAAGCAGCTGCCAGCTGACGGCTAGGCCTGGTTGTTAATGAAGCAAAAAACAAGTATATGCGCACGGGATGAGGTCCTTCCACCCAAGAGCAGCACCTGATGATCGCGCACTATAGGGAGGGTCAATGAATTTACCTATCTTGGATCTTTAGTAAATAGCGAAAACCAGGGGAGCCTAGAAATTAAAAGCAGGTTTACGGCCGCGAACAAGTATTATTTCGGCCTAGCAAAACATTTGAAAAGCAAGCTCATCTCTCGTAGCACAAAGTAACTGCTATACAAGACGCTCATTCGGCCAGTGCTGATTTACGGTTCCGAAGCGTGAGCAATAATGAAAACAGATGAACGAGCCCGGGCGGTATTTGAACGGAAGGTGCTTCGTAGAATCTATGGTCCAATGGTCCAATCTATGGTCTGATGGCCAGAACTGGAGAATCAGACATAACCGAGAAGTTTACGCATTATTCAAGGAGCCCGGATATCTCTAAGGTAATAAAACTTACCTGACTGCGATGGTCAGGGCACCTGGCGAGGATATGTAGGGAAGAGATCCCGAGGAATATTTTAAAGGGCACTGTGCAAGGTCCCAGGCCGGTAGGCAGACCAAGGCTGCGATGACAGGATGTGTGGCAAAAGACGCACTGGCAATGCTTGGATTCCGCAATTGGAGGGCGGCTGCGCAGGAAAGAGACGCCTGGCGGGCTCGTCTTGAGGAGGCCAAGACTCTTCATGAGTTGTAGCGCCAAGAAGAAGAAGAAATATTCCAAGAGGAGAAAATTGTCGATGGACAAAAGTTAGAATGGGAATGTCACCAAACTATTCTATATTAGATTTTTTGATTCATTACTATTGTATAAACCAGACTATGTCACCAATTACTGCTGCTGGGTTGAATACAATTAGTAAACAGATATTGAATCAACCAGACCAACTTACAAATTGAAATTCCATATAATACTTCATTAAAATTAAATAATGTATATTATTTTCATAAGTTGTTAATAACTAACTTCTTTTTGTCGCTTGGATCATTTTTAATAGTTACATCCGGCTGTGTTACATCTTGTTCAAGTTTTGCCTGTATAATCTTTTCTTCAGTTATTATTTTCTTTTTAATTTCAAACAACATCTTCTTCTGCTTTGCCATATTTAATTTAGCTATTAAAATTTCTTTTTTCTTTCGCTCTATATCCTCCTTTAGACTACGATAATCACCCATACCTTTCTCCAATTGTGCCACAATTTTGGCCAAATGATTTACATCATCTACGATTTTGGTACTGCAATTTGAAAATGAAATAAAAAATAAGTTTATCCAACGGTTTTCAACCAAAATTTTATCATTTTATTGACCTACCTATCATTTGACGTTGCAAACGATTGTGTAGTATTTGATTGTTGGGCAAAAACTTTTTTGGGGGGATTATTGGTCGTTCCTTCACTATTATTTGCAGCAGAAATCTCAATTTCTATTGTTTTTATAGATTCGCTAACATTTTCACCACATGAATTATCTATTTCCTCAATATTTTTACTACAAATATTATTTTCTTCATTATTTAATTGATTTTTACTTTTTAAATTTCTTGGTAGATTTGCTTCTTTTAACATTTCTTCAGATTCATTAGGAAGAAAAACTCTCTCTTTGGCAGCTTTTAAAACTTTTTCTTTTTCAGCTATTTGTTTTTTAAGGCGATGATATTCTTCTTGTTGCCAAGCTGGTAAATGTTTTAAAACCTGAAATGAAACATATTATGAACACAATTATGTATCTAAGTACTTAAATATAAAAAAAAATTAAGAAAGCTACCTGAGGGGTACTACAACCAGTGCTCGTCTTTTCATTTTTATCCTGTACTTTCATTTCCTATATATAAAATAATGATAATAATACAATTAGTAAAATTTAATGATTTAATCGCAACTTAAGACAAATAAAAGCACTTACTTCTTGAGCAGGAAGTTTAACTTCATCAGGTTTGGTTGAATTTCCCTCTTTTTCACCCTGCCCAAGCAGACCTTGTTTCAATTCATTTTCTATTCGTGCTTCTTGTAAAAATAGATCTATACTTTTAACTACATCCGGTTGTTCAGTTTGCACTTGATGTATTGTTTCATCTTCACTTGATGAATCTTCCTTCAAGGATATAATAAATTTAGGAACTATTGGTCCTTCAGTGCTACTTTGTCCTACAGACTGACTGATTTTTATAGGATTTTTCTTGAAATTATTCATATTCTGCAATATACCCTCCATTTTTCTTCTAGCTATATCACTAGATTTAATTTTGGCTATTCTTTTAAAATTTTCTTTGTTCACTTTTAAAGAGGTGAGTTTTAATTTTTTATCTGAACGAGGGTCAAAACATTTCCGTTCAGCTCTAAGCAAAGCTTTCCTTACCTGTTTTTTAGTATATTTTGGCCCAAAAGTTGTAGCATTTTCCAGATGTTTTTCTGGTATTCTACTAGATAAAGAACTGAGAAGCTGAGCCCTTAGTATATCTTCATCTATATCATCCCAAGGTTCACTACTTAAATTCGTAGGCGTACTCTCTGAATCATATGATACTAAAGGTTTTGAGTTTATATTAGTATCGACATCTACCTGTAAATCAGTTAAAATCTGGTTTTCATTCATATTTATGTTATTATCACTATGGTTACTTTTATCTTTTTCTTGTATTGAAGCAGATTCTAACAAATTTTTAGGTTTTTCTCTTTCTTTCACTGACTTCAGTGCTAGTTCACGCAATGCTGTTTCCTCATCACTTTCGTCTTCATTAAGCTCCTTATTGATCGCTCTCTCTGTTCTTATTATTTTCAAATCTCTTATAGATTCTTTTCTTTTACGTTTTTGCTCAGCATATTCTCGCCTCTCCAATTTCCTTTTCATCACAGCCCGGCTGGTATGCCACTTTTTACCATTCAATTCTCTTCTTCTACAAAGTTTATATCTTGATGACAGTTTTCTCACCCTTTTATTTCTTTCTATAGGTTCTTTGTTAGAATTGATTTCTTTCAAACAATTTTCCATGCAATCTTTTTCATTTGAATGATCATCAACTGTTTGGTGAAAGTCAGTTTTTAGAAAAGAAACCCCATCTTCAGGTAATGGTATTTGAGATGTATCTGGCACTAATGGGGGTATCTGTCTACTCGGAAGTGGATAACCAACAAAATCTTGAGGTAGGTTTCTATCAGCATTGGGCACCAGGTCTGTATTTTCTTTCAAAGGTGGAAATGGTATATTTCCATTTATTACTGGATATGGATACACCGAATATGCGCCCGGAAAACCAACATAATGTATAGGCATATCTGAATTTGGTAAGGGGTAATTTGGTGGATAGGGAAAATTTTCTAAAATATTATTTTCAACATCTTCTCCTTTATCATTTTTATCAATTACCATATCCTCAGGATTCAATAAATCTCCTAACATATTAACACCATTACAATCGGTTTGACCAATTTCATTGTCTTCATCTTTAATAATTAAAGAATTATCTTTATCTATATGATCTAAAACATATTCTGCAAACGAATCATCTTCCAAGGTAGATTTTTTCCTACAAATAAATCCTCTCTTTTTCCGTTCTTTGTGTTTCCTTAGCATAGCTGTTCGCAATGCTTCCAAACGTAAATTTAATTCATCAATGTCTTCTGTGATTATCTGCTCATTTTTATGAGTACCTTCAGTTTGTGAAGAATTGCCATGACTAGTGTTTGCCACTGAATTAGTTTTTGATCTATTAACTTCTTCCTGTATAACATGCTCTTCTACTAGTTTTGAAACTTCAGAGTTGTCAGCATTTACTGCTTTACTTTCAAGTTGGCAATGCACAGATTTTTCTGATGGAACCAATGCAATATTATTTATTGTATTGATAGGATCCTGTTTAATTTCTTTTAGTTCAACGATTTCAGAATTCTGATTTGATTCTATTTCTCTCGGTTGACAATCTATGGTAGCATCCACAGAATTTTCTACTTGGTCTGAAGTTTTTTGTATGGCTTCTTTTTCATTAACTTCTAATTTTAAGGGACCATCAGAGTCTAGATGTTTAATGATATTATCTGATTTTTGATCTTCTTCCTCGTCTTCAATAATTAAAATCTGACATTCCTCAACTCCTACATCTTTGGATGGTTCATCATTGGCATTATCACCCGTTGAAGAAGTTTTCTTTGGTTCTTCAATATCTTTAGGCGTTTTTACACCAATAGAACCCGATCCCACTAAACGCTTTAATAAACTAGATTTACCTCTAGGAGCAGTAAGTTCATTTATTTGGGTTCTTACAGGTAATTTTGGACTTGGAGATCTTGACCGTTTTCTTTCATGAGATCTACTATTTCCTAAGATAAAATACTTTTTTGCCTTATCAGAAAATTTCTTTTTATCAATACGATGTGGTAATGATTTATGGCTATCATAATATCGGGAGTGCTTATGACTGATTCTATTTTCCTTTTCGTGTAAATCTGCAAAAAAAAAAAAAGAAAATCATTACAGCAATTTGAAATCCATCGATTTTTGTGCGTAAAAATATAATTATATAATTCATGGATACAATAATGATTACAAAGAATATTTTTATACAAAACTGTAAATTTAAATGCAAACTTACGCGAAATATAAATTTAGAATAATCACCTCGAGAAAAAAAAAATCATTTAGAAGAGAAGTCAGTTCAGCCTATTTTATAGAATTAAAAAATGGTCTAAATTTATATAATCTATTTTAATCGTTCGTTATTTAATTTATTGTAGGTCTTATCGATCATTTCAGTACATAGAAGAGAACCAGCAGCCAACTGATCCTCTAAATAAGTAACTAGGCCTTCTGGTAACTCCTTGTAATTGGATAGTCAGCTACTTGATATTCAAAAGAAATCAGGATGGATATTAACTAAAATTGTATGTGGAATTAAAAGCATTTTACTTTTATTTATAAAACACATAATTTTCATAAATATGTAAAAGTAATAATTTCCAAAAATATAATTCCATAATGTAAAATAAGAACTCAAAAGTTAGGATGATAGTTAAATATTTGAAACAATACAAAAAAAAAAAGCTAACAATGCAAGATAAGTGACATAAGCTATTACTTGAATAAGGAACCATTCTTGTTTATTTTCTCAAAATGGAAAAAGTTGCTTGATTCCCCTTAAATAAAAATCGTCCAAATTATAAAATATTCTAAAAGTGATAAACTATTTTAATATCCAATAGTTTAATTCAGTGTTCTCGCAAGCAGTTTAAAATATTAAAATGTTTTTACTTATAACATTTCTAACCTAATATAGCCTCACTAAATCTGAAACATGTGGTCAAACCTTTAAAATTTTGTTTAGACAACATTCTAAGCAAAATTTTGTATTTTGGTTGAACACCTAAATCTTTTAAGGATATTAAGTACTAATTCCAAACAATGTACATTAAATAATACATAATTCTCAACAGAATAAGAATGTTAACATATAATACTGAATTTCATTTCTTCGGAAATTCTAGGTAAAGTCAATAATTACCAATAAAATAAATAGTACATCTTGAGTTGTATAAATAAATTCATTACAAATATTTTTATTAAAGATTATGAATATTGTTTACTAAAAATTATAAAAGACAATTAGTTTTGGTTATTAATATTTTAACTATAATAACAAAAATAAGAAATTAAAAAGTTACCTTTCTGAACAGAAAGACGGCGGGAATTATATTTAGGAAGTGTATCATGAATTGGTGAGAGAATTACATGGCTTTTTTTCTTTGAGTTGTGTACATCATGCACATGAGTAACTATACAATCAGCCGATTTGCCCTTTTCAGAATCTTCTAGAGTTTTACCTCGACGAATACGGGCATAGCAATGCTTGCCACTTCGTTCTTTCCTACAAATACTATCTTCTTTGCACTTATGTTCTTTTCGTCGGTGATGTTTTTCTTTGTGCCCATTAGAAACAGTCTTTTTTACTACTGCTGTAGAAACTTCTCCATGCAATTTTAATTCACTATCAGAACCACTAAACTCTTCCAAAGAACTAACATTATCATATAATGTATCTTCATCAAGTATTTCACCTTCTTCATAATCATCGGATAAAATTGCATCAGTATTATCAGATACTTCCATTATAAAAGTTAACTTTATTTCACTGTAATTAACACAAAATATATAATTCACATAACCAATCTGCACATAAAACTTATGAAATCATCGAACATATGAATCAGTCAATCACTGCCTTCTGAACATAAAAGGGTGGAGACAATGCGCTCCAAGTTGTATAAATTGACTACAGCGCTGAAGTGAATAGAAATGTAAACTAATTCAAATTTAAAAATATCTAGGTGCAATAATTTAATGGAGAAATTTATTTTCATCTTATTAAATTCAGATTAATGTTTCATTATTTCATAAGGTAATTAATATTTAATGCCTTCATTGCAGTATTTGGTACTGCCGTGGTTTAATTTGTTCAGTTCAGTGACGAGGTTCAATTAAAATTACTATTTTTTGTTACCCTATTCAGTTTTTAAAATGAGTTACACCACGTACTTTTTCAGGTGATAATTAATGAATTATTTTAATTATGATACGAAATGTTAATACATAAAATATTTCCTACTACAGTAATCATACTGTAAACATCTTGCAGTCCAACGTCTTCAAGCTATTAAACATAAATTATTGTTTACTATTAATTTGCAAACAGATTTTATTAATAATTACATAGTTAATATGCCATTAGTAGATATGAGTCTGCGTAACGAATGTAATAAGGAGATTAGTGAAGCGTCCAGCTTAAAATGTCACATGTGTTGCCTTCTTGTGCATGGGTCTACCGAATGCTCAGGATTGAGTAAGACTGAAATTAAGTCGGTGGGATTGAAGAGTAACAAGTTACTTTTCATTTGTAATAAGTGTGCTGGTTCTTCTGAGTCATCTAGTACTACTAGTGTATATCAGCTGATCCTTTCTCTGAAAGAGGAAATTCAACATCTCAAGAACGCATTAGGTACCCATCAATCTAACAGTTCCTCCAGTGATTTGGAGGCATTTATTTCAGAATATAATGATAGAAAAAAACGTGAGAGTAATGTCTTGTTTTTTGGCATTGAAGAATTAGATTCCCAAGATGCAAATATCAGGTTAAATCATGATAGAGAGCAGATAACTTCTAAATTAAGGGAACTACAGGTAGATGATGATCTGTTATCTCAAGATTTCAAATGTATGCGTGTTGGTAAAGCATCTTCAAATAAGAAAAGACCCATCCGTTTGGTGTTCGGTGGTGGCACAATTGCAAGAAGAATTTTAAGATTCAAGAAGATGATCCCGAGGGAAGCCTCCTATTCTATTGGGTATGACCAAACCTTTCAACAACGTAAGTTTTTGGCTGAACTCAGAATAACCTTAGACAATAAAATAAAAAATGGAGAGAATGTAACAATCAAGTACATCAATGGAGTCCCGAAAATAGTTAATAATATTTCAAAAAACTACTAAATTTTTCATTTTATTATCAAAATGTTAGAGGATTAAATACAAAATTATGTGAGTACAGACCTATTATTTCCTGTTTCAACTATGAGTTTTAGCATTATCTGAAACCTGGTTGACCGCTAAAGTATACAGTAGTGAATTATGTATGAACAATTATAATATTTTTCGCTGTGATAGAAATCCTTTAACTAGTTCTAAAAGTGCAGGTGGTGGTGCATTGCTTGCAGTTAATACCAAATATTCTAGTTTTGAAATTCCTGTGATGAATAAAAATATAGAACATATATTTGTTATGCTCTCTGTTAAGTCTTTCAAGATAATTATTGGCTGTGTTTATATTCCTCCAAATACCAACTATGATGTATATAGTAGTCATTTTGATGAGCTTGAGAGAATTAGTAATTTTTATAAAGTCAGTAATTTTATTTTAATGGGTGATTACAACATTCCAAATATTAATTGGCCATCTGATCATAATTACATTTAGTGTTTAGAAGCTAGTAGTAGTAATAAAATTGCCAATAAACTAATCCATTTTATGTCATTACATAATCTAAGACAAATTAACTCAGTTAAAAACGAGTACTCAAATATATTAGATCTTGTTTTGACAAACCTACACTTATACAAATGCATGCAAGTAGGCACTGGGGAATCTATTGTCAAATGTGACCCGTATCATCCTAGCCTTTCAATTGATTTAAATATTAAGAATTCTTCTTCTTGTAGTTATAATCGATCCGTAAAAAACTTTTATAAAGCTGACTATGACTCCATTAATTCTTACATATCTGTGATAAACTGGGATTCTGTATTTCATAAAAATAATCTAGATACTAAAGTAAAAAAATTCTATTCTATTCTATACGATGCTTTTAACCTATACGTCCCAACTGCCAAGATCTCAAATACATCTTATCCAGTCTGGTTCTCTAATGAATTAAAATTTCTTATTAGTAAGAAGAAATTCATTCATAAAGAATATAAAATTACTAGATCATTAAATAATTATCGTATTTATTCTGATCTTAGAAAGCAATGCAAAAAAATTTCCCAGGCATGTTATCGTGACTATATCCAATCTGTTGAATCCTCTATTCAAAAGGATTCCAGATACTTCTGGAGTTATATCAAAAATTTAAAAAGAAACCCCGATATTCCTTTATCAACTCAACTAGATGATGTCAGTTGTGATACAGACTCCGGCATTGCAAATCAATTTGCCAATTATTCTTCTGGTGTCTATCAAAACTCATCTGTAGATCTTTCATTATCTAATTCTATGTCAGTCTCGAATCCTCCTATTCTTGCCCATAAACTTAGTATAAGTTATGATTCTGTGGTATCTAAAATAAACTCATTAAAATCATATTCTTCCATAGGTCCTGATGGTATTCCAGCGCTGCTTCTCAAAAATTGCCTTTCACTTGCATTTCCTCTTTACCTTCTTTTTAATCACTCGTTGAGTACTGGTGAATTTCCGACAATCTGGAAACATACTCATGTTATCCCAATTTATAAATCTGGTGATCGTAAAAATGTAAAAAATTACCGCCCTATTAGCATATTATCTGTAATTCCAAAGTTATTCGAAAGTTTGATTTATGATATTATAGCTCCACCGTTACAATCTTTGATTATTCCTGAGCAACATGGCTTTATGCCTAAGCGTTCAACTACCACTAACTTACTAACCCTTCAACAATCTATCCTTAAAGCTTTTGAATCTAATCACCAATTGGACGTTATTTATTTAGATGTATCTAAAGCATTTGATTCTGTAAACATAAATCTACTTTTAAATAAGTTGCAAACATACGGTATTTCAAGAATTCTTCTTACATGGTTCCGAAATTATCTCACCAACCGATTTCAAACAGTCAAGGTTCGTTCTTCTTTTTCTCATATGATTCAAGCGACCTCAGGTGTGCCTCAGGGCTCTCATTTGGGACCTCTTCTTTTTATAATTTTTATGAATGATTTATGTAATGTCATATCCCATGTAAAATTCCTTTTCTTTGCTGATGACTTGAAATTATTCTGTGAAATAACATGTTCACAAGATTTCTTGCGTTTACAGAAGAATCTTGATAAAGTGAGTCTTTGGTTTCATGACAATCAGTTAAAATTAAACAATGCAAAATCCTTCCTTCTCTCTTTTTCTAGACCCTCTAAAAAATTTAGTAATCAATACAGTCTTAATAACCGTCCTCTTTCTACTGTTGACAGTATAAATGATTTAGGTGTCACATTTCAATCTGACCTGTCGTTTTCCATCCATATTGAGACAATAGTTAATAAAGCTCTAAAGATGTTGGGTTTTATTTCTCGGAACACCCGTAATTTCAATGATATTTCATCCGTTAAACATCTTTACTGCTCTCTTGTTCGCTCACAACTTGAATTTTCTTCTCCTGTTTGGTCTCCTTATCTTCTCTCTCACAAACACTCACTGGAACATGTCCAATATAAATTCTTTAAGCTGATTTCTTTTAAATTAAATATTCCTTATACTTCTAATAACATACCTGCACTACAAGAGCTTACAAACCTACCTTCTTTAGAATCACGCCGTACATATCTTGACTTTATGTTTATCTTCAAACTACTTAATAATCATATTGACTGTTCTTTATTACTTTCCCAGCTGAACTTTCGTATACCTCTTCATAACCATAGATTTCCTTCTACTTTCTTTGTACCTCATCTCTCCTATAATTATCTCCTACATTCTGGTCTTAATCGACTAAGTAGAATTACCAATAATATCATTCAACAGTTCCCTTATCTGGACATTTTTCATTCTTCCTCTCATAGCATTAAGTCTGCTCTTCTTAGCATTTCTCCTCCACAGCCATGGTCGCATAATAAGAAGTGAATGTTCACATAAATAATACTTATAGTTCCTTCTATGTATTTGAAATAAATATTTTTGGCAGTTTTATGTATTCTACTATATTCTTGTACATATGTAGTTTTATCAAGTTTCTATTATCTTGTATAGTGTTTTGAACATTTTGCATATATGTTTTATTATCATTATTATTACTGTAGTTATTATAAGTTGGACAATAACTGTGTAATTAATATTTTGTACTCAAATTTGTAATTTTTTTAGTTATTGGGCTCCGCCCGTATATATGAATATAAATAAATAAAATAAATAAATTATTTTAACTTTCATATACTGTTCAATATTTAATTCAAAATACCCAATGTTTTGGGAAAACGTAACAAAACATTGCTGTATTTCAGTATTTATCTTAGAGTGTGACACATCCATCTTCATATATTTAAGGGATTCGATAATAAGATAATAATTTTGAGAACCCGTGTGTGACAATGACAATTCAATAACTTTGGCAGCGTTCTCCTTAGTCCCTAAATAGAATTCAAAATTGATTTGTATCATTAACTAATAAGCTGTGGATTGGTAACAGATCATTAAACATATGTGAAGAGCTAAACAAACACCTCCATATCCCCAGAAATATATTCTAGCAACTAGAAATTGAAATTTTTATTGCTTATAGAGATACAATCTAAGCAATAAAAATCTCTAATTACTAGAGAAGTATAGGTACAGTTATATAATTATGTTAATCAGGAAGATTATAAATTAATAAATTAATAGAGTGCAAATGAAAAGAACAAATTATGCTTTACATTGACCAAAAATACAATGATAAATGATTCATACAATAAATAATATTGGTTAAACAAAATGATAAGGTGAGGAAGATTGGATTTTAATGTAGAATAATTTTTCTGAATTTTAAACAATTAGTTACAAATAGGAAAATATTATTGATTTTCTCATTGTCACTACCGTCAATAGTTAATAAATTAAATATTTTGTCGGTGATGGTGTTACAGTGGCCAATGTAGCTATTAATAAATTTGTATCTATATTGGTTTAAAACTGGACAAATTAACAGCAAATATAAAATATTATCTTCGTCGTCCTTACACAGCGGGCAGACAGAGTCAAGGTGAAATGTGACAGAGTATTGTGCATAGCTTAAGTGATTAGTGTACTTCCCAGAAAAATGTAACTGAGATATTATCCTCACTTTGCTGATATGATTCTTAGCTTTTATATAATCTTCACCAATGCCTAATGTACTACAAGTTCTGTAAAATATGTTGAAAGTGCTAGAAATAGCGGCATCCACATCTTTGCTAACTAGATGATTTTCCATTTTCTCTAGCAGGTTTTTATGGTTCTCTTTAATTACTCCTAAATTCTCTGGAGCAACTAGAAATTAAAAAAAATCAACATACGACCTGTCAAAAAGAATTTTATATGTTATAAAATGTAAGAGCAACATGTCGGCTAACTTTCTAAGTGATGGAGAAAATGAAATAAAAAAATGATGTTTGCATCATTTTGTTAATGATGTGTTCAAAGTTGATTTTGTAGTAGTTATTTGAAAAACAGTTGTTAAAATACAGTGAATCATCAGAAAATTCTAAATAAAAGTACGTTCATTTTTGTAATAGAAAAGAAATCTAGTATGAAACATAACTTTCTCTTATAAAATTGTAATTGATAAATTTTATATTTAGTATACCAAATTTAATGAAATTCGTCGGCGTTGTTATGGAGAAAATTGAAAAAACTGTTCAGTAAAAATGCACTTCCAGTTTACTAATTTTCTTTGAAACTCCGATTTTTGGCAATCTATGTATTTCTAATTAATTTTATTTAGATGGTAGAATTGTATAATTAACTATGATAGCACAACAGGATAACATAACCCTACCCATCCCCCAAGCAACCCGTTAAATGTCTTTACCAGGAGAAATGTTCAAATAAAATGTAGCTCTTTATGTGTGTAATTCACATTCACATTCCTGGATTAAAGAAAATCGTTAGTGCCATGACTCTGAATTAGAGACCTATCATCACTTTTGCTTGAAACTTTTGTCCGAGAAAATTCATTTAAAAAAGAAGTTTAGAAGGGGAGTGAGAGGGAAGTTATGCTTTCCTCATAATACTCATTTTATTAAGTTAAGAT
Source organism: Triatoma infestans (assembly GCA_011037195.1). NCBI lineage: Eukaryota > Metazoa > Arthropoda > Insecta > Hemiptera > Reduviidae > Triatoma > Triatoma infestans. Next base: position 167,007 of record JAAEAF010000699.1, read on the forward strand.
TCTCCCATTGATATAAGAAGACTTTTGAAGGTAAGTAACCATTTAGTATAAATTATTAGTTTTGAAGAGAATTTGTCAAGTCTAACTAACTCTGTAGACTAGAGTACACTCGTGTCAGTATTTCACAGCAGATTTATTTAAGGAAGGTTTGATTGTTGTTACATACATACGTCTATCTTTTACCTTTCTGTTTATTAAACAGATTTAAAGGTGCGTCTAAACTGGACGTTCTGCTCCGCGCCGCGCTGCAACAAACTCCCTCGAACGTAGTTAAACCGCACAAAGCCGCGCAGAACCGCGGTTCTTCATTATGAAGGTTCTTCATTATGCAAGCATCTCATCATGGAGCGGGTACGAAATGCTAGTGCTGCTTTCATAGTATTGTATCATATATTAAACGAAAATAAAGTTAAAAAGCGTAGGAAACGTCGGCTTGGGTTACTCCGGTATTAAAAGGTCGGGAGTTATTTGGTGGGGAATGCCTTTTAACATCTGCGACACTGCAGTCCAGTCCCTTCGATATCTGAAGCCAAGCATCATTTTTTTTACTTTCTCTTACTCCTAGTAAGAGGAAGTATTGTAATCGTGTCAAATTTTCGATATCGAGTTTCACCGGAAATATCCGTTCTGAGTCCACTGATCCAAAAAGTAGTTTTTTTAGCAAATGGTTGTGTGTGTGTGTGTGTGTGTGTGTGTGTGTGTTGTGTGTGTGTGGTGTGTATGTATGTATGGTATGTATGTATGTATGTATGTATGTATTATGTATGTATGTATGTATGTATGTTGTATGTGAACAGCATAGCTCAAAAAAACAAAACCGTAGAAAGTTAAACTTGATATTCCGTTTAGGTATCGCCATGGGATCGGCGTACGTTATCTGTCAAAATTCCTCAACCAGAAGTACCACTTTACTAGTAGGATTTTTTACTTTTATGCGATTTTCTCAAAAATGGCTCCGATGATTTTCTTTAAACTTGGAACATCAACCACACATACAAGGAGCTACAACTTTTATTTGAAACATTTCTCCGGCAAAATGCATTTAAGGGCACTATGGTGGAGGGGTGGGGTTAGATTTTCATCTAAAGTGCTATTTCAGTTTAATTCTGCCTTCTTAATAATGTTAATTAGAATTAAACATGTTGAAATTCCGAGTTTGAAAAAATCGGATAACCGGAAGTGCGTTTATTTTAACACTTTACTAAATGATTTCTTCACTTTTTCGTGATTTTCTCAAAAATCGCTCTAAAGATTTTCTTGAAACTGCATATATACTAAACTAAACATGCAAATTTCTACATCTTTTATTTAAAACATTTCTCTGGGAAAATTCATTTAAGGGTATATTTAGGGGAGGGGTGGGGTTACAGCTTCCACTAAATTACTATCATTTGTGTGTCCGTGATGATTGTACAATTCTATCCTCTAAACAAAATTAATTAGAAATAAATAGATGGCGAAAATTCCGAGTTTTAAGGAAAATAGTAAACCGGAAGTGCGCTTTTATTGAATAGTTTTTTCAATTTTCGACGAATTTCGTTAAATTTGGTACACAAACTATAACATTTGTCAATTATAATTTTGGGAACAGGAGTAAGAGAAAGTTGTGTGAGTGTTTCACACTTTTATTTTTTAAATGGTCGTTACTGTTCTTAGCATCCCACAATTTTCTCGGTTCCTATATAAATCAATAAGTTGTTCAACTTTTTGACGGTCCCATTCCAGTGTGATGAAAAACAAGAAGGGATCGCAAGCAACAGTCAAAACTCCGTCCCAATACACCGCGCACGAACAAACGTTTTCTTTGATGCACCGACACCGAGTGGGTAGCGTACCTTGTGAACCGAGTGTAGGTTCCAAGTTGCACGGAGTGGCACAACTTGCCGTCACAATAGCCTGCTCTGATCTGCGCCGCTTCTAAATGAACTGTTCTGCGCGAAGCAGAGCGTCCAGTGTAGACGCACCTTAACGTTGAATATGTGGATGGGTCCGCAATGCTGGATAACATCTGGTATTTTATCCGTCGTAGTAAGCACATTTATACTTTTCCTGACCGTTTCGGATTTTCATCCAACGTCAGAGCAAATTTACTAAGTTCGTTGCTTCAACGCCATGTTTCTGTTACACTCACACTTGTTGGTTGTATATATGTCAATTTAAACAGTCTCTTTAGAATCATGTATACTTAAACTTATGTAAACATTCATTAGTTGGAACCTCTTTTTTTGTATGTGAGTTGATCATTCTGCTAAACGTAAAGTGTACCTTATTTCACTGTTGCCTTATATGCAAAGGTTGCATTACAAAAGAATAAATAGAAATGAACCCTAATATTTATTTCTATTGAACCCATTTTTATTTATTAAAGGATTTCTAATTAGCTAATAAGATTTTAAAAATTTAGAGCCTTTTAGTATAATTAAAAAATAATTTTCTGTAGAAAAAGTAAAAAAATTAAACTTAATATGATGTACAAATTTTAAAAATTAATACGTTTTGTTATAGATTTTCACTTTAACTATCAAACTTATAATACTTAAACGATCAATTTCATTGAAGCGCTTATTACGTTCAAACATTAAACAATTGATGAATAAAATAAAAAAAAAATCAATAAATTGAAATTGACTTTAACCTAATTTATTGCTTACCTACTAACTAATAAACAAAGAACAAAGTCATCAACATTCTGAAAGTTTGTTTCAATAAATCATTAACAGAGTAAATAAAGTTGACTGGGCAATTCTTAGTCCAGGCGACTTCTTTCAATCTATTTTCATTAAAAGCTTAATTTATTTTGAATTGAAATATAATTATTAATTGAGAAAGTTCCTTTTTATATTTTCTCTCACTGCCAATTTTTATTTTCTCTTACGGCCATTAAAAACCACCGCTACGGATTTGGAGGTTCTTTTAGTTCTATTCCCACATTTATATTTATATCATTTATTATTTATATCAAGGGGTAGCCAGAGAGTGGCAATTATATTATTATTGAAGCGACAAGCTGCTACGCTCTAGGCATAGTAGAGCATATCAAAAGCTATGCTAGAAGCAAAGATACAATTTTGCGCCTTCTCTCCGATATGATTCACTCCTAAATTTAGTGTCGACAAGCCTTTCAAAGTTCTGATACCAGACAGACAAGCTTGAGAGCGTGGACCAACAATATTATACGGACGGCTCCAGGATATAAGGTGGACGGAAGCCGGGATGTACGCTACTAATCCTAGGTGTGACATCTTGGTAAACCTAGCTAAGCTAGCCATTCTTTCAGGCAAAGCTACTCGCAATAATTACCTATGCTATTGAGATAATGAGACGAGGGATACATAACTCCAGAGTCGGCATCTTCTCTGACAGCCAGCTGCCAATCTAAATTTACCCAGTGCTATTTACCCAGGCTTACTATGGAATGTGTGTGTGTGTTTTTTTTTTTGAGCATAACTCAAAAACAACTTTTATTTTTTTATTGATTTTTTCAGGAATTCTCCATTCTGGGAGGGTTTAGGAGCGCTAGAACAATTCTTGCGTAAAATCCGAGTTTGAAAAATCAATTAACCAGAAATATACTGAAGAGTTTTTTCTCAGTTTTCATGATTTTCTCGAAATTATGGAGGTCTATAATTTTTATATGAAACATTTTTTCCCGGAGAAAGTTGAGTTTAGATGGTTGGAAGATAAAGGTAGGACCTTCAGAGCTACCGTAACCTACCCTCTCTAAGTGTTATTTCAAGTTAATGGACGATTTCTTTTCCCAGATAAGGATTAAGAACATTAACAAAATGTATATTGCAACCATCCAGAAGTAACAAAACTTTGCCAACATTAGGTGTGTTGTAGGTCTTTCTTACCAGATATATTTTTATATTAAATGTTTTTCATTTTTTTTTTTATTGCCGCGATAAGTGTTTCTGTTGTTACAACAACTGTTGTTGTTATTTTAAAATTTAAAAATATATTTAAAGATATATTTGATTTTATTGATTACTAAGTTCTCTTATGTTTTCTGAGATTGAAATATTGGTCGACATCCTCGCTCTAGTTTTTTTTGTTATAAATATTCTTGATAAACGACCATTACATCCGGTCAAGAAAAGGAAATACGCTGGTTTGTAAAAATATTTACAGATGTTTATCAGCACCGCAGACTCAACATGAAGAAGTAAGCGTTCGATTCAATTAGCAGCATCGATAAGTAAAATTGTGAAGAATCAAATCAGCAATAGCAAGCAACACCAGCACCAGCGAACATCAGAAACACAGCAGTAAGAAGTTTGTAGAATACACGCACGCCTTTTAATAAAACAATTGGCTTTCACCTTTTGGTTATTGATAATATTCAGGTTGTTAACACTAGAAATCATTATTTCAGGAATATATTCTTCGAAATCTTTTCACGAAAACCTTGAATGAAGACTAATAGCCAATTATAATAAAGGTTGAATGTTTGTAATAAGAGCATTACACTCATTATTCTTTAATTTTTAATTAAAGTACTATACTTAAACTGCTTTGCCAGCTCCTTCCAGACCTTAAATAATTCAGTTCAAAAAAAACTTTTTTTGTTTTAATCTGTTTTTGTTTTGTTTTGTTTTTTATCAAAAGCCTTATACCAGCTTAATTAACCTTCTATTTATCAAGTTTAACCTTTACTTGTTAACTCTTTAAAAAAAGTTTAATATAATTGAACAAAAGGCTTCATTTTATTGAAAAAAGGTTTATTTTAAAGGTAACATTTTAATTTAATTAACAAATAAACTTTTACTTTCTGAGTAAAAACAAAAATCTTAACAGAAGTTAATGACGGATTCGGCCGGTATTGTGATCCAAACTCAGATAGTTCTTTTAATTATTTATCTGAACTGAGTATGTTATTTAGGTTTCAGGGAAAGTTGTTAAATTTAAACTGAGTTCCTGGATGGAAATGGATCAAGATAAGGAAATTCGCCAGTTATGAGACCGTTTATCATTTTCTTGGAAAAGGTCCGGCATTTTTTTTACTTTCTCATACTCCTAGGAAGAGGAAGTATTGTAATCGTGCCAAATTTTCGATATCGAGTTTTCACCGGAAATATCCGTTTTGACGTCCCCTGAGTCCAAAAAAAGTGGTTTTTAGCAAATGGTCTGTGTGTGTGTGTGTATGTATGTATGTGTATGTATGTGTATGTATGTATGATGTATGTATGTATGTATGTATGTATGTAATGTGTGTGTGTGTATGTATGTATGTATGTATGTATGTATGTGAACAGCATAGCTCAAAAACGAAACATCGTAGAAAGTTCAAACTTGATATTCTGTTTAGGTATCACTATGGGAACTGACAGTAAGCCAGCGGTCAAAATTCCTTAACCGGAAGTACCACTTTACTAGTTTTTTTTTTACGTTTTTGCGATTTTCTCAAAAATGACTCCGACGATTTTCTTTAAACTTGATGCATCAACTACACATGCAAAGAACTAACAATTTTTTTATTTGGGCGGGTGTTGGTGTAGTGGTTATGAGCGTGGACTTGTAAGTGGGAGGACCCCAGTTCGAGTCCAGCGTATAACTGCTAAATTTTATAATTGTTTAAAAAATGTTAATAGTAAAGTAGGTGCTTCCGCCCCCGTCCACGACACCTAATTTGGTAGTTGGACGTTAAGCCCGCCTGAAAAAATAGGCATTACTTTACTTTTACTTTACAATTTTTATTTGAAACATTTTTCCGGGAAAATGCATTTAAGGGCACTTTTAGGGGGTGGTGGATTGTCCTCTAAAGTGCTATTTCAGTTTACTATACAATTCTATCATCTCAATAATATTAATTAGAATTAAATGTGTTATTGAAATTCCGAGTTTGAAAAAAGCGGATGACCGGAAATGCGTTTTTACTAAAATGTATTTTTTCGGTCTTCTGGTATTTTTTTTTAATTTCTTGCAATTTTCTCAAAAATGGCTCTAACGATTTTCTTCAAACTTGAAATATCAACTACACATACAAAGATCTACAACTTTTATTTAAAACTTTTCTCTGGATAAATTCATTTAAGGTCACTTTTGGAGGAGGGGTGGGGTTAGGTTTTCCTCTTAAGTGTTATCATAGTTGATTATACAATTTTACCATCTAAACAAAATTAATTAGAAATAAATAGATGGCCAAAATTCCGAGTTTCAAGAAAATAAGTAAACCGGAAGTGCATTTTTACTGAACTTTTTTTTTCTGTTTTTGACGAACTCCAACGAATTTCATCAAATTTGGTACACAAACTATAAAATTTGTCGATTAAAATTTTGAAAACTGGAGTAAGAGAAAGATGTGTGAGTGTTTCACACAAGATTTCTTGATTCTCGAAGGCGTTTCCGGTTCGGCAATTGCTTAAATTTGCTCGTCATATTTGGTGCGTAAGATGTATGTAAATACTTAAGCAAATCAGACTAATACTTTATTTTGTATATTTATATAGTTGTACTTATTCTCATTGCATTATAAATTTAAAAGATTTGATTATTTTTCTCTTTTACCAAATTGAATATGTTAATATTTCAAATTCGGCTGGACGAATTTTCCGGTTTGCACCATTTAATACAGAATGGAACTACAAATATGAGTTACTTAGTATATATATGTTACCGGCGAAGTATGAAATTCAGGCATTCTATGAAATTCATCCTGGACGAGCCCCCATTTATTTTATTCCATCCCAATTTCAAAATATATTTTAATTATAATCATTTTAAAGTTAAATTATTTTACTTAAAGTACCAAAACTATTGAAACACCATTTGGAATATCATGATTTATTATACTGAAACACTACAATAGAATTTCCCCAAGTTAAGAAATGAATAATAAGAATATTTAAAAGAATATTTTCAAATACATAAAATTTATCATAAGAAATATAATCTGGTATCTGATATAAACCACGTATGGTATTAATCTGGTATCTGAATATAAATCACGCATGGTATTATATGAAGTGCTTAGATTTCATACTTTGCCGGTAACATATATATCAAGTTGAATGCAAATCATTGAAACCGTATGCAAAATCCTTAATAAATACATTAGATCAAGTTTTACATTTCTTTCTGAGAGAAACCGTTTTGAGTTCTCGAAATTTAAAAGAAATATTAATTATATCTTCTTGCGATGTTATTTCATTTAAGTTTAATAACCAGACAGAAATATTACATTTTATATGTAAATCATTTTTATTTAAAATGTTGCAAATTTTAGATTCACTTGAAATTATACAAAGTTGGTTAGTGTGAAACAATGACATGAAATAGTTTATTCATAATGAACTAGGGCCAAAGATATCTGTATTAAATTTATAATTAACTAGCCAGATCGAATAGTTCCCAGTAAAAATCATTATAAATATATACAGCCTTACTCAAATATATTAAGAGATTATAAAGAACAGTATGAGCAAACAAATATTTATATAATTTTAAATAACAAAAACTGTATTTATTTTAACTTTACATTAATAAAGTGGATATTAAATTTAATATTTATTAAAAAAATGTCCAAATAAACAAATAATTCAGTTTGGCGTGGGATTAATGAAACTGTACTTAAAGAAAACAAACCCTGAAATATAGTGTTTAAAATGTAATTGAGTATTATACAATGGTTGAGAACCAAAAACATTCAATAACTTTCTCATAATTAAAAAAAAAAATCATCCTAACTAACTATTAATAGCAATTCATAATCGATCATATATTTTTCTTTTTTATGAGACACACTTTGTGAATTGTCTCAAGTTCTTTTTATTAATAAAAATTCAATAAAAATTATATCTTCTGACGACATATTACCAACTATTACCGTAGCTGATGAAATAACTCCATACATAAGATAACTAGTAGTTTAATTGGGCAGGTACGTTGCTTTTTAAACGGGCCCTAGATACTAATTTTATCATTTAATTGTATACTAGATTCTCCACTAGCAGCTAATGGAATGTTTTATTATATATATGAAGTACTGCTGTGAAATAATTCTAGAAACAGTTGTCTCATTACGTTTAGTGTCTACTAGTTATATACTTTTATAAAATTAATATTTTTGAAATAGTTCTCAAGCTGAGTGAAACACTTTAATGTTTGTAAAATTTCGCTGCAATGCCTTCTAAAACCAAAGGCTTATGAAAAGATCTCTCTATATGAATTCCTTAACATTAAAACAACTCTGAAGTCCAATAGTTCTGGAGTATTGCCACTCTTCACACAACTTTAGAAAAGGTAAGAGTGTATGTGAAAGGAAAAGAAATTGAAATACCAATAATTACATTAAAATCAGAAGAATTTTTCCGTATAACTATAAAAACTTTTAAAAAGGAGAAAAAATGTGATCTAGTTAAAGTATTTTAATTAATCAAATTAAATAAAAATTTGTGTTCTATCAAATGAACTTATTTTTAGTTATATAATTCAAATACAAATTTGTATTTAAATAATTCAAGTACAAAAAAAAGGTTAATCTGTTTGATAAAGGATTAATTCAGTTAAAAAAAAGATTTATCGCTTGTAAAATTCTGTTAAATATTCAAGATATTTTAATAGTTAATGTACAAATGGGTAAGAGTAAGCTTTAAGGGCAGACAGTGGTAACTTTCTGCCTTTGAAATCAGAGACAATTTAAATGATTCGAGTTCGCAATGCTGTCAAAAATTAAGAGATTTTTCGTGTGAACTCGTTTTTTATTTTTGATAGGTTCATTTGGTGTTCGACATAGATTAGAAATTGCTTCAGACGTGCAGAAATTAAATTAAACTCTATCATCAGTTTAATTGGCGAAGATAAACTAAAGATTCTTTTGTAATAGATTCATTTAGTAGTCCGATTTCGGTCATTCGTCAAACATCGGCAGTATGTCTTGAAAAATAGTGTGATATTGAAGAGTGGCAAAAATCATAGTCCGAGCAATATTCTTCCATTACAACACAAATTAACCATCGTTCGCCCATCTTCGGCATTGTGAGTTGGCCGGTTAGCAATTATAATCATGGTAACGGGATGACGGGTGATTGATGATGGTGAATTAAGAGAACCACTACTCTAACTGAACTCTCAATTTATATTTTAACAAATTTACTAAGAAGGGGAAAACTAAGATAGTAGAGTGACCTCGAAGGCAAGAGTGATGGTTGTTGATAGTGTGAAAAATGTAGAATGATAACGTTCGCTGATGTGACTCGCTTGAAGAATGAACTCTTGCTTGTTCTATCGGTGGTGAACTAGTGTGACTAGTTTGTAAACATTTCAAGATTGAAGTCGATATAGCGATTGATTTTTACTCTTTAACGTTTATCTGGTGACAGATTTTTAAGTCCCTCAGATGAACGACTTTTATTCAATTTCACTTACCGCTAGATACACCTTCTAGTTTGAAGCCTATTCGCCAATGCTCTGTATTGGACGTGAAAGATGGTTTTTAAAGATGGGCATTGTTGAAGTCTTAAGTGGCGCCACTATGCATTTGTTAATGGAAATATTGATTCCAGCACTATATGTAGCTAGTTTTCTGGCAACTGGTTCCATTATAGCGCAATGCAAATTATATTGTAATGGAAGAATACGGCTGTGACTATGATTTTGCTAAACTTCGATCTCACTGTTTTTCAAGATATATTGATGATTGTCGAATGACTGAAACAGGGCTACTGTGAAGCAGGCTATCATGAAAGAAACTTTAATAAGATTATCTTATAAATGACTTATATGTTTATCTTAAAAGTTTGCAACAATTGAAATTCTTCGCCGACTAAACTATTGGCAGAGTTTAATTGTAATTTCTGGCAAGTCTGAACACTTTGTCGCAACAAGGATACTTGCTAAGTACATAAACTGAAGTTGAAGTAAATACATAGTAATGAAATAGAATATTAGTAGTTTGAAATAGAATAGTGCCAGAATTGTTTCATTAATTTACATGTCAAATATAGTTGCCTGATTATAATTTTTTAACCACTTTCCCTGAATAAAGTAAGAAGTTGACTCAGTAGAAAATTAACTTCTTATTTTAATTCAGAGATTCAAATACCTATATTAAATAATGGTTTTTGATAATTCTTATTATTGATTATCTAAGTACCATTATAATGAAATCATTATAGCTTACTGTATTTTACTGGGAGAGATTTCATTTATGATTTCATTACATTAAAGACAAGTCTTCAGGAATAGTTTACATTCCACAGAGGGTTTGGTAGGCTTACAACTAAGTCTCATACATGCAAATAGGAATGAAATTGTACAGGAATGTTGTTGCGGAGAATACAAAATGGAATCCGAAACGTTCTAGAAAAAATATTGCAACAAATACATACTGCTTTGTTTTATTAGTTATTAATAGGTACTATAGTATTGCGAGCGTATGAAATTTTTAAAATTGAGTTTATTTTTTTGAAAAGCAGAAATATATGTTTTTAGATCTCTTGATTATAAGACAGTTTGTCTTTTCTGGCTAATGGTATGTGTGTATGTGTGTGTTTTGTGTATATTCTGATAGGCATCACGAATGAACAAGGTTTTGTTGAAAACCCCACTCTGTAAATGGTTTCATGAAAAAGATAGATGATGATAATGATTACTATTATTTTTCCATTCATTAAGTACTTAAAGGGAAGGTAAGCTAAGTGGTTAGCGTACTGAACTCCCATGCGGAGGACCCGAGTTCGAGTCCAGCTGTGCTGCTCTTAGATTTTTTCTTCCTAGGAGCATCACTGTCCGGTGAAAGACAGTGTTGTTTGTAACGAAAGAACAGAACACTGTCCGGAGGCCGGCAGTGCGATGAGAAAGCTAGGGACTACCAAAGACCAATGTTGACGCGCCTTAAATTGAAAAAAAAAAAGTTCTTCAACAATTAGTAAATGCTGTAACATTTTTATACTTTCTTTACTGCTATAAGGGAAAGGACTGCAATTGTATCAAATTTTCGAATTTGATTATTCACCAAAAAAAAATACATATCTGGGATCCAAAAGTTCGAAAGAGTGAATTATAGAAACTGATGTGAATGTATATGTATCTTCATGTTTATGAACAACATAGCTCAAAAACGAAAAATCTCAGTGGTCGATATTCCATTTGTGTATCAATAACGGTCCAGACCGGAAATCATGAAAAGTACCATTTTACTAAATGAATTTTTCAGGTTTTGTTTTTGTTAGCAAAAAAAAAAATACTTCCGATTTTCTTTAAAATCTTTATGCATTTTGCACACATGCAATTCTACCACTTTTATTTGAAACATTTTCTGGGATTAGGGAACGTGAGCCCCTTCCTCAAAAGTATTACTCAGTCTATTATACGGTTCTATCAATTCTATTATATTTATGCAATTCTTTGCTGTATTTTGGATGAGAGGGTGCGTAACACTAATTTAAAAGGTGTTTGTATCTGCTCGGACAGCCAGGCTGCGTTGAAGGCGCTTAATTCATGTGTCTTCACTTCCAGATTGGTGTTGGAATGTTCTAGAAGACTGGAAGATCTTTCTTCATTAAAGGATGTGCTTCTGGTCTGGGTTCCAGGTCATATGGGAATTTTTGGTAATGAGGAGGTGGATAGGTTTGCCAAATTAGGTGCCTCTCTCCCTTTCATTGGTCCAGAGCCTGCTGTTGGTGTGTCTTCTGGCACATGTTTGTCGGGCTTTCAGAAGTGGATGACCTCGCAGCACTCATCCTTATGGATGAGTGCAGTGGGTTGTCGGCAGTCTAAAATGCTCATTGGGGGTCCGGACGGAGCTTTGAGTAGTGGGGTCCGATGTCTTTCACGGACCTCCCTCAGGTATCTGGTTGGATTCCTCACTGGGCATTGTGGTTTAAGGAGACATCTCTATATAATGGGACTTGTGCCTGACCCTTTTTGTAGAGTTTGTGAAACTGAGGAGGAAACACCCATGCATTTGATGACGAATTGTTTGGGTTGTGAGGAGATTAGGTTTAGGACCTTCGGCCGGAATAGGATGTCGGTAGAGGATCTTAAGCTGTGTCCTTTTAAGGTTTTGGTCCGATTTGTTCGGTCTGTTGTGAAATTTAGATGGTTAAACCCTGGGCCTGGATTTTCATTCTAGTCCCAGTGATAGGTATTCTTTAGGGGTAGCTATATGGGCCCGAGGGGGCTTTGGATAGCGTAGGGTTTACTTCCCTCCCCTTTTGTGAATAATAATAATAATAATCCTTATATAATTTAATTGAGAATTTAATAAGTTACCATGATGCGCTGACTAGAAGCACAAAAGTTCTGATCTTCATTTTTTTTTTTAATAAGTACTTATAATTACTCTAGGAAAAGATCTAACATTTCTACCTGAATTTTATTGAATGGGTTTAATGGTGCCGTTGGAGGCTTAATGGAGGCGCCACTATGCGTTTGCCTGAATCTTTTTTTTTTTCGACAAAATCAATTTACAGATGTTCTTTAGAAAGGGTGACATTAGAGTTCACTCTAAATTCCTATGTCAGTGAAGTGTACGATCCTACCAGTTATAGGAATGTTAAATATGTTGCTAAAATTCTGAGGTCAAGAAAAAGAAGTGCAAATATTCTTATTTTTTTACTTCTCTTACTGCTAGTTTTTTAAAATTAAATTTCCTGGATTTTACCAACAACCACACTAAGCGGGTAAACTTGATATACTAACTACTTTTATAAAGCTTTGTCACTTTTGTTAGATACTTTTTATGCGTTACGATATTTTAGAGATTTTGCTGAGGGGGGGACTAGAATATTACGCTGGTCTTTTAACATGTCATTCAGCAGTACAGTATATAGGTTACCCATTCATTTAGCAAACACTTAATATAATTATTGTTAAAAATTGTGTCAGAATTATAAACAAGATGAATTCTTGCTAAAGTTTTGATAATTTTATTATCTTTTCCCAAAGATCATAAATTCTATGGACATTCCCAACCACACAGGCAAAAATCTTGCTTCTGCTCAATTCCCAGCCACACTCTTTCATCCTCTTTTTTTGGTTATTCTCTTTTTTTGTTTCTGTTTTTGTTTTACATAAAAAAAACTCACAGTCACAATTCAACGGTGAGTTATTCTTTATTCAACGGTTCTTTTTTTATACATTTAATATTATATAATTAATTGATTTTAGTACCGGTTCCCTTGAAAAAGACATAAAGTTGCCATACAAGTTTCTTCTCCTAATTATTATTATACTTCCAACTAAAATATTAAAACAGAAATAAACACCTTCTTAACAATTCAGAAAAGAAAGTAAACTTTTTTAATTTTTGGTATCCAAAAAACTTCTCGTATAGCTTATGAAGCATCAAACTCTCCATACCTAAATGATGTTATCGAATGAAGAAGGAGAAAGAGAAGAAGTGTTCCATTAAACAGAAAAGGTGCCCTTGAATAAAAAAATTATAATAATAATAATAATTTACACATGAAGAAGAAGTCGGTCAAATAGAAAGACACTAATACTGAGTAGCAATAGTTATAGTAGGAGTGTATTATTGTTGGTTTGTAGTGATGGCCAACACGCTCAGCTTGCATAATTAAGAAATTGTGCCTTATAATGTTGTGCTTGTCAGTAGTTCACAGGCAACCGTCAACAACATGGCAGCACCATTTAGACTTGGAGTAGCCGGTGTTGTTATTTTTCTTTTTTCAACAATTTTTGGTTTCTGGGGATTTGAGAAATTTCTCTATTACAAAATTGGTGAAGTAAGTATAATAATATATTGATGATTATCATAAAATAATTCTTATTTAATCTTTATATATTTAATACAATTTGGAAAACAAGAAATTAAGGAAAGGGGTAGGAAAAAATATGCAAGGGAAATATCTTATTTACTTCGTAAGTGTAATTTTTTTCTTCAAATAAAAATACTTTAATCAAATAAATTTAACGAATGATATAATGACAGTACCAGAACCAGAGAACCTTTCATTCAATAAAATGTCCCCTTTTCCAATTGTTCTTCAATAATAAATTACTTTTAGCACTTAACTACTCAAAATAATTAAAGAGCCACCATGTCATCAGTTTCTTTATCCTTAGCCTTCTTTATCTTAGTCGATTAAAAAATCTACGCTATTCGATCATAATATAAATTCAATTTCTCCAGAAAATGTCGGCAAAAAAAAAAAAAAAAATCTACTAAATGATTAAATTAGGTCTATATTTCGATTTAATTTTCTTCTTTTGTTTATTTTTATTATTTCAATTATAAATATAAAAATAAGTTACAAATTTTAATGGAAAAATCATTCTGATTTTCTTGTAGATTTCCTATTGTAACCGCCTTAAGGAAGCGTTGAGAACCAACCCAAACCATTAGAAATTAATGTGTATTCAATTTGCAATTGAATTGATAATTATATTTAATCAGAAATTAAACACCCAGACTTCTTACCTTTTTCTCATCAGAAAGGCTATTCTTGAACCATAGGCAGGAATGTCTTAAGATCCTAGAGACTCGCAGTAAAAACTAATGCTAAAAGCAAGGATCTAACAAAAAAGAGAATTCTTTGTCTGGAAATTACTTTTGAATCAATATATTTTGGAAGTCACATTTCCTTCACAGCTAAATTTGTCAATTAAAATGTTTATTGTAGTCTCCATCTTACAAAGGAGAATAAAACAGTTTATCCGTATCTTGTTTCTTCTTTGGATCAAAAAAAATATATCAGTTTGAACTAAGTTTCATCTTAACTAGTTTCAAAGCTCTCTCGATTATTGACCCTTAAATTATTCGTAGACGTTTGTCTTAATCATAATATTCATAAACCAAACAATATTAAACACTTATATAAAGCAATCAATAAGTTAATTTAAAAAAAATGCATCCTTTCTTCTAAAAAAAAAAAAAAAATTATAAACAGAAAATGTAATGTTCCATAAATCTAATAGCAGATATATTTATTTATAGCTTAAATTTAATTTTAACTTTCCTTATTCAAAGGGGAAGGGTAAACACCGTTGGTGTTTCAAAAAAAGGAGCAGCTTAAACTCTTGGTTTAAATATCAGGCCCTATTAAAAAAAGACTTGGGTGATTTTCATGTGATGTCGGATCAAAGCATAGTGCAAGAAAAATTTTAATTTAGCCTCCGGTGATTCTAAAATTGTATGAAACTTTTATAAAAAGTCAATATATTTTTATTATTTATTCACTTTATTTTTTAAAAAGAAGAAATGCTCGTAGCACTTTCACCCATGTTGATCAGTGTTCTTTGGATTATTCTCATGAGCTGTAGCGTTTGAGTCCATGTTTCATACTTTTTTATGAATACACAGAATTTCCAAGTAACAGAAGTGAAAAAAAAACATATTCTTTTTCAGAATTAATTATCGGATATTTAATTAAAATATTCTTTGAAAAAGTATTACTAGCCATTATCACATAGTTATAATCAAACTTAGGGGTATTCGTGCAAATGTTAATTCGGTATTTCATAGAGATTGTCAAGATTTCAAATTAAACATTTCAAAAAAAAATATACAAATAATTCTTTCCTAATCAAAGGACAGTTTAAGGTGGTGTAATCCATTACTTTAAATAACCAAGCAGGAAAGTTTTATTCCTATTGAAAATTTTTGTGAACAAATCGCCGTTGAAAGTACAAATCTAATAATATAATTTGTTTTATAAACCATTTTTCAATTTTGCAAAACACCCCCTTCAGATGGCCAATTGTCTAAATATTACTACATGCTGCATTTGACATTCCTTCATTCATCACCAAAAATAAGAAAACTAAAATGCAAATATTAGATATGAATGCAAAAATAAAAGAAAAAGAAAAAGTAGTCAGACAACAGCAATGTTTATTCAATTAATTTGCCAGTATCCCTAAAAGCAAATTAAATAATAAAATAATATAAGCTGAGAACTGGAAGTACTTTATGTTTAATTAAACGAAATTTAAATTAAATTTAATGAAAGAATTTCTTTGATAGTTTAGAATATCAAACTTTAACAATTGATATATATATAAATATTTTTTTATTTTTTATTTGTTAAATTTACAATGGCAACACAGTGCCATAGCAAATATGAAGATTCTGAGAAATAATATATACACAAAACAAATAAAAGAAGAAAAAAATAATAAAATAAAATAAACATAAAAATAAAAAAATACAGAGTTGAGAAACTACCCAGTTGGTAGCAGTCCAATCAACTTTGTCACTCGCTGTCACTAGCACTGATACTAGAGAGGATGTCGTATGGCCACTGGCGTTTAAGCCGTCTAGGAGGGTTGTCAGGTTGTATGCAGGATGAGAGGCGTCAGATTGCAGGATTAGGCTGTGAAGATAGTGTTCTATGGAATTTCTCATATCTAACTTTGGTTACTTCTGGTAGGAAAGGGATTTATAGATGAATGTGGATGGGATGATTGGAAACATAATAAGGAGCGTTAACTATTGTTCTTAGGATCTTGGATTGTAATTAGGATTGGATGCAATTGAGGTTGGAACGCTTGGCTGAACCCCCCCCCCCGATCGATGTATAAATAAATGTACAATTACAAAATAAAAACAAATATAGAAAATTGAATGAAGTTATATCCCACATTCCGTTCAACCCATCAGAAATGATTTACTCCAAAAAAAGATTAAAATAAGAACCAAATTATTTGTTTGATATTTGTTACCGAATCTCGAATATTTTTAAGAAGAACCTTATCTTATCATTAAAATTAGATAAATGCAAGTGATCCTACTTCCCAATTAAATGTAATAGTTTTGTCTGCAAACATGTCTTCTTCATCATGGTTTAATGATAACCACAGAGGAATAGTTTATACTACTGAAGTGCCAAACTTGGTAAGCTGACAAGTTTCCTAGAGGTCAAATAATTAATGAGAATTTAAAGTTGAAGAGAAGGGAAGTTACTTAATGTTTGGTCAATGATGGAAACCTAAGTTGTCATGAATTTAAGGTACCTAGTATAAACTAAACAGAAAAGAAAGGAAAACGTTGAATTAGGCTGACAAAGATTGGTGAAAATTCTTTTTTTCTCCATTTTTCTCAAAGTTGGCGAAAGAGTTTTTTTTTTTTAATCATTACTTAAGATTCTATTATTCTCAACATTATTTCACGTGTACCGTATTTTCTATGTACATTTTTGGTGCACCCTACTTGTCATTGACACACAAACCGGCAAAACTTATAAAATTAAGTATTCTATTCCATTATAAAAGAACCTTACATAAGTTCTGTATCATTAACAAACATCAAAACAATAGTCTGCTCTTTTTTTGTGGTCATTCATCAATTTCGGGCGTTCGTCCATTATCAGGATCGTTTTGTTAAAACAATGAGATAACATAGACATGCACAGAGCAAGTTTAATTGTTACACCTCTCAATCCTTTATCATTCTTGCTGCATTTCTTAAATGTGGTTCTTCCATAAGATCCACATTGTTTGAATGTTTCCTTGGAGGAGATTTTTATTCATTGATTGGTTTATTATTGTTATTTTTATAATTATTGTTCGATAATGTTGCAAATTTATATGTTCTGCAACTAATTAATACTACTAATACTGGATTCTACATAATTAATTGTTTTGTTTTCAGAATATACTGTATATGTTTCTCGTGACAATAGCTTCATTAAATGTTTACATTTCAATAAGGGGTTTTTTTTTTTTATTTCCAATATATTCGTGCCCTACAGTTGGTAAACACTGTTGTAAGTGTTAAAATCATTTCTATAGGAAGAATCTAATACTACTGGATATGTTTGTCAATCAATCAAACACAAAAGGTGCCAGGGGTCTATCTATGATTTTCACATTCCATTTTTCTTTTTTTTTTATTCCTCAAAACCCAATGCTTGACATACCCCTGTCCTTATTACTGCATCATTCTTTAATCTTGCAAGGATTTCCATAAAAGGCAATTCCTAAAATTGCATGCTCAATTAGTGACCAAATCCCAGAGGCTAATTCAGATTCAGAAAATGGAGACTTCACAATTGAATAGCTACATATTCAGTCAAACAAAAGGGCACTCTCAAAAACTATTTTTTTTTTCTGGTTTGGCGGCTATAAAATCCAACTTTTATGTCCGATCCTGGATGAAGGCGAATATCAAATAATAGTCTTCTTTATCTTTTCCTTTTTATCTCCTAGGATAGATGGTGTAAGGCCAACAGATATTATACCTCACTAAAAAAAGTTCCCATAAGACAAAAGACATGAAAGGAAGTCGTGTCTAGTACACACAATACACCTTAAGTTCAGGAAGCTAATCAACTTTGTTCATTCAGCTATCGCGACGCCTTTGTACAATCAACTGTCATGCTCCTTTTATTAATCGATTAAATTTGGCCTTAATGAATGATATATATTTAGCCTCTACTTATCAAATCTAAGCATAGGTCTTTAATAGGTCCTAAAATAAATCCATTTTTAAGCACGTGTCAACTTCAGAATATTCATAATGTAACCATATAACTTTAATACAATACAATATTTTGTAATAATTTTATATAATTCAACATTATTCTGTTTATACATGTACACCATGTAAATTTTAAAAATGGAAATTAGAAATATCTTATTCAAATTTTTGGATTACATTATGGATTGCATTTAAAATCAAATGTTGATCTACAAAATATACTTTGTAAAAATACCAATGTTTTCTTTTTTTTTAACCCTTACAGTATGGGTTGCATATCAGGCTAGCGTAACAAAATGATTCCAATAGATTCAATATATGTAATTTCCGGTGAAAATTAATTTCAAAAATTTGATACGATCGTAAATATTTCCACTTACAGTAGTAAGAGAAAGTAAAAATAACCTCTCTAGAATAGAATTTATAGCTTATATAAGTTCAATAACCGTAAAGTTATATAACATGGGTGTTATATAATCACTCAACTCTCTAAAAAATAAATTTTCTGATAAAAAATGTACCAAATATAAAAGTGACGTTATCTATCGGTTGATTTTGTTAATGCATTTTTTTCGAACAACAGCGCAGAGATATAAAATTACATTTTATAAAAATCATTTATTTTTCCTACAGAAATTATTACATTGTTGTTGTTAAAGAAAAGCGTCATCATTATTTCTCTATTATTTCCAGTGCTTTTCTTTTGCCTTCTTTTTATTAGAAAAACAATTCTGGTGTGTACATTCACTCAACTTTCTCCTTCCCCATTTTATTTGATGTATTATTAGTGTAGGTTAATATTTAGTGCCTGTTATCTTTACATTACCCGGAAATCGTAGTCATTTTTGAGAAAAATCCCCCCAAAAGGCTCAAAAACTTATTCTGTAAAATCGCACTTCCGCTCAACTTGATTATTTTCTTCAATTTTTTTTTTTTTTTACAAATTAAACTAGGGACCAGCTCACTTAGAGCTTCACACATTAAAGATCTTGATACAGTCGGGGTTTTAATCTTCTAGAAGGTGTAGGCTCGACTATGTGATAGTGTGCTGCTGAAGATAGTGTGCGAAGGGTTAGGAAGAAGTTGTCTGTTAATTTAGACATGTGTATGTGAATATCTGTAACCAGTTGGATTAGTCGATTTCTTTGTGTATTTGTATATTCCTGGTTAAACCAAGGAGCGTTTGGTGTAATCCGTAGTACTTTATTTTGAAAAGTCTGTAATCGTTTCGTCAGTGTGTTGCTAGCTGTTAACCAAACTGGGCAGGCATATGTCAGAAGTGGTCTGAGGAGTGTCTTGTGGAGAAGTACTGTGCAGGAGTGTTTGAGTGGTGTGTTTCTGTTAATAAGTGGGTATAGCTGCTTCAGTCAGGTGTATGCTTGTTGAAGTTTAGTGTTTATGTGTAGTTTCCAGGTGAGTCTTGTATCTAGGTTTACGCCAAGATAGCGCACTCCTTGGTTCTTTTGTTTCCAGCGAATTTCTTGGTTGTTAATTTAGATTATACGTAGGTCTTCAATCCGGAGCCTCCTAAGGGCGAAGATTTTTGCTTCCGTTTTGGAAGGATTTAGTTTCAATTTCCATTTTTGGAACCAGTTAGATAAAATATTAATTGATGTCTGTAAGTCAGTGATACTTTTAGTAATGTCTTTGTTGGAACAGGCCTACATTGTATCGTCCGCAAATGTTGCTAAAGTCACTGAAGTAGGTTCAGGTATGTCCGAGCAGTAAAGGTTAAAGAGGATCGGACTGATAATTGCCCCTTGTGATAGTCCTGCGAAAATTTTCCTTCAAATTTAGAATTCTATCGATGCTTATACCGTGTATTAATATTATGGAGGTGGTAAAGTCGTATATTATACTACTATAGAGGAAAGTATAACGCTACTTGTTGCCCCGGAAACCCCCAAAAAACAATTTTCCCAGAAAAATGATACAAATAAAACTGATAGGAATTTGTGTGTACGTAGATAGTATACGAAGTTAAAATAAAATAAAAAAATCATTGAAGCTGATTTTGTGAAAATTGTAAAAAAAAAAAAAAAAATCGGCTGTGAAACACTCACACACCTTTCTCTAACTCCAGTTTTCAAAGTTGTAATTGACAAATTTTAAAGTTTGTGTACCAAATTTGATGAAATTCGTTGGAGTTCATCGAAAACTGAAAAAAAAAAGTTCAGTAAAAGCGCACTTTCGGTTTACTTATTTTCTTAAAACTCGGAATTTTGGTCATCTATTTATTTCTAATTAATTTTGTTTGGATGTAGCATTGTATAATCAACTGCTAACCCCACCCATCCCCCAAAAGTGCCTTAAATGAATTTTACCAGAGAAATGTTTTGTATAATAGTTGTAGATCTTTGTATGTATAGTTGATATACAAAGTTTGAAGAAAATCGTCGTAGCCATTTTTGAGAAAATTGCAAGAAAGTAAAAAAAATACCAAAAGACTGAAAAATACATTTTAGTAAAATCGCAATTCCGGTCATCCGATTTTTTTCAAACTTGGAATTTCAAAAACACATTTAATTCTAATTCTAATAAAAATTTTGAGCTTCCCTAAGTCTGAAAAATTATTTTTTTTTTTTTAACTCAAACAAGAAAAGTTGTACAAAGTTCAAAAACTTGTTATTTTGTTTAAGTTCTACAAAGTTAGTTTCATGGCGATCAGGTCAAAATAGTTAATAGGAAGTACCAGTTTACTGAATGGACTTTTCGCTTTATTGCGATTTTTTCGACAATGATTTCGATGATTTTCTTTAAACTTGTGTATCGTTTACACATATAAAGAGCTACCACTTCTCAACTTTATTTGAAACAGTTGACCTTAGAGACCTTTCTACTTAAGTGCCATTCCCCTATATTATATTATTCTATCATCTACATATATAATTTTAATATGAATTAAATATATTGTGAAAATTCTTATTTGAAAAAATTTCGCTTAACCGGAAGTGCGTGCTACTTCACTGAATAGCTTTTCTTTCTTTTTTCAGTTTTAATGCGATTTTCTCGATAAAGATACGAACGAGTTTCCTTGAACTTGCCATGTAACTACATAGCTTTATCACTTTTATTTGGAATATTTTCTGGAATAAATCGATTTTTAGGAGGATTCTGCGTGAAAATTAGGCTTCTCTGTCATTTTTAGTTTAGGTCCTTTTAGTTGGAACATATAATACTGAACCTGTTGAAATTTATTAGAAATTCGAGTTTAAAGTAAATTTGTCAACAACTGTCCGGAGGCCGCCAGTACACTGAGAAGGCTCCGGGCGCCAATAATCATAGATGTTGGTGCGCCTTAACTTAAAAAAAAATATAAATCTGGTGTGAAACATTCACACAACTTTCTCTTACTCAAGTTCTCAAAATTATAATTGACAAATTTTATAGTTTCTGTACCAAATTTAATGAAATTCGTCGAAAACTGAAAAAACTGTTCAGTAAAATCGCACTTCCGGTTTACTAATTTCTTTGAAACTCGGAATATTGGCCATCTATTTATTTCTAATTAATTTTCTTTGGATGATAGAAAATCAACTACGATCGCACGTCAGAGGAAAAACATAACCCACCCCTCCACTAAAAGTGCCCTTAAATGAATTTTTCCAGAGAAATGTTTCAAATAAAGTTGTAGCTTGTTATATGTGTAGTTGATATACCATGTTTGAAGAAAATCGTCGGAGCCATTTTTTGAGAAAAACGCAAAAAAAAGTAAAAAAAAAACAACTAGTAAAGTGGTATTTCCGGTTAAGGAATTTTGACAGATAGCCATGGAGAAGAAACGCAAAAAAAAGTAAAAAAAAAACAACTAGTAAAGTGGTATTTCCGGTTAAGGAATTTTGACAGATATGGTTTAGTTAGATCCCATGGTGATACCTAAACCGAATAGCAAGTTTCAACTTTCTGCAGTTTTTCGTTTTTGAGCTATGCTGTTCGTATACACACACACACACCCTTTGCTAAAAACCACTTTTTTTGACTCAGGGGACCTCAAAACGGTTATTTCCGGTGAAAACTGGATATCGAAAATTTGACACGATTACAATACTTCCTTTTACTAAGGAGTAAGAGAAAGTAAAAATAATAATAATTAATAAGTAATAATAAAATACTAAATAATTACAAATAAAAATGCATCAATTGAATATTTTGGTCCTGATTGAGATATATAAATAAACAAAAGAAATTAAAAAATTTCAATGAAATTTTTCAAAAATGTTTAAATAATTTTTGGTTTTTGAAATAGTATTTCTTTTACTTCAAATAAGAACTAAGCATTAAAAAAAAAAAAAAAAAAAAAACTCATAATAATCGCAACTTGTTCAAAAAGTTTATAAAATCTATAAAAGATTGATACCGACATGAAATAGAATAAGTATATCTATGTTTCTAGTAAACAACAAGAAACTAAACAATATTATTACTTTTTCTTTGGTTCGAATTATGAATTAATGAAATTATCTTTCGTCTGTAATCCTCACTTTTATATTTTGAATGGACACTTGTTATACAGACTTTTGTAAATTAATTATCTATTCTTTTGTATCCTAATAGCAGTTCAAAATTCTATTAATACTATTAAGTGTATTAGCAAATACTGTTTACAGTGTTAGTCAGTTACCTCATCCGTTTTGTAAGTGTAAATGACCCAATTGTTCAAATTACTTTTTCAATAAATATTAAAAATTTACGTAAGAATTAAATTGATTTTCTTTTAATGGCCTTCTATTGTTAACAAAAAAAAAAAAAAAATGTTCAAATAAACTTCTCTCATAATTCTTTTTGAAGATTTGATTTAAAGAATTATTTTTATTACAAAGTGTTGCACTTTAATTTTACAATACCGAAAATATTAACTTTTGTTAATATGATGATTCTGTTTATAAATAAAAACAGATTTAAGAAATTAGAGAAAATATTATTAATGCTTAGAACTAATTAAGGAACTGTCCTAATTTGATCATATATGCTTGAGTAATCTTAAATGCTAAGTTCTCTAAAGAAGTGAAACTATATATCTCGCTTTATTTTCTAGGAACAATTTTTACTTTCTTGGAAGTATTGTAATCGTGTCAAATTTTCGATCTCGAGTTTTCACCGGAAATATCCGTTTTGAGTTCCCCTAAGTCCAAAAAAATGGTTTTTAGCAAATGGTCTGTGTGTATGTGTGTGTGTATAAGCACAACTCAAAAACGAAAAATCCTAGACAGTTCAAACTTGATATTCCGTTTAGTTATCAGCATGGGATCCGGACAGTGGGTCATCTGTCAAAATTCCTCAACCGGAAGTACTACTTTACTGAATGGTTGTTTCACTTTTTTGCGATTTTCTTAAAAATGGCTCCGACGATTTTCTTCCATCTTCCGGTATCTACAACTTTTATTTTAAACATTTCTCTGTAAAAATACATTTAAGGGCAATTCTGGGGGAGGGTTGGGGTTAGATTTTCCCCTAAAGTGCTATTTCAGTTTACTAAACAATTCTGTCATCTAAATAATGTTAATTAGAATTAGGTGATGTGTTGTTGAAATTCTGAGTTTGAGAAAAATCGGATGACCGGAAGTGTGTTTAATTTATCATTTTACTAAATGATTTTTTTCACTTTTTCGCAGTTTTCTCCAAAATGGCTCTGACGATTTTCTTGAAACTTTTATTTGAAACATTTCTCCGGAAAAATTCATTTAAGCGTACTTTTGGTGGAGGGGAGGAGTTACGGTTTCTTCTAAAGTGCTTTTTCAGTTTATTACACAATTCTATCATCTAAATAATATTAATTATAATTAAATATGTTGATGAAATTCTGAGTTTGTAAAAATCGGATGGGATGACCGGAAGTGCGTTTTTACTACAGATGTTTCAGTTTTTGCGAATTTCTCCATCGGCAAATTTCATTAAATTTGGTATACAAACTATAAAGTGTTGTCAATTACAACTTTGAAAACTGGAGTAAGAGAAAGTTGAGTGACTGTTTCGCACCAGATTTTTTTTTTAAATTTAATAATTTACTCACAGCACATGTGATTTGCTCAATTTATTTTAATTTACTTAAAGTATAAAGTTTATTTTTATGGATTTTTAAAGTAGTTTTTCTTCTTTTGAATTTGCATTTTTATTTTCGTTAAAAAACAATATAATTCATGCTTAGTTAAAAATTTCGTTAAAAGTTGAGATATGAGACTACATTATTTGGAACAGTTATTTTTCTATAAGAACAAACTATCGTCTGATTTAAAACGTTTTGTCGAATTAATGAATTTTGGACATTTTCGAATACACTAGTTGAATGTGCAATCCTTGGACATTAGCATGCTTCTTTTTCTTGGTTCTGATTGGTTTAAGATTTTCTAAGAACATACAGTCTAGATCATCAAGTTTCTGTAGAAACGTTGTCTTCAACTTATTGAAGTTTCTGTCACACGCTAAATGTACAGACTCCGGACAGTCAGGAGAATATGCTATGAGGATACAATGCTACTCCCCTACCAATACTACATACTTAACCACCCACCGATCGATCTTCTTAGATCATATTAACAAAAATTAATACAATAAATTTATCGGTATTCGTACAATTTTTCGGTATTGTAAAATTAAAATGCAACACTTTGTAATAAAAATTATTCTTTAAATTAAATCTTCAAAAAGAAATGAGAGCAAGTTTATTTTAGCATTTTTTTTGTTAACAATAGAACGCCATTAAAAAAAAAATCAATTTAATTCTTACGTAAATTTTTAATATTTATTGAAAAAGTAATTTGAACAATTGGGTCAATTTCATTGACAAAACGAACGAGGTAACTGACTAACACTGTAAACAGTATTTGCTAATACATTTAATAGTATTAATCGAATTTTAAACTGCTATTAGGATACAAAAGAGTGACCTTTTTTATGTAGTGATTCCTTTAAAAAAAACAAAAAACAAAAAAAAAAATTTTTCCAAAGATCGCTTTCAATTCTTAAGTTACAGAGGATGTTCCAGGTTAAGCGATCATATGTCAAAAATGTATTCCTTCGGTCTAGAGAGAAACATGTTCTTAGATATATGCCCGGAATGCTGCTTTTAGAGAGTTATGCCTAAATGTTCTGAGTGAATGCTCAGTATTTACTTGAAATTTAGCCAATATAAAAAAGCACTTGGATACTATGGTAATTAGATATTGTGGATATTGGATAATATTCGCAGTTGCTCCAGGTGAAAAAGAGTACTTTCTTTTAGTCAAGACTGAATGTGGCAGCATAATCTTCCCACCTTTGACAAAATTTCTTGGACTCCACATTTCTGTAGATCTGCGCTGGAAAGAACATATAGGTTCACTGGCTCTAAACTTTCGAGCATAGTATTTCTTTTAAAAAAATTAACTCTAATCCTCAATCTCGAGGCCTTGAAAGTAGCATATTTTGGAAAACTCCAATCAACGGCTTCCTATGGGATAATGTTTTGGGGAAACAGTCCATGTACATCAAGAATTTTCCGCATCCAAAAAAGAGCTATTCGTGCTATGGTTAAAGCAAGACCCAACGAAAGCTGCAGGTTGCATTTTAAAAATAATAAAATCCTCACAATTCCAGCTCTTTATATCTTTTCCATCTGTTCATGGTTCTACAAAATTACAAATAATTACAACACCTTCAACCATAAATATAATACTCGGAACCGTGACCACTTTATTTTTCCTCAAGCAAACCACTCGTTTTTCACATCTTATTTATTTATTTATGGGAAGGAAAATATTTAATGCACTTCCAAAATGAAATTTCATCTTCACCATCAATGAAATGTTTAAATCTAAACTAAAAACTATGCTCCTGGATAGAGTAATATATGATTTGGATGATTTTCTTATATAGAATTGCTTTGTAAAAAAGTTGTTATTAGATTGTTTAATATATTGACATGTCTTGTTCATACAAGTGTATGTAGAAATGCAGATTAATAAAGATTATTATTGTTATTATTATCAAGAAATACATTTTTGTATCCAATCAAAGCTCAAAAATCTATAACTTCAGTGATTCATGGTCTTGGAATTGAATATCTTTTCGTCTCAGTATTAGAATCATTGATAAAATTCTAAATTTGGAGTAAAACGGTTTACCGGAAGTACGATTTTACACAGTCGATTTTTTTAAGATTTTTGAAATTTTCACGAAAACGATTAGCATCATTTTCTTGAAACATATTATGATAACTATACAGATATAAACCTACCACTTTTACTGGTAAAATGTTTCCCCCCAAAAAGTGATTTTGGGCGTTAAATTTCAAATATTTTATGCAGTTGGTTCAAGTGTTTTTGATCGGCTGTGCAGGGCCAGAATATATAATAACTTCGCTACCTGCAAACCCCTGTATTTTCGCTAGGATAATTATGTAGATTTTGAGTATAAGAAAATTTGTTTTATGTACAGGGTCCCAACTAATGGATGTCTCTTTGAAGATGGACAGACATTTGTATACGTAAATTAGATTTTACTTACACTCAGTCGCACATATGTGCCCAAATCCTAACTTTTTATCTTTCACTCTGGTAGTTAATCTTTTTTGTTTCATGAATAATGAGCCCAAGCAAATGAAAATCGGACAAATAGTTCCGGAGATATGACTTTTTTTTAAAGTAGGAATAAATTCGTACCGAAGACTCTGCTTACTTTTTTCCCTTCTCCTTACTCAGCTGGACCAGCCTTTGACGGAGATAAAGAATTTGTGATAAAACTACCTGATGATGACTGGAGTAAGTGACGTGCGGATGGATCTTCCTCAGGCCAGGATCGAAAATTCCTCCTGATAAATTTTGCCTTGGCCTACCACAGTCAAATTGATAAAAAGTCCGGCCAGAAGCACGTCAATCATCCTAGGAAATTTGAACGCCGAGCTTCATCACCTGTGTGAAAACTAAATGAGGACGATATAGGTGGAAATTCTACTCCACAGACGCGTCCTATTATAAGCTCTGTTACCATGACGGAGAGAACTGTGTGGATTTTCTTGAAAATACAAGAGAATGTCCAAGGCATTATTGAAATTCCTTGTGAGCCTAACCCTTACCCGGGGTCCGGCGCGTACAACTGAATCTCCATAAAACTTCGCTCATAAATTGTAAAATGACTTGGAGGAATTCGTTGTGGGAACCTCTTATTGTAAACACGACCAGTTCGTTTATAATTTCGACCTCACCTGATGAAAATTAAGAATATATTCGACTTTTCTTGTACGGGAATATTTGCCGTGGCTAGTGAAAATTCAACAGAGACGTACTAATTTTGTTTCATTCCATACTTTTGTTTATAAACGTTAATTGCTTATTTGATAAAAAAAATAGAATATGTTCAAAGTTCAAACAAACATAAAAATAAAATAAAACGAAACGAGGTGGGAAAAAGTAATTTAACAAGCAAAACAAGCGTCTGTACGATTTTATTTCTATATAAAAACAATATTGGGTGGACACGCTCTCACAACTTTCCCTTACTCCAGTTTACAAAATCTTAATTAACAAATTTTATAGTTAGATTGTTATAGGGGTTATTGCACTGCCACCTGAAAGATCTTTTGTTGTCCCCCGGAGCCTTCTCAGTGCATTGCCGGCCTCCGAGCAAAGTTTGCTAGCTACTGACAACACTGCCTATCACCGAGTAGTGAGCTATAGAGGCTCTAGAAAGAGAATATACAAGGGAAGCAAGCTGGATTCGAACCTGGGACCTCGACGTTGCTAGTCAAGTGTGCTACCCCAGAGCTAATCTCTTCCTTCTCCTTTGGCTTACGCCAATTAACTAGGGACGGAGACCCTATTTTGTGTACTATGTCGTAAAGTATACGTAGTTTAAGTGTATTGTGAAATGTTCTGACAAGTGCATGGAGTACTAAGCTGTGATAACCCGTGGGTCGCTACTCCCCCAAGAAACTGCATGCAACAAGATACCCCTTGCGGGCAATTTTATAGTTAGTATACCAAAAGTTAATGAAATTCGTCAGTGTTTTTATGGCGAAAATTTTGCGAAAACTGAAAAATTTGTCTAGTAAAAAAACGCACTTCCGGTTTACTAATTTTCTTGAAACTGGAAATTTTGGCCAATTAT
Organism: Triatoma infestans; assembly: GCA_011037195.1. Lineage (NCBI taxonomy): Eukaryota > Metazoa > Arthropoda > Insecta > Hemiptera > Reduviidae > Triatoma > Triatoma infestans. Next base: position 195,469 of record JAAEAF010000699.1, read on the forward strand.
TTATTTTTAATTAATTTTGTTTGATGATTAGAATTATATAGTACTTGTATAATAAGATAGCACTTTAGAGAAAAACATAACTCTACCCTTTCCCCAAAAGCCACCTTAAATGACTTTACCCGAAGTTTCAAATAAAAGTTGTAGATCTTTGTATGGGTAGTTGATACACATAGTTTAAATAAAATCGGAATTTTTGAGAAAATAGCAAAAAAGTGAAAAAAAAAAAAAAACATTCAGCAAAGTGGTACTTCCGGTTGAACGTTTTTTTACGAAAAGCTTATTGTCAGGTCTACTGGTAGCATTTTAACTAAATATTAAGTTTGAACATTCTGCGAGTTTTCGCTTTTGAGATATGCTGTCTCACCCCAGCATACTTACTAACAGTAAGAAAAAGTAAAAATCCTGTCTCCGGAACTACTTATCCGATTTTCATGTTCTTGGGCTCACTATTCATGAAACAAAATCTACTATCAGAGGACGATGTAAAAAGATGAGGTTTCCATTTTGAAATATATAAAGTTAGCACTGATTTGGGCACATAGAACATTGCGCACATATGTGCGACTATGCCAAAAAATAAGGAAGCTACCGTTTACAATTGCTTTCCATCTTCAAAAAGATAGGAGATAAATTGGTGTGCACATTAGTTGGGACACCCTGTAAAAATTGTATTAACAGGAGTAAGAGAAAATCGTTTGAGTGTTTCAAACCAACTTTTTTTTTAATATTAACTGTATTATGTCAAATTAAGCGAAGTAGCGAAGTAAAGAAATGTTATACTTCCTTCAGAACTGTTAGAATTATTAAATTTGACAGTTTTATCATAATTTAGGGAAATTGAAAAGTTAATAAAGTTAATAGCCTTGTTCCAATGAAGGTAGATTATTAGCAGCAATTACTCGAATAATTAACAACTTCTTAAATATCATAAAGGTCAATGAAAATTGATTTTTAGATTGTTCACTATAGCCTTCGCTAAAATTAGATTTATTTTATGATATAGGTGAAAAATTACAATTATAAAGAATTGTGACGTATGGCCGTATCATTTTACCACTATATTATTATTATTATTATTATTATTATATAAAAATATGATTGTTTATTTAATAATATTGTCATTTTACCACTATATTATTATTATTATTATATAAAAATATGATTGTTTATTTAATAATATTGTTTACGCAGAATTAAAGGACTTTTATTTGTTTTTCATATTCACTGTTTACTTTTATACTTTGTATCTGGTAACCCAGTTTGCAAAAGAGTTCCAAACTGCAGTAGCAATGATTTTCGGTATTTTCCTTTAAGTGGTTAACCTTGGACATTTCGCGATCCCAAAATTGCTCGTAACAACAATAAACCTTTCAGGAAAGGAAGTGTTAATGACTGCATTGTCCAACGCTGGTTTTCTATTTTATATAGTTATCAGTCTAGAATCTGGTGGGCGACAAGGATACCTACCTGTTGAAAGCTCTGATTGAAACTAATTTTCATCAGACGATCAAAGGACTTGCATACTTACTAGTAATACTAATAATAATAATAATAAAAAAGCCCCTGCAGGACCGGGGACAGAATAGGCCTGCTCCAAATCCGGGATGTCGTAAGAGGCGACTAACAGGATATGGGGGAAGTGATTAGCACTTCTTAGGGAGGTCGGCTCTCCCTACTAGCCCAGCCTGACAAGGGGTATACTGAACAGGGAATAAGACACATACATTAAACACACACACACACACACACACACACACAGAACAACCATACATGTACACATCCAAACATATGCTACACATCCACGCAAACAGGATACACATTTAGGGCCCCAACTCAAAGTGTGAGCTACCGTGCTGAGGAGTCGGTTGGCGGCGGGGATCCTGGCCGCCTCGAACGGTGCCCTCCGGATACCAGGCGACCTCCGGTTGTAACGTAGCCTTCTCACAGTAACCAGGCTCTGCTGTGGGTGACAGTCCTACCTTGGATGCTCGTGGGAACAATATGAGTGATTCATTAAAAAATAAAATACCAGAGGTGTCCACCTCTCTAAAAACGGACATAACTCGATCCCTTATTAACCCCAATCCTTCACCCACACTTCCCAATAACCCTCCCAATTTCATCTTACCCATCACTTCTTCCAGCCCTACTAACTTTCCTCCTCCTATGCATTCCCTTCCATCTACCTCAGGATATGGAAAATCGGCAACTGACACTGGCAAGGATAATGACGTCTCTATGGATACAACGACAACCAGTAAGGAAGGGTTTGCAATTACATTGCAGCCCTTCGTCCCCGCTTCCCCGCCAAGGAAGAAAGCAAGGGGTGGCAATGTGAGTGCTAAAGGAATTGGAGAAAGAATACGTCTTCTGAACTTCGATGAAGATAACTGGGCAAGGTTTTTTATTATTAAGAGAAAAGAAGGTACCTTCACTAGTACATGCTCTTTCAAGCTGAGCAAAGAGATAAAAAGTGCGCTGGGAAAAACTAAAAGCATCAGGAAACAGGGAGACGGCTCGATCTGTATCGAAGCCGAAACCCGTGCCCAAGCTACTGTTATTTTAGGGCTGAAGAAGATAATGGATGAGGAAGTAGAAATAGGCCCCCACAGGCGTCTTAACTCCTCACAAGGAGTCATCACATGTAAGGACTTCCTTAACAGTAGCTTAGAGGATATAAAGGAAGGCTTAGCGCATGAGGGTGTTTTGGAAGTAAGGAGAATAAAGAGGAGACAAGGGGAAAAATTAATCGACACTGCCTCCTTAATACTGACATTTGATAAGCCAAAACCCCCCTCCACAATTGATGCTGCCTTCTACAAATTAAAAGTGAGACCCTATATCCCATCGCCAATGAGATGTTTCAAGTGTCAGAAGTTTGGACATACAGCCCAACGCTGCAGTGCATCGCAGCTTATTTGCGCATGTGGGAAGCCCTCCCATGAAGGAGAGTGCACTCCGCCAATTAAGTGTGTCAATTGTGGAGGAGAGCATAATGCTCGAGCTGCTGGGTGTCCTGTCTTGAAGAGGGAAAAAGAAATTCAAAGAATTAAGACACTTCAGCAGTTGCCCTATCACGAAGCTAGGGCCATTGTTGAAAGTAGATCTTATGTCTTCCCGGATGTGACTTTCTCCCAAAAAGCGAAAACACCCGCGCTCAGCGCTGAGCTAATAAAGGGCCCGTCCCCAGCCTTAAGGGGCAACACCATTAAGGTGGATGAGATTCCACCATCAAGAACAACTGCCCCAACAGGGGCATCGCTAACCGTTAGGTTAGCCGCACCAACCCCTAACATATTAGGGGAACAACAAATCAAGGTGGGATCAACCCCACCAACAAATCCTGCTTCTTCACAGGATACCTGGCAGGTGGTAAGTCCGCCTCGCCGATCACCCAGAAGAAAGCAGGCAAAAATTATATCGCTACCTCGCTCACCCATGATGACTCGAGGTAGTAGAATGAAGAAACTCGCTGGGGGAACACGCTCCTCCAGCACAAATGTCTGTTCTTCGCGCCAAAATTGGCAGCTCCTAGGAACAGACATTGACGCCTCTGAGTCAGAGGGCGGAAACATCTCGGACCGCCCTCCCAGAACCTCGAAAAAGAAGGGATGGCCAAAAGGTAAACCTAGAAAACAGGCGTCATCCGAATGAAACTTATTTAATGGTTAAAAAACCAGAAACAATGCTTGTTTCAATCATTGGAATATATCTTGTATATAGTGCATGTTTAGAAGTGTTTCTTTGTTTGTATATAGTTGTATATATGAATTATATTTTAACCTTGATTTTACGTGTATTGAATTTATTAGTGTTCCTGCCATACGTGGTCACCATACTTTTGTTATATGACTGAGTCGGCTATACAATGGAACTTGCGGGGTTATAGAAATAACATGGAAGGGTTACGTCGAATAGTTACGGAATTCCGACCCTTTGGCATTTGCCTCCAGGAAACTAAATTACGTCCGGGGCATTCTATGCGGATCCCTGGTTATGTTACTTATAGTAAGGAGGTACAGCCGGCTCCAGGTGGGAGAGCGCACGGTGGAGTTGCCGTCTGTATAAGGGAAAATATCCCTGGTAGGCGGCTATCTCTTAATACTAACCTTCAAGCTGTGGCCGTGCGTCTGGCGGCACCGTTACAGATTACCCTAGTGAGTGTTTACCTGCCTAACATTTATTGGCGGAGGGGTGATCTGGAAAACCTGTTCTCGCAGCTGCCCTCACCGATTCTGGTCATGGGAGATTTTAATTCTCACAATACCTGGTGGGGTTCAGCATTGAACGACTCGCGAGGCAGGGCTCTCGAAGAGATAATAAACAATCATAATTTAATGCTACTTAACAACGGTGCCGCAACTCATTTCAATTCGTATTCTGGCACTTTTAGTGCCATAGACCTGAGTTTAGCAACTCCCACTTTAGCTGTTCGTTTGGAGTGGACAACGTTAGAAGAACTCTTCCAAAGTGACCACTTTCCAATTAAAGTAAGTAGCTCCATCTCCAGGTCTGACTTTGCCACACCTGTGAGATACGACATTAGGAGGGCAAATTGGTCAGCTTATACAGCCAATTTGGTGACACCAGAGTTCACAGGGGATGTCACTACCGATACAAAAAATTTCACTAAAGCTTTAATGCGTGCAGCTGATGGGTCGGTGCCGAGAGCCGGTGGGAGAGTCAGTAGACTTCCCGTCCCTTGGTGGACCTCAGAATGCAAAACGGCAAACGCCGCAAAGAAGCGCGCCTTCAATAGATTCAAAAGACATCCGACGGAAGAAAATTTAATTAATTTTAAGAAGTTAAGGGCCAGAGAGAGGCGTACTATTAAAAATGCCAAAAAGGAAACTCTAGCCTCCTACGTATCTACCATATCTACGTCAACCGCACTAAAGGAGGTTTGGAGCAAAGTGAAAGCCCTCTCTGGTGGTCGCAAAATACCGTCGGTACCTGCCCTCATTCAAGGAAATGTCGTTGTCACTGAGCCGAGCGATGTGGCCGAGTGTTTTGCCAGGCACTTTGCCCAAGTGGCAGGTTCACAGAGTTACTCGGTCGAGTTTCTCAGGCGAAAAGGTGACGAGGAGCTGCAGCCACTCGACTTCGATATCGCCACTATAGAAAGTTATAATGTCCCGCTGACCATTCACGAATTTGAAAATGCCCTTGGGAAAACCAAGGATACGTCACCAGGACTGGATGGAATCCCATATGCCATGATAAAAAATTTGACTCTCTCGCACAAGGAACAGCTACTACATCTTTATAACCGCATATGGGAGACCGGCCAGTACCCCGATAGTTGGCGGGAATCTATTATAATACCGATCCCAAAAGAGGGGAAAAATCCCAGTGACCCCTCTAGCTACAGACCCATCTCGCTGACCACCTGTTTGAGTAAAGTCCTCGAAGCAATGGTAAATCATAGATTGGTACATGTTCTAGAAACCAGAGGGCTTTACAGCCAGCATCAAGCAGGATTCCGCAGGTATAGATCTACGCTGGATCAAATGAGCCGCCTAGAAATATACATCCAAAATGCCTTCTTGAGAAGAGAACACGTGCTGGCCGTGTTCTTCGACCTCGAGAAGGCCTACGACACCACTTGGCGGCATGCAATACTGCGGAAGTGTTACGAATGGGGATTGAGAGGAAATTTGCCCAAGTTTATACGTAGCTTCTTAGAGCTACGTAGAATCAGAGTACGTTTGGGGTCTGTTCTATCGGCCCCAAAAATCTTAGAAAATGGTATTCCTCAAGGGTCGGTATTAAGTGTAACTCTATTTCTAGTGGCGGTAAATTGCTTAGCAGAAGCTGTAGGAGACTCCTTACAGGTTTCATTGTACGCAGATGATCTTGCCATATACTTATCTGGCAATAATATAAGCGAAATTGGAGAAACCCTACAGCAGGCAATAAATCGAGTGGCTGCTGAGACTTCCAGGAACGGGTTCAAATTTTCAAGAACCAAAACGGTGTGCATGCATTTTTGCAGATTAAGAAGCGAACATATACCGCCAACCTTATATCTGAATGGCATACCCATTGAATACAAGGAAAGCACCCGGTTCCTGGGTCTCATATTTGACTCGAGATTGACATGGCAGGAACATTTGGACTCAACTCACCTTAAAGCAAAGAAGACTCTAGATGTACTGAAATTTTTGTCCAGTTATAAATGGGGAACAGAGCGCGAAATCTTAAAACGTATATTTATTTGCATAACCCGCTCTAAGCTAGAATATGGAGCTCCTGTGTACAGCTCAGCGCGCAAATCACGCCTAAAGATACTTGATAAAGTATATAACGAGGGATTAAGACTGATAACAGGCGCCTTCCGTACCAGCCCTCTGCAGAGCCTCTACGTAGAATCGGGGTTGATGCCGCCTCAGCTAAGAAGAGAGCAGCTGACGCTCTGCTATGTCGCCGGAATATGGGGGAAACCAATGCATCCATTGTTTAAAACCATATTTGAGAGCCATTCTAATGAAGAGTCTCTACAGCAAAATACACGGACCCTACCTCTTGGGTTAAGAGCTAAACGCCTAATGGAAGCGGAGGGTTTGCAATTTTGTCCAGTAGAAGGGTCGAGGTTTAACTCCTCGCCCCCATGGCTACTACCTCCTGCCTATGTCCGTATGGACTTGGCCCAATATAAAAAAGAAGAAACACCTCCCGTTATCTATCGACAAAAAATTCTTGAAATTTTAAATACTTATTACGATTACCGACCTATCTTTACAGACGGGTCGAAGATAGATAACGGTGTAGGCTGTGCCGTGTACACGGAGGGCGTTACCCAAATGTGGACACTCCCTCCATATGCTACTGTGTACACTGCAGAAATGTACGCAATATGCCAAGCCCTTAAACTTACGATCCATAAAAATTACAATAAAGTACTCATATTGTCAGACTCTTTAAGTACATTGTCGGCTCTCCGGGATACATTCTCAGCAGATCCAATGATTGTTAGTATTTATGAAATATTAAAGCAGCTACGCGCACGTGGGCAGGGTGCAATATTTGCATGGGTGCCGGGCCACATTGGTGTGTCCGGCAACGAAAAAGCAGATCTGGCGGCAAAGAGTGCTGCCTGTGGTCATGTAGACAACACGACCCCTGTACGCCTCAATGATCTACAAATTCTCATAAAAGAAAAATTAACTAGAAAATGGCAGCATCTGTGGGACGCCATAAATGAAAAATTGAACGATATCAAACCATGTGTGCGAAATGCAATAGCTGAGAGTTTCCCGCGGCGTGAATCGGTAATAATGACGAGGCTTAGAATTGGGCATACACGTATGACCCATGGGCACCTCTTAATAGGAGCCAGAAGACCGAGATGCTCATGGTGCAGAGAAAGACTGACTGTATCACATATATTGGAAGGGTGTCAGGCACTGCGTCAATATAGAGAGCAAGCAGGCCTGCCACATGATTTGCGCGCAGTGTTAAAAGAAGGGTCTTCCCATAAAGAAAGGCTATTTGTGTTTTTAAAGAGAATTAATGTTTATTACAAAATTTAGGATTAGGTTTAGGTTAGTTTTTTTTTATAAAAAGGGAGAGGAATATAGAGTACTCTCCCTGCGTGTGGATGCAGAGTTTGAATGTATTTAATGGTATGAATGTATTTATTAGTGTGATTGTATTTATTGGTATGCTTGTGTTTAGGATTAGGTTTAGGTTAGTTTTTTATAAAAAGGGAGAGGAATATCGAGTACTCTCCCTGCGTGTGGATGCAGAGTTTGAATGTATTTAATGGTATGAATGTATTTATTAGTGTGATTGTATTTATTGGCATGCTTGTATTTATTAGCGAGTGTGATAATTTTATCGGAATGAACGAAGGTATGAGTGAGTGTAAATAGTGTACATATTTTTAGAATTTAGGTAAAACAATTTTTTGGGGAAGGAATATTTATAAAAGTACTTCCTCTTAAATGCAAATAGCCTTCAGGTATGAAAATATATTATAAAATGAACGAGTTGAGTCCATCTCTGATAATATAAAAAGAGTAGTATATTGTAAACAAGAGTCTAGATACAAAATTCAATACAATTTAATTCTAGAAGGAATATTTACGCGTAAGTGCCCGAAATAATTTGATAAATAAAGGGTTGGCACAACCAGGTATTCACACTCCCCCTCGTCGACTGGATCGATGGCCAAGAGGGGATGTGTGGAACCTTGTTCTACACCGGAGGCTCCATTATACCTTGCTAGCAAGGTAGTGAATTGGACGCCATAAGGTAAAGAAACTACGTGCCATCCCAGACTGCGGAGACAAGTTTGAGAAGAAGAAAAAATATTGAAAGGCGCTAATGACCACAGAAGTCGATGCGCCAAAAAAAAAAAAAAAAAAAAAAAAAAAAAAAAAAAAAAAAAATGTAAACTGTGAAAATTTCAATGATGCTCTACTCATGTTATTAATGAAAATTTATTGAAAAATAGTTTTTTGGGGAAAATTCAGAATTAATATTAATTGCATTTCTATAAATGTCAATATAGAGATTCAACAAAAATTTTGTTTAGATTTTTTTAGCGAACTAATTTAGCCACAATAGTGAGCAATTTTATACTTTTTTAATTATTATTATTTATGTTTGTTAATTTAGATAATAAAAGACCATCTAAATTTTATTCTTCGTCGAAAAAAAGACGTGTCTTTCTATCAATAAAGTGACATTTTTCTACAAACAGAAAACAGAGAACAACACTTTGGACTTCACTGGGACCAATAGCTGATTTGGAACCTCCGTATGCGTGACAAAAAAAAAAAAAATGCACAGTGGTAGTGCGTTGGACTTACCACGCTTCGAGTCCATTCCGTTACATTTTCTTTTCCTAGGAGCCGCTGCAGCTCACATTCAGTGATAGTCATGTTGCCTATAACGAGAGAACACTGTAGGGAGACGGGTATTGCGTTGAGAAAGCTACGAGCGCCAATGGCCATGTAGACGCGCCTTAAAAAAAAAAATGAATATATATTTGGACTTTTTCTTACGATCTATATTAATCAGCTGAGTGTTTAATGTAAAATTGGTTAACAAAATGAAACCGACAAACAAATAATGCATTATCAGAACTGTAACTACAATATATCACATTCTAATAAATATTGAACTGATTTGAAAAGATGAGTATGAAATATTCGATACAGAATAACTTTGAAATTTTGACTAACGTAATCCTCTTATTTACTTAAAAAAAAAAAGAAGAGAAATCTGGTGTGAAACAGTCACATGACAGCAGAAATAGCTACATTGCAGACCTTGGAAGAGCTATTGTCAAGCTCAAAAATACTTCCAAGTCCAGTTTGGTGATAAACTTAAGGTGCCGTCACTTTGTGTCCTCATAAAATCAATAGTTTTTCTCACAAATGAATATACAGATATACGTTTATATTTGTGCAATATTCAAGTTAAATTTAAAGAAAATCGTTGATATCGAATTCCGAAAAAAATTCTTAAAAACTCAGAAATATCTTTGATGGTTTCCAGCCCTGCGGAACCAACCACAACAAACAGAAATGTTTATATGATTTTCTTTGGGAAGGTAATTGATTTTCTTAAAGGTTCTAGAAGCGTATATTTTACTAATGTGGCACTTTAAAGAAAAGCTACATGTTGCCACTCCTCCAGAACCATACAAAAGAAAAATATTTTTCTTGTAAAAATATTGCAAATAAAGTGGCAGTCTTCATGTAGTAAGGAAAGTTTAAAGAAAAGTGGAATAAACTTAAGAAAAAGACTATTCTGTAAAATCATGTTTTTGGTTAAAAGAATTTTGACCGAAATCATCTTCATCAGATACAGTGGTGGGAGTAATAAAAGGAATATTATGTTTTAGCTTCCACCAATTGTTCAGTTCTGAGTTATTCTTTTTACTCACAAAAACACGAACACATAAATTTCGCAAAAAAACTTTTTTATTAATACTTTTTGTTTGTTAAAAATAATCATAAATAAATAACTTTATAAAGTCTTTCACTGAAAACCAGGGACATAAAAAAAAAAATTGTCAATTTGATTTCAAAATAAATCCCATTACTTGAATCAAATATTAGATAACCTTTTCGATGTTTGTTGAAAACAAGTCTATTGCTTTGTCCTACTCAAGTTTTCAATCATAGCCTCTTATAGAAAACGGAAATGTTGACAATTTTATTGCCTTGTCAACACTTCCGGTATGTATTGACCGGTGGCTATATATAAATTGAGAGACGGAGAGCGTTTGCTTAGAGAAAGACTGAGTGAAAGTCTAATTGTTTAGGGTGGGGTAAAAAAAAAAAACAGGAAAAGGAAAAAGATGGACTCATTGATTGGTTGTTGGCAAGTTAGTATGACCAGTGGACGGAGTGTCGAGAGAGAGAAAGGCAGATAGAGAGAGTGAGTATGATGGGAGAAGTCACTTAGCGAACGAGCGACAGAAAAGGAGAAAGCCCCAGTGTCCTCCTGCTGTTGCTGGGATTATGAAGGCATTGGCCCAGTGTGCTACTGGCTGCTGTTGTTGTGATGGTGGAAGATTGGTGTGGACAAAGCAACAAACAACAATTGGTGACATGAAAGGGGAAGATTTAGTGGTTGATACTGTTTTTGGGGGACAAGAACTGGGAAGAAGACAAAAAAAAAAGAAGAAGGAGGAAGTTTAACAGAGAGAGAGAGAAGTATAGCAGAGAAATACTGCACTAGAAGACTTTTTCGCTTTTACCATCTTTGTTACGTCTATGCTCTGTTTACTTCCGGTGTTTTTGTACAGAAGTAGAAATGGAGGACTGAATGTTTCCGGTGACTTTTATTGCTGGATTATCTTCTTTTTTTCTTTTATTTATTTTTTTTTTATTCTAAGCTCTAAGATGGGTTTATATAATATAAATCTATATAATACATATATTTCTACACGTATTATGTATGAGATTTTATCAAGTGCCTTCTTGATATTGAAAAAAGTTTGAACGAAAACAAAAATCTAGTGTTACATGTTTAATTATTTAATATTACAAAGCAATTATATTGATTCATCAGAGACATTTTCCGTGATAACCTGCTTCATTTTGTGGTCATCGACCGGTTTCAGGCGTTCGCCCATCATCAGGATGTTTTTTGTTGAACAGTGTAATAACATAGACTTGCACAGAGCCAAATACAGTTGATAACTCAGAGTGTATCAACTGTTGTGTATCGTAGTGTATCAAACAAATATGATAGCGGAGTGTATCAACTGTATTTGCTCTGTGCAAGCTATTTTATTACACTGTTCAATAAAAAACATCCTGATGATGGGCGAACGCCTGAAACCGGTCGATGACCACAAAATGAAGCAGGCTATCATGGAAAATGTCTCTGATGCTTTCCAGCTCTGCGGAACCAATAACAACAATTATATTGATTATTATAAAGTACCATATGTAAACGTTATTAGAGGTTTATATGTTATATATACAAAAGCTAAATATTTATACTGTTCTATATGGTCTTTATTTATTATTAATACGAATAAACATGTAATATTTTATATCATATTTTATTTCCGTTTCTAAAAATTATTTTCCCTAATGAGCCCCTAATTTCAGTTACATGTAAAATGCAAAATTATTTTTAAAAACGTAAATAACATAAAAAGCAAATTGTTACATATTTGTTAATAAGGGAGCTTTGTTCCCACACCTTATTTTAACGCCCTTACGACCCTCATGGACCTATTCAGGTGGGCTTCGCCCTTCGGCCCCCAGTGCTCTTATAGAGGCGCTATAATAATAACGATCTGTACAGTACACGCTCGGAACACTGTTCTGTACAGATTCGATCGTTTTATTGCTACACACATTTTTCTGAATAGAATATACAACTGAAAAATTACTTACATGATGCCAGCACTTTGCTGTTTGCAAACTCCATAGTTTTATTTCACATAATACACATCCTTCCAGAACAATGATATACACTATTTATTACTCCCTGGCCCGCCTAATTTCTTAAAATACAAAAAATGAGACATTCGAACTGGATCATCCATGTTATTCACCAAGATCATCACTTTCTCGAACGTTATATTTATAGCGTCTCAATGGAAGAACTGGCATGGGGGAGGTATTGCTTTGGAGATGAAACTGTAAAGCCACTTGGAGAAAACACAATGGGATGCCATTTAGAGAATCAATGTTGGTCCTTTGTCTTTTCAGGCAGTTGGCGGTAGCCATTTCCAATACTATCAGCGAATGTGTGCTTGAAATTTGGACTGTGAGTGTGAAAACCACCTCCCATACAACAAAGGAAGTTATATTCAACAAATTTAAAACTTGTTTCAATAGTTTGGGATGCTACCCAGGCAAGTTTAAGATAGTCCTGATCGACAACGCGAAACCAAATCAAATCCCCGAAGAGTACCAATGCCACCCTGTTTTTAAAATACGAAATTAGCAAGATGACCGCTGAAGGAACCATTGGATTAATATAATGGAAAAACTTCGAAAAAAACGCTACGAATTGTTTAGATCATAAAGATTTGAATAAGTATCTAAAAGTAAGTCATTATCAGATTCCAACCCTTAAGTAAAGCAAAAATATTCTCAGTGGTAGATGCAAAGAGTGGATTCTGGCAAGTCAAATGAACGAAGTAACAGCGAATTGGACATCATTTGGAAGATATCGGTGGTTAAGAATGCAAACGATGAAGTCGATAAGATAGAAAAAAATCTGGTGTGAAACACTCACACGACTTTCTCTTACTGCAGTTTGCAGAATTATAACTGACAGATTTTCTTCAAACTTATCATTTTTACTAAATGTTTATTTTGTCTTCAATTTTATATCACTGGGAGAATCTAAACCTTATAAGACGACTTTTTTCAGAGAAACAAAACCTCTCCGCCCCACCAAAACTTCTTTAATGCACATTCTCGGATCAAAGTTTTAAACGAAACTTACAGCTCCCTGTATTCATAGATAGTGTCAAATTTAATGAAATCAATCGGAAAATCGCAGAAAATTAAAAAAAAAAAAATTTAGTAAAAACGCACTTCCGGTCAACCGATTTTCTTCCAACATAGAATTTTGTCAACATATTCCATTCTGAATAATATTATTTAAGAAATAGAATTGTCTAATAAAATGAAATAGTACTTTAGACGAAACACAAACCCACTCCTCCCCCAAAAGTGCCCTTAAATATATTTTCCAGGAGAAATGTTTCAAATAAAAGTTGTTGCTCTTTATATGTGTAGTTGATATAAGAATGTTTAAAAAAAATCGTTGGAGCCATTTTTTTTTTTATGAAAATTGTGAAAAAGTGAAAAAATTTATTTAGTAATGTGGTACTTCTGGTTGAGGAATTTTAACAGATAACTTACTGTCGGATTCTATGGTGGTGAAATGTAAACGGAATTTCAAATTTAAACTTACTGTGATTTTTCGTTTTTTTGAGTTATGCTGTACACAAACGCCGACACATACAGCATTTTCTAAAAGTACTTTTTCGGACTCAGAGGATCTCAAAACCTGCATTTCCTGTTCAAATTTGATGTTGAACATTGGACGATTACAATACTTCCTTGTACTAGGAGTAAGAGAAAGAAAAATAAGGATTTGAAGAGGACAAAATCTGGGCGAGCTTATTAACCTAGTTTCAAAAATGGGGGAGATGTTACTTGTTAATTAAATAATATTGCTAAGTAATTATATTTATTATTATAAAATACCATATTATGTATAAACGTTTATAGAGTGTTCGTATATGTTCGTAATTTGGTATATAATTTATATACATATTTCCTGTGAAACATTCACACAACTTTCTCGCACTGTAATTGTTACAATTGTAATTGATAAATTTCCCTTTAAACTTCCAATGATTACTGAACGTTTAATTAGACTTACTTTACATATAAATAAAGCAGAGGCGATTAAACTTGTTTACCTCAATGGACATATGACTGCCAGAGCTTTCTGTCACAACACTTTAGAAAGCTTGTAACAACTGTTTGAACTTAGGCTAAACCCATCCATTGGACACATAACAATAGCTTTACAATAATTTTTTTCTTGAAAAATGTTTTAAATAAAAATGATAGATTTATATCTGTGTAGTAAGCATTCCAAGTTTAAAGAAAATTGATGGTACTGCCAATAAAACTCAGAAACGTATTCTGTAAAACTGCACATGCGGTCAATCGATTCTCTTCAAATTTGGAATTCTAATAATGTATTTAATATACCTTAATATCGTTGGTAAGATCATGCATTTCACTGAAGTGGGACTTTAGATGAGAGCTTAAGTTGCTGTTCCCTGAACGGCCCCTCAAAATTATCAATATTTAACCTGGAAAAATGATTCAAATAAAAGTGATGGACATTTATGTGTGTAGAAGGTCATGCAAGTCTTTGGGGTCATTTTTGTAGAAAATTGTGAAAAACTGGCTGTGGAGTACGTTAAGAAAAATCACGCCCTTCTGGTTGGTGGATTTGGACTGAAACCTTTATGTGTTACGCGCTAGTAATCGTATTTAAACGGAATGCAAAGTTTTTTTTTTTGTTCACACACAGGCGACCATTCGATAAAAACATTTTTTTTTTTTTATATTAAGGGAACTTCAAACACATATTTTCGATGAAAACTCAATTTCGAAAATTTGACAAGATCGCAATACTTTCTCTTACCAACAAACAATAAGAGAAAGTGAAAGTTTAGTGAGAAACAATCGATTGATTGACTTTCTCTTAATAGTTTTCTCAATTTGCAGTGAATCAATTTTCTAATAATTTCGGTTTTTTAATTTCAACTAAAGGTAGTGGGCATATTATTATGTTTAAGTAAATCTTACAAGGGATGAGTGCAGTGGGTTGTCGGCAGTCTAAAATGCTCATTGGGGGCCCGGACGGAGCTTTGAGTAGCGGGGTCCGATATCTTTCACGGACCTCCCTCAGGCATCTGATTGGATTCCTCACTGGGCATTGTGGTTTAAGGAGACATCTCTATATAATGGGACTCGTGCCTGACCCCTTTTGTAAGTATGTGAGACTGAGGAGAAAACACCCATGCATCTGGTGACGAATTGTTTGGGTTGTGAGGAGATTAGGTTTAGGACCTTCGGCCGGAGTAGGATATCGGTAGAGGATCTTAAGCTGTGTCCTTTTAAGGTTTTGGTCCGATTTGTTCGGTCTGTGGTGAAACTTAGATGGTTAAAACCTGGGCCTGGATTTTCATTCTAGTCCCAGTGGTTGTTATTATTTAGGGGTAGCTATATGGGCCCTGGGAGGCTTTGGATAGCGTAGGGTTTGCCCTCCCCTTCTGCGAATAATAATAATAATAATAATAATAAATCTTACAAGTTTACAGGAAAATCAATAGAGACGATTTCGGCGAGAAAATCGCGAAGAAAAAACATTCACTAAGAAGATCGTCCGAGTTTTGAATATTCTATTATTTTACTTCTTTTTTTTTTGGTATGTGTAATACCTTTATTGTGTTGTAGGGAGGGCATCAAGTGCTACTATAACATTTTACTGTCTGCCACCAGCCGACATTAGCGCCCCAAGCAGCAACCATACCACAATCACAAGTTTTTTCTTTGTTCATTTTTATAGTTCATTATGGTTGACTAATTTGTTTAAAAAGGATGATAAATTTATATGGTCTTATAGTTTGCAAATCGTTGTTTGTTTATTAACCTTTAAGGTAAAATTATACTCAAATTATTTAGTAAGTTTCTCGTAGCTTGCCTGTGTATGTTAATAAATGTATAACAAAGTGATGGTTAATCCAGTATTTATTCAGGAGTCAATAAAGGTGCATCAATTTATTAACTACTTTGGAAATCTTCCTGGGGATAAAGTGCAGCCTTATAACTCAAGCAACACTTAAAACTGACATCACAAATATACCTGTGACCAGCAGAGGTGGTTAATGTGTGTATTATAACCCACTGGGGTTTGATATATCAGGGATGTCAACTCTAGTTCACCACCATTTCCTCATTCAACATTTTACTAGTTACTAGGAAGATGTGTGGATATTTCATAGTGCTAGTATCGAAGTATTAGGTTGGTATAATCGTTCTTATAATTTCTTTCAATATAATGTTCTTTAGTAAAGCTAGAGCAAAATTTCGCCATTTTTACCAAAACTAAAGTAGCCCTTATTAAAAAATTAAATTAACTGAAACAAGATCATGCCTTTTGAATTTGAATCAATAATGATTAAGATTTACTTTCCAATCTTCTTTTATAAAAGGATTCAATTATTATTCTTTTTTTGAATGGTTTCTTATAATTTTGTTCATCCCACTTTTAGTATTATTAAAAAAAAAAAAAAGAAATGAGAAAGGTAAGGATCGTCTGGAGAGTACTGGGAAGAAACTGGAGAGGACACTAAGAAAGAAGCCCCATATTAAGTTGTAATCTACCTTTACAGGATCTTTCCTTTTACCCAGGGAACAGATTCTCTCCAACTCTACACAAGGAGTACTCTCTTTACAAGGTAAAGTTAATCCTTGCAGAGATCTACCTCCAGCCTGATTATCTCCTTCAGTATTACTAGGATCTTCTAAAAGAGCCGTACCCACTTCAATTTGGTGGATTTTCTCACAATTTAGCTAACATCCTTTGTTAATATTATATAATTTTTTCCTTTGAGTTTGATGTAATTTTAATTTTTCCTTTTTTTCTTTTTTATTTCGTGTTTTGTAAAATGAGAAAGAAGTTATCTCCATTATATTTGCCATTATATTGGAATAATCTTTTTTTCTGTTGAAGATTATATTATATTATTGAATTTGAAATCATGCTTACAGAAAAATGTTGAGATGTACAAATTTTAAATTTTTTTGTAAACTTTAAATTTAATTCATTTGCCCTAACGTAAATATATAGGCGGTGGGGCGGAGAAGTACCAATCTGGGAACCATGCAGGTAGAAAAGTGATTATATTACAGTCCAGAAAAGCCCACCAATGAACCAACTACAGATAAACGCCACAAATTCCGCACAACAATCTAAAATCAATTGGGGGGGGGGGGGAGGTTTCAAAAAATAGAGATAGGTTTATATCTGTGCAGTTAAAGGAAATTACCCTAGTCGTATTCGAGAAAATTCTAAAAAACTCAAAAATCTATTCTGTAAATTTATTTTCAGAGTACCCGATTTTTCAAATTTCGAATTCTAGTAGGGCTACTCTTTATTAATATTAGGATGAGGACGGATGAGCTGGCTAAAGTGATGGTTAATAACATTTGGTGATGGTATGTCACAGGTTAAACTACAGTTTGTAAGTAATTCTAACTCAAAATTTTTACCCTGAAGAAGGCAATAAATTTGCCGAACCGTCGGTAGTAATTTAAAAAGAGTTCTTTGTATGACCAATCCAATTTACAACATTTATTTTATATATCGTGGTAAGATGTCTAAAAACAATATTCAAATTACTAGGCCATTAGGAGGCTCTCTATTCCTGTTTAAGTCTATTTATCAAGGAACTAAATTACATCTTACTAATTGCGCTAACAGGGTAATTAATGTTTGCAGTTTGTTAGAAATTAATATTAGTTACCTACCATTTAATAGTATTACTGTGTATATCATAAACATAACTCAATATTTTTTTTTATAGGTAATTAGAATAATTTACTGCTACTACTTTTATGAGTTTGTATTTATTTATTTATTTAACTATTTCTAGAAAATTTATAGAAATATTCAAGAGATTTTATTCCGATATATGGGGCTGAATTTAATGAAACATGTTTTATATATTATCAATAACATTTTCCTTTTCTAATATTTTTACTTTCTTTTATTACCTTGTAAGAGGAAGTACAACTAAAGATCGTTTCAAATTTTTGAAACTCACTTTTCACCAGCAATACTTTTTGAGTTTTACGCCTAATTAGAAAAAAACTCTAGGAAAGAGTTTTGTGTTTTTGGTGAAAAAAATTAAATCAGAAATGCAGGGGAAGAAGCAAATGGAAAAAGAGGAATAATTGGATATATATTTTATATTTTAAATAAAATCAGTTTTAAAAGGAAATTTGTACGTTGGTTGGTAATGTTGGTCAAAACGCATGTACAAGACACCGTTACAAGAGAGGTCAGAGAACTCGGCCACTATTTGTCTTTTTCACCTCTTCTAGAATTCATATATAAAGGGTCGGTTGTAACTACCAAGATGAGCATTGTTTGAAGAGTCGTATTACAGCATTCAACGAGTTATTCCATAATTCGTCTTATAACAGTCAGTGTGCCAAGAAGTGTTCAGTTTAACATTTGTAATTTAAATCAATGTAGCTACACGAATCATTGAGTGCAAAAGTTTTTGTATATTTATTAGCTTTTTACATGAATTTGTTACAATTAACTTGTAATTGTTATTTACATTATTCAATAATTCAAATATAGTCCAATTATTTATTGTAAGCAATATTGATTTCTTCATTATGTCTTAAACATATCTTCTTTAAAAACTTCCACACATAAGCCCTTTCAAACCCGCTCGTGCTATACAAACACACGATATTGACGACATTGATATTCTGTTTAGGGAACACTAGAGGACATGACGTTAGGGTTTCATTCAACCGGATATTTTTGATTTTGACAATGAAAATTGATTTTTGGGGTGTTAGGAGAGAGCTGTGATGTCCGGCGTACTTTTATATTTCCATTCAGAATATTATAGGTTCCATCAACTTTATTAGGGAGCAACCAAAGTTCAGTAAAAATTTCAAATTTGTAGATTTTTCAAGGTTAATTGTGATGATAATTTGCATTAAGGGAAAATTATGAAATTTTCCCAGTTTTTATTGTTTATTTTTTGCAGAAACACAAAGCGTCCAACTAACGATAAGATGTCGTGAAAGGAAGCGTTAAGAAAGAGCTTATGCCTACTTAATAGTGCTATTTACGATCATGTAGAATCAAGCTTAAGCCGAGACTCGAATCCATTACTGCATTACATCTAACATTAAATTGAATAGGTATGTATTTACAGCATTTAAAGAGATTGATCAAAATTTATTGTCTCATGTTACTCTGTCTGTAATGTAACGTTTCTCAAAATGTTAGAATAAAATGCCTATTTAGCTTAAAAGTGTTATAATTATTAATTTACAAGAATTTGAAAACAAATTAATAAGAGAAGGATTTGTGATGGTTTCTCACAGCCGAATTTTTACACTCTCTTCCTTCTATAAAAGGAAGTCTTGCAATAGTGCGAAATTCACTAAAATATGTTTTTAATGAAAATTAAGAAACGTCATAGCCCATTATTAAGAAAGAAATATGTATAGAGAATGTTAGTTCCTGAGTATGTGTGTGTGTATGTGCGCGCTAAATTTTGATTTAAATCCGCCAACCGGATATTAATTGAAACATTATTCTAGGAAAATTTATTTTTGGGGACCTTGTTGAAGCTGCGACATAAAATTTCTTCTAATACGCCATTTCCGGTGTGAAACATTCATACGACTTTTCTCTTACTTCCTGTTAATACAGTTACGTATACAAAATGAAAAAAAATTGTCTTTAATCTTCAAATTTCATTCATTTGTCCTAAATAAAAATCAGGTAATGGTGGGGGAGAGGCAAGTGTAATCCAGTACAAAGCGCCAATAACACTGAATCAACCCTAAATTACGTTTGAAATGTAACGCCACAAATTCCACAGAACTGCCAAAATCAATTTCCCCGAGAAAAATGTTTCAAATAAAACTAATTGGTAATTAAGTGTAGGAATAAATAGTATACGAAGTTTAAAGAAAATCGTTGGACACTTTTATCAGAAAATCCAG
Source organism: Triatoma infestans (assembly GCA_011037195.1). NCBI lineage: Eukaryota > Metazoa > Arthropoda > Insecta > Hemiptera > Reduviidae > Triatoma > Triatoma infestans. Next base: position 215,253 of record JAAEAF010000699.1, read on the forward strand.
GGTGTTTTAAAAAAGAAATTCAGTAAAGTCCCACTTCCGGTTGATGAATTTTCCCTGAAACCTTTGTGTCAGATGTGGTAGTAGCGTCTAAAAGGAAATAACAAGTTTGAGTGAGTTTGATGGAATTTTTCCCTTTTGAGTATTTTGTTAACAAACAGACACAAGTACAGACCATCCGCTAAAAACATTTCCAGATAAGTTTTCTTATATGTCTGTTGATGGAAAAAATTTTCGCAGAAAAATGGATTATAGGTGAATACTGAAGATGTTAGAATCAAATCTGAAACCGCTATTATAAGTTCTGCTTGGGAATTGAGCACTGCCTGGTGATATACGTACAATACTGTCACATACAAGACTCCTAAAGTCGTAATAGCTCTTAATGGGAAGCATAATGTACTTATATAACTATAGAATATTAAGGATAACTTAAACATTTAGTAAAAGTACCAGTTTTGAAGGAAATATGTCCGTTAGAATTGTAATAACTATGTTTATTTACACTAAAAGAAAGTCGATTGAGTTATTCACGCTACATTTTTAAAATTAATTGTTTTAGTAGTTTAATAGTAGTTTAGTAGTTTCAGTGGACTAATTTAATAACATAGCAATAAAAAAACTCTTAAGTCATAATCTACCAATCAAATTCAATATATAGAACAAGAAATAGTTGAAAGATATTATTATTTTCAATTTTATCAACTTGTGGTCGTATTTAATGGCCAGAGGTGAAAGGTTCCCTGGTGACCTCTTAGTGCAAACAGGCTAGCGTACCCAAACACAATCAATACCTTATCGATTTAAACATATAGGACCTAACAACAATGTATATAAATACATATACATTACACGTTGATATATATATCAACAGTTGTTTTTAATTATATAGTATTTTTTTTTTATCTTTGTGTATTATTTTTAAATTAGCACTAGTCCTAATTAGCATATTTTTTAATTTATTATTTTTCTAATTTCGGACATTTAATTAATCTAGTTTATTTGTATCTCTTTAAACGGTCTGGTTACTGTTTCTAAAAATCAGCTGTTTATCAAAACTATTAAAATAATTTACGGACAATTAATATTGCGATTTTTTTGTCAATAAAATTTTTTTCCAACAATATACTTATTGTACTCCTTTCTAACCGAGAAAGTTTTAAAATTTGGTTATGTTTTATTTAAATATGCACTTCTTTCTATCCTCCCACGCCCGCTATATGCTGTCCTCCCAACAAATCCCAAGATCAATTATATTCGGTTTCAACACCCCATTCCTATGTTCCTTTTTGATAGTGACTACAATGCGAATCACCAGCAGTGGAGATGTCGCACAATGAATCAACGGAGACAGGCGAGTACCTGAACATCCTGCTATCCGAAAACTACAGTAACATCTTCCTATGGGCCAACTTCTTTATCCAAGCTCTCTGATATCCTGGGTATCAGAGTTTCTTTTCTACATTCCTAAGCCATCTCTTGTACACTATCTAATAGATTCGAAGCAATATCAATCGAAACTAGAAGAGAAATTTAACTTACACACTTTACTTAAGATGACTGAAGAGTCAGATAATGCATACCACTTCACCGCGCCTTTAAAAAACTCAATCTGCCAGTCCAGACCACACTAAAGAACACAACTTCCTCTCACGATTAACGTACTACTATACATTCAAAAACTGAACAGGATAAGCGGCGTGCATGAGCCACAAAGCAGCGCTTCCGCTATCCCTCTGATAAGCGAAAACACAACAGACTGTCTCTTACTTAAATCTGAACTTAAACAACTACGAAAAAAACGCTTTCAAGAATAAAGTTCATTCCTAACAATAGAAGACTAATCTCTCAGGACCGTTATCAAAAAATCCAAATTCATACCCTTCCACTTCATGATTGATGGCTCGTGAGCTGCAATCGTCAAAGATAAAACTTACTTGTTTCCCAATTATCTGACCAGAGGTTTTTCTCCACTTTATGGATGATTGGTACCCAGTTCCAAGAATCCTTTCTCGGAGATCTTGTAAATCCCCTTCCTCTCTCCAAACTTCAAAGCCATTCACTCCATCAGATGTCCGGTATAGCAAAAAAAATCTTTTCGAAGAGATCCCAACGAATCCCAACACTATCCTATTTACCTACGCTGATGACATAGCCGTCTTATCCAGTAATTATGATCCGGTTATTGCTTATAGAAACCTATAGTCTCAATTCTTGAGAAAAATAGTTCAAAAAGTGAGCCATCAAACAGAATGAGACTAAATTTCAAACATCACCTTTGTTCTTCGTCGTATTACTCCGTCTCCACAATACTACAACCAGACAATTCATCTACCGATAGTCAGCGTAATCCACTAGCCTGGGCTTTACTTGGACATAAAGTTACCTAGAATCCTCATACACGACTTAAAATGGCAAAACTCAACAGAGGTTTCGATTACCTAAAAGACTCCTACACAACAGACCTAAACTCTCCCAGGACTCACTAATTTACATTATAAGTTAAAGCCTATCTGGGCTTACAACATTGAACTATGAGGTTCAACCAAACGCTCAAATCTCCAAAGAATCCAATCCTTACAATTCCAAATTCTCCGCTCCATAGTTAACGCTCCTTTCTATGTCTCCAATTAAAAGCATTCATTAAAATCTTAAAATCTTTTCGTCTCCAAGTTGCTCAAAACCCTAATAAAAAATTCCATCTCAGCCCCACACTCAGTCCATTACTACAGCATCTTCCTTTCAAGGTTAGCTTCCAGATAACTCTCCTAGACATCTTAAAAGTCAGTGACCTCGCCATCTTTTCTCTGCCGATGAGAGTGACTAAGTAGTGTTGTGTTAATGAAGCATTACTACTGGGTAACTTCCAGTTGCGATCGTGTCTAAGTGTTTTGTGATGTTCTGTGATCATTTTACTTATAGGCTTTTGCGCTGAAAGTAACAAACAAACAAAAAATAAATAAATACAAAAAAAGTATGCACCCGCTCATCACAGTGCACTAAGCCTTTGATGCTAGAGTTCCTGCCAGAATTTCCCTGGCGCCTTTGGTTGATGACGTTGTCCCAAAAGAGGGAGTGCAGCAAAGGCAAAAATGAAAAGCCACAGTCAGCTGGGGAATGGCAGTCATAAAAACACTTGAATTTCCGAGTTGAGACCACGTCAGTGGCTTGCTAAAAACCGAGTTTCCTCCCAGTTGCAGTAAGCTCTTTCAGGGTCGTTACATTTTGGAGTGTAGTGGAGCACATCAGAAATACCGTTGAAGGTGTGAAAGTTATATTTTAGCCGTTTTTGTTTTCCGTTCGGGAAATGACCTCACAATGTTGTTACAAAGTGCAGCTTCATGCTAGATTGGATCTGACAGAGGAATGAAAATTGCTATATTATCTGTGTAATTGCAGGATGGGGACAAAACCAAAAAAACAAATTAAAATCAACAAGTAGTTATACAAATTTCTCCTCACACTTTTTCCTTTAAAAAACTAAAAGAAAAGTCTGATTTCAAAGAAATTAACACATAAGTGCGTTTCTTACTCATTAAAACTTTAAACTTTTCCCAACGCTTTTTCTTTTGTGCTTAATGAGTTTACTTTAAATCTTCATCTTCCCCCCTCCCCATAAAGACTGATTACACTGAGTGGTTTTATTTCACGATGAAAATTTACTAAAGTACACCACCTCCTTCTACTTCTATTAATTTTGTGTGTATATATATATATAATTATTGAAGAAACATTTTATCATAGAGTGTAACGCTCTCTTGTGTCGCTGAACCTACTCCATTGCACTGATGAAATTATTAATTATTTTATAGAAAAGTTTTTTAAGTAATTTTTCACATCCCCTCCACCCCATCCCCCCTACCCCAGGTATCTAAAACTTATGCTTTTTTTCTTTAATTAACTATTCAAGTGGAAGGAAAATTCCTGTAGCTGACACATCTTACTTTATTTTCCAATTCAATGTACAAAACATTACTTGGCATTTAACGACGTCATAGTGTTTTAAAAATAATGTTTTTTTACACTTTTTTACTATCTCTTACAAAAAACAAGTCGTTCTAACATATAAATGTTGAAATTTAGATAGTAGGACCAAATATTACAGTGATATGGCACTTCCGTGGAAAGTGAAACTAACTTAAGTACAATAAAATAAGAATTAAAAACAACTCGACAATTTTCCTGGAAATAAAGGGGGAAAAATCTTGTGTGAATCACTCACATTACTTTCACTTACTGCAATTTCCACAGTTTTGATTATGACTTATTTATTTATTTATACAGTTATTGCCTAGATACAAATTTCTAATGAACTGAAAATATTTGTATATATAATATGTAAATTGATCTTCAAACTCGTAATTATAGCCTAGCATTAAATTCTTTTTTTGATATTACTTAGATGATAGAATCGTATAGAATATTAAAGTGACACTTGGAAAGAAAGCCTAGCGCCACCGAAACTGCCAGAATCCCCCCCCCCATAAATGACTTGTTCCGGAAAAATATTTCAAATAAAAGTTTTAGCTCTTTATATGGCTAGTTAATGTACCAAGTTTAAAGAAAATCGTTGTTGCCGATTTCAAGAAAATCGCAAAAACCAATTTAAAATCTACCAAGTAAAATATTATATCCACTCGCCCGACTTTAAACCAAAACCACTTTTCCAAACTCAGGAAATCCCAAAACGTATTATATTTCCGATAAAAAAAACTGTTTTCAAAAATTTGACTCGATTGCATCACTTCCTGTACAGCAGTAAGAGAAAGTAAAAGCTCTCATTTATAATGGAAATGGTTTAAAATGTCCAGAAGATAATCTATATATATATAAATTCAGCATCCGTATGTTTGTGTCAGCAAAACCGAAAAGTAGTCGAAGGATTGACTTGAAATTTTTTACAAAACGTTGCATTTCTATATAAGAGTGTTTATACACATATTTTATTCCCAAGTTCCCATGCAAACGGAAAATTCCGAGCGTTCGCGAGTTTGGCAGAAATAGAGAGATGCAGATGCGTTGCGATGGTGGCGCGTCCTTTGAACCTCTTTCTCAACTACTTATAGTACCTCTCACCGCGAGAGAAGCTTATAGTACCTTCTCAAGAGAGAAGATATTCCAAAACATCGAAACAAATTATCAAAATAACGCATGGTTAAGCGGAAGAGCCATTCTAGCGTACTCAATACGTACTCGATATGACAACATCATTCTAAACAGAATTGCAGGTGAAACAGTGACATACAAATCCATTGACTCCGTGCTGGACCAAAGTGAAGTGAATTTTCCAACGGAATTTCTTAATTCACTCGATGTTCCCGGATTACCGCCACACATTCTGCATTTGAAAATTGGAGTGCCAATTATATTACTCCGAAACATCAATCAGCCAAAGTTATGCAATTGTACAAGATTTGTAGTTAAAACATTGATGAATATTCTGATTAAAGCAACAATTCTCATTGGACCTCATAAAGGTGAAAACGTTCTCCTTCCTAGAATACCACTCATAACGACAGATATGGCGTTCGAGTTCAAACAAGTTCAATTTCCAATATGCCTTGCGTTTACTATGACTATCAATAAAGCGCAAGGACAATCTTTGCAAGTGTGCGTTTTGAATTTAGAAAACGAATGCTTCTCATGGGCAATTTTATGTCGCATGCTCCAGAGTCGGTAAACCATCTGATCTTTAATGTTTATGCAGAAAACAGATAAACAAAATATGTAGTCCAACTTTTAACTTTCAGTTAAAAACATGTTTTCTTTCTTTCCTTTCAGTTGACAGCAACGCAAATTAGGATATTAAATTGAATGATGTGTTTTCTTGCTGAATCTATGTTAACTATAATACTTCTATTTACTTGCCAAATAATTAAAATCAGACTGAGCCACAGCGAAGCGTGGCCGGGTTTAGCTAGTAAAGAAATAAAGTTCAAGGCTATTTACTTCAATTGAAACAGCTGTTTGATTAAAAAAAGGAACCACCTATCATCTGGTAAAAAAAAAGAAAAGAATAATAATAAATTAATTAAATTCAATATTGGCCTAACCTAAATAGTGTAACAAAGTGCGTTTGTTAGATAAAGTTAGCACAGCTGTGACAGAACAAATACTAGATTATAATCAATGAAACTGGGTGTGAGAGTAATTGTGTACGTGCAAGTTACTATTATGAACATGGTGTGTAACTTCATTTTCTTCCTTAAATGCAAGTAAATTAACAGAATAGGCCAGATGTGAAACAGGTCATACATATCTACCAGAAGGGTAGAGCTCTATGACTAGTTTATTTTGTGTAGCATAGCTCGTCCTCAAACTACGCTCAAAATAGGGCACATAATCTCAACAAAGTGGTGTACTTATACTTTCTCTCATTCTCTCTTCTATATTCATTATATTTCTCAATCATGCTATATATAGACTTTCTTTTTTTAATGTCACATAATTCAATTTCAAATGCATATTTTGTTCATCTAAAAGGATAATGCGGTTTACTAGATTTTTATTTTTAAAAAATCTGGTGTGAAACACTCACCCGATTTTCTCTTACTGCAGTTAACACAATTACAATATAAAATGACAAATTTTCTTAAAACTCAGATATTATGTAGGTATTTGTCATGACATAAATATTCAACAACTATCCAGAAATCATTGTTTTGGTAGTGGGGGATAACTACCAACCTACCGATCTCGGTAGAGAAGTGATATTGCTAGAATTCTAAATTTGGAAAAAAAAAGTATGACATTACAGAATAGAGACTTTAGTGAATTTCTCGAGAAAGGCTTTCTATCAAGTTTCTTTAAACCTGGAATGCACACTGCCAGATCACGTTTATTTAAAACATTTTTTTCGGAACAAATTTACAAAAGTTCTGGTGTTGCAAGCTTATGAAGCAGAGGGCGCTGACTTATGTATAATAACAGGATTGAGGTTGGTAAATGGTGAAAATGAGAACTCATGAAGAGACATGGAACTTATAGTTCACATTCTATAAAATTTACTGAATAAAGGAGAGAAGAGATAATAAAAGGGTAGAGTGACCGAACGATGAGTGATGTTTGTTGTTCTTGATCAATGATAGCTTTGGCTGTTTTGAGTCGCCTCAAGAGTGATACCGCTAGTTAGAACTCTTGCATGTTCTAAAAATAGATTTAGCTAGTGTGGCCCTAGCTTGGTGAAACCCTTCCAAAGGTTGATCTTGTTGATTCCTTAAAGTTGATGTAGCAACTAATTCTCCTCAATAGCCGACTAATGCGGTTGATAATGGAACTATTGAGTCCAGCTTTTGTGTAGCGAATTTATTAGAGATTAGTTCCATTACACACGCAATGTAGTCACACTGAGGAAAAGAAGTATAATCACCACCACTTTTTTTATACTTTATACCAAAAAATCTGTCAATTAGTATGGTAATAATTGCAGTAAGAGAACGTAGCATGAATATTGCACACCAGAGTGCTGTGCTTGCTTTCATACAGTACGTATCGTTCTTAACTTCTATTTCTTAATCTGCGGTTTTAAGCGTTTGTTTGTGTGAATTTTCGCATATAGATTAGCCGTTGTTAATTAATACTGCGAAATTTCATAAACTTTTATCGAGCAGTTATTTGGAAATCAGCGATTTAATTAATTAAATGTTATTCCTTGAGGCAGTTTTAATAGTTTTTTTTTATATTTTTTTTAATTTAAGGCGTCTCAACATCTGAGGTCATTTGCGCCCGGAGCCTTCTCAGTGCACTGCCGGCCTCCGGACAGTGTTCTCCCGTTACAGACAACACTGTCCATCACCGGACAGTGAGCTGTAGGGGCTCCTAGGAAGAGAAAATCTAAGAGTAGCACGGCTGGATTCGAACCCGTGATCTCCGCGTTGCTAGTCCAGCGCGCTACCACTGAGCTAATCCCTTCCCTTTTAATAGTTTGATCTCAGTGCAGTTAGCAGTGGGGAGAACAGTAGTTGTGCGGCAAATATTACGACTATTGTTGTCTGTTTGTATATCTTTGAAATTTGGCCCCAAGCTGGCGTCTATTGATATATCTAAACCCAAGTAATTATTATTTATTTTACCTATTTTCAAATGAAAATCTTTTGAAGCTGAACTGGAAAATTTCTAATTTTTTTTATTTACCTCTTTTTATTAATGCCTAAATCTATACTAAATCTGAACTAAAGATTTGTATGGAGGTTTTACAAGATGGAAATAAAACTTGATTTTTTCAGGTTTGGACGATTTGAAAGACTCGAATGAATAAATTGTAATTAAATTTTGTGGAGATGTTTTGGGAGTTAAAGTGTCAAGCAATGAAATTGAAAACACTGTCGATATCAAGGTGCCTGGTAAAGAGAAGAGGTTAATAAAGACGACGTTCATTAGTAACAAAACTATTTGGAATATTTTGAACAATACTAAAAGGCTTAAGGGGCCAGGCTTCTTTGTAAATAGACGATAGAAACTTTTTCAGTTCAGGCGAAATGTACCAAAAGGATAAGGATAAAAAATTATTTATTCTCTTCATGGATAATAAAGCATACATCTGGGTGAAAGAGGGCAGTGTGTGAGGGAAAGAGAGGGGGGCTACCCAAGAAGGATGGAGCAGGTGGAGCGTAGAGGTGGCAAGTCCGAGGTTTTTTCTGCATTTACTGCGTCTACTTCGAGTCATACCGTTGCTGCGGATAAGAAGAAAATTAATGTCGATTAGCAGGAAAAGGCTGTCTGTCAAGGTATATCTAAAAATATTAATTCTAATGAGCATTATAAAGTATTGAATATTTTAAGTTTCAACATTTGGGGTATTAAAAACAAAGTTAAAGATTCATTTTTCAATAATTTTATTAATAATTATGATATTGTTTGCTTCTGTGAAACATTTTTGGAGGATAAAGAGATTTTTGGAGTATAAGATTTTTTATTCAAAATTATAAATTGGTGTGGGTCCCGGCAACAAGAATTTCAAAATTTGGGCGGGTATGGGAGATATGTTGATCTATTGCAGAACTGAGCTTATTTCTAAAGATACATGTAAATTTGTAATAATAAGTGGCATTGATTTATTAGAAATTAAGATTAGTGCGCCAGAAAAATTACATTTATTACCAATATATCTAGGCTCGAATAATTGGAAAGAAAATTTTAATCTTCTTTAAGAATTTATTGTTGTTAATAATCATTTGCAGTTTTTGTTGACTGGTGATTGGAATGCTAGATTAGGGGAGGGTAAGTGCATTGAGGAGGGCTTACTGGATTTGGGATGTTGTTCTGAATCGAGGCAGACGAGAGATAAAACGGTTAACTCAGAGGGTAAAATGTTACTAGAATTTTTTGATGATAATGGGTTCTTGATATTAACTGGGAGATCCCCAGGTGATTCACAGGGTGAATATACTTATATTGGCCCAAGGGGATGCTCTGTAACAGATTTGGTTGCCATCTCTATCAGTAGAGTAGAAGCAGTTAGGGATTTTTCTATGCAAAATGTGTTTTGGTCTGACCACATGGCGATTGTTATGTCTGCGGCTGGAGTTTGGGGAGCGGAAGGTGGAATTTCTATCAATTAGGCCGAAGTTAGTTTGGAAAAATTCTGAATCTCTGAATAAATTCAAGAAGCGACACTGTAAATGGGGGGAAATATACAAATGGAAGAGTGGGTAGATCATTTTTATCTGCTATACAACCCCCCCGCAAGTTGCTCTTACCACACAGTATGCTCTGCCGTGGGTATTAGATGAGTCGCTTGATAGCCCTTTCAGCAATAGTAAACTAGAGGGTGAGCTAAAAAGGTTTATGACTGGAAAAGCGCCAGTGTTAGATGGCATTTCTTATGAATTCTACCAATTTGCTCCACAAAGATTTTCACTCATGCTGCTAAATTGCATTAACATGTTTTTTGAAATGGGTTTGGTTCCTGATAGTATGAACGAAGCCATCGTACTCCCCTTACACAAGAAGGGTGATATCAATTTGGTGGTGAACTATAAAGGGATAGTTTTGCAGGACACTATTAAGAAAATATACATCAGTTTGCTTGCAGAGAGGTTGAATCCTGGGTGAGTAAGAAGCGCTTGCTTTGTGAGGAGCAGGCCGGGTTTAGAGAAAGTTACTCCACAGTAGATAATATTTTCATCCTTACAAATTTAATTGAATTGAAATGGCACGAAGGTGTAAAGAAAATCTACTGCTTTTTTGTTGAATTTAAATCCGCCTTTGATTCGTCGATAGAAGTGCATTAATGTTTAGACTCGCAAAGTTAGGCGTTTCTACAAAATTTATTAAAGCAATATCCGGCCTCTTAACAAACACCAAATTATTGGTTTGACGCTCCACGCAATTTGAAACGTTTTCTGGGGTCCAGCAGGTTGCAATCTCAGCCCACTTTTATTTATTCTATTTATAAATGACCTGGCTCTGCAAATTATGATGAATGAACTTGAAAGTTATGTTAAACGGTGGTGAAAGATCATGGTGTTTAGGAAGAGATTGGGGAAACTTAGCCATTTCATCAACCGTTATAAATATCTAGGAATTACGCTGGCCCCTTCTCTTTCTCTCGCTTCGCAATTTTCAAACTCTGCTCACCATGCCTTGTTGGGTCTTAACACTTCTGGTCAAATCTATTTTCAAATGACAACATCCTCTTTCGGCCAAGTTTGATATTTTTAGATCTGTGTCACGATCTGTCTTCACTTATGGTTGCCAGGCCTGGGGGTATTAGTAAGTGGAAACCATTGAAAAATTCAGAGGACATTCATCAAGAAGTTATTTAAGACTCCCCAAAAATACTCCAAATTATATGATCTACTTAGAGACCAAATGTACGCCTATCCACATCTTCACTTTCACTCTTCATTTTAACTACTTGTTAAAGACCTTAAATTTTGAAGATTTTCGACTTACCAAATTGATAGCTCAGGAAGTAATCCAAAAGAAAATTTTGTGGTTTAGTGATTGGATAATTGGTCTAAACAAATGAATTATGAATTCGGGAAAGTTTTCATGTCCATAGAGCAATGGAGGAAGGAGCTGAATACCCTGAAAAGTAATCTAACCGTCGGTTATCGGTCGGATTACCGAGATAAAGGCTTGAAAGGGGTATTTCATAACATTGCCAAGCAGCTTTTCCTGAATGTAGATTATATAAATTTGGGTATGCGTGTCTCCAATATTAGCAGTATATCTAAAATAAGAGAAGAACTTATTAATTTAAATTATAAACCTTTCATCCAGAGAAAAGACTACTCCTGCTCTTTGTGTAACCTTCGTGAGGACGAGGATGTGTACCATTACTTAGGTCGCTCTAGAGTTCTTGCGGGAATAAGGAAAAGGTGTTTGGGGGGGCCTCATCTTAACGAGGGACGAAATGATAGCATGGTTAAATGGTGCAGAATGGGGAGCTCTGACCCGATACTTAAACGAAGCTACACTTTACCAGGCATATTTAGTTGAAAATTTCAATTTTTAATTATAAAATCTAAAATAAAATATGTAAATGGAAAAAATAATAATAGAGAAATGTAGGGAAGGGATTAGCTAAGTGGTTAGCGCATTGTACTCCCTCGCGGAGGTCCCGCGTTCGAGTCCAGTGCTACCCTTAGATTTTTTCTTCCTAGGAGCCTCTACAGCTCACTGTTCGGTAATGGATAGTGTTGTCTGTAGAACTGACCGGAGGCCGGCAGTGCACTGAGAAGGCTCCGGGCGCTAATGACCATAGATATTGAAGCGCCTTAAATTAAAAAAATAAAAATAAAAAATAAAGAAATGTATTTGTTAATTATTATTTTCTCATATAGAATTTTTCAGTTTCATTTCCTTTCGATGATGTAAATATCTATTTTCTTATGTAAACTTTTATTTTCTTATTTGTTGTATTAACAGCACTCCTGACAGACAGCCGTTGCTATGTTAGTAAAAATATTTTTATATAGTGTTCTTTTTCTTCGCCATATGAATTGTAAATATTTTCAATAAAAAAATAAACAAAAATAAAAATATTCCACACCAGATTTTTATTTTAAATTTTTTTTTTTTTTACCCGAGATCCTTCTCGGCCATTCGATCTCTGGCGGCCCAATATAAAGTGGCAGTATCATTGTTTTTTATTTTTATTTAATGTATGATGCCATAAAATAAATCCTTGTTAAAATCTCCGTTAAACAGTAGCTACAATGGTAGCAGCGTGTTATAGGTGGTTCAATTTGTCGACGTATTAATTTACCGTAGCCGAACAAATTAAGTTAATTCCAACAATACGTAATATTCAGCTGGTTTATTCAAATATGTACAACCAATTGAACGCATTCTGTAATATATAAAATTTATCGCCTGTCCATTCATTTATTTTACATTGATTTCTCTACATGACTTTCAGTGTTTAAACGACTTTCTATTAGGTAATTCAGAACCATCGATAGATAAATTTGTTTAAAGCTTGGAATTTTTAAGCTCAATTAATGTTTCCAACATTGATATAAAATATAGAGCAGATATTAATCAGGGAATCCAAAAGTCATAGTTTGTATTTATTCAGAAAAATATTTCAATTAGACCCCAGTGGATCTAGTACAATTAACCTTTTCAAGAGGTTGAAGACTTTCCTACCAGCATCATTTTGCTCTCAATGTGCCAAAGGATTCATAGTGCAATTTAGCGATTGCAGCACAATCGAACCGCGGGTGCGAGGCTGTTTCTCCTCCTCCTCCTCACAGAGTCTAAACACAGGTTCTAGGCTAATTATTCCCCTCTTTTGTAGATGTTTGTCTGAACCTATGTGTCCTATGAAAAAGCTTATCACCAGACTAATCTGATTCCTTCCTAAGCAGGTCTCTATTCTCATAATGTTGGGGATTTTATCCGTCGCAGCATGCAAATTTTCTGATGTTCCTGGCTGGTTTCGGATTTTCATTCAACGTCTATACATAGACATCTAATTGGATGAAAATCCGAAACCGGACGGAAAAATATGCATGCTACGACGAAATAAAATCTCAGATGTTATTCAGCATTGCGTACCCATCCACATTAGTTTGAATGTTCAGTTTGACTGGTCATAAAAACAGGTGATGGGGATTATACTTGTATACCTGTGCGGAAACGTGATAAAAAAGTATCACTTTTATTTGTAATGTTTTTCGGAAAATATTGATTTTAGAGGGGTTTTTAAGGTCTGTCAGTTAGGTTTATGTTTAAATTGCAAGAGTATTATTGCACAGAGGGCATTTCACAGAAGTCCGCACAGGTATACAAATATAACCTCTTCCACCTATTTTTATGACTAGGCAAACTAAACATTGTAAACCTTGCAATTTTAAAAGTTAATTTAATTTTATTAATTGAGGTGAGAGAAAGTTGTGTGAGTGATTGACGCCAGACTTTTTTCGTTCTCAGCGGATCTCAAAACATGTATTTCCGGTAGAAACTCGATTTCGAAAATTTGACGCGATCGCAATACTTTCTTACTAAGAATGAGAAAAAGTAAAAATTATACGCGATACCCTAAAATACCAAGTAACCCAACCTATTCCACCCTACTTGTAAAGCAGATAGAGTAGTCTTCATCCACCCTTATGGCCTCACAAAGAAAAAAATAAAATACAACACTATCCAGACTCCCTCACAAACTATTGGCACGGCAGGGTTAGCAGACTACGTGGGATGAACCTTTTGCCCTTTACCATTTTACATCGTTCACAGAGTTGAACTTTATCTGACCATGTGAGTGTGTATGTATTGCCAACCTTCTTCAGTACTATTATTCATGTAGCTTGTTGGGTTTTTGGTCAATAACTGTGGGTCGGTTAGAGTAACAAATTTATAAATATTGAATGAACATTGACTGGAGAGAAAGAGAGAATGAGATTGCGTTTTTGTTGGACAGAGTGAGACGGTGAGAAAGGCCAGAAGTTTTTGACTTCCTACACCAGAACTAAACCGCAAACCGGCCGAGTTGTTTGCTCGTGAAAAATTAATAATACTAGCTAAATAAACGAAGGTACAAAAAAAAAAAGGCGATAAATAATTCAACAAATCTGAGGAAGCCAAACACGAAACCAACATGAAACGTTGAAAACAGTTGGTTCTGCTTGGGGGGGGGGGGCGGAAATAAATCCAATCATATTAAATAGCAATTTTAACAATTCAATTTAGTTAAATTTTTATTTATCATACAAATGAATAAATTTTCATAAACCCAGTTTGTATGTGCCAGGATTATTTGTAGGATGTTTTCAAAAATACGTCAAACAATCTTCAGTTTAAAATTTGATTCTGAATAAAGTAAATATTAAAAGAGATATTGGATTTCGATCAATCATTTTTAATTTCTCTTTCTTTTAATTATTATAAATAATTTCGAAATTGAATTTTTATCGGAAATACAAGTCTCAACGTTCTCAAGGAGGCGTATCTTGCTAACTGCACAACCACTCGGAAAATATATTTTCTGGAAAATTGATTTTTTTTGATGGAGTTTCCCGGGAAATCTGCGAACCAAACTGCAAAGTGCCTTTTACGTTTTAGTGGGGATTGGTAGAACTTTTATGGTTCTGCTTCAACAAATTTTTACCCAATGTTGAAGTGTAACTGACTTCAAAATGTAAAAATTCCTAGTTTGAAGAAAATTGATCAATTCGAATAGTAATAATTGCGATTAGAGGAAGTCGTGTGAATGTTCGCACACTCGCTTTTGTGCGCACAGAAATTAACAAAATAAAAATTTTTTTGTTTTTTTTTGTTTTTATTCGGGCAATTTTGTTTTCTAATAATATATAATATTCTAGTTCTTGCATTTATAGTTTTATGCCATAGTGAAATGTCGCATGTTTACTATGACATCCCATTATAATCGTATTATTTGTCTTTCCCCTATTATTTTGCTATGATAATTCCATTTTTTATTTTATACAAAAAAAAAAAATACGAACACGCAATATTAGTCAATGATATTATTATTTTTGTATAATACTCTTTTTTACTTTCTCTAATTATATTCTCTTATTTTTATTTAGCAATACTTTGAGTATTTATTATAAAAGAGATATGTGATATGTATATATACGAAATACTTTATTATAGGTTTATTAAATTACACGAACAAATTAATTACAGAGAAATTTTCTCCTGGTTCTCATATACACAAAGTTTCCTAATTCGATTGCTTATTAGTATTAAAGTCGATTCCTTTAGCGACGCCAAATATTATAAACTAATTAGGTTAAAAACATAACGTCAGGGGTGGTAAACATAGGAGTTTTTGTGTGTTAGTGTTTACAAAATTTAAAGAATATTGTTTGGTGGCAATTCTTCAAGAAAAATGCGAACTGAATGCGAATTTTACTATTCAGTAAAATTGTGTTTCTGGTTTACGAATGTTTTTTACCCGTGTGAAACTCCGTGGTGGTTTTATCTTCCTAAACGAAAGATAAAATTTGAGCTGTCTGCGATTTTTTTTTTTTTTTACCTTTTTCAGATATTTTGTGCATACACTTACAACCATTCACCCTCCCAAACAAACACTCATGCATGTTCACACACCACATACAGACACAGATACATGCTTTTAATGTTTTAGATGTATGAACTGCATCAAAAGAGCAAATGCCGTCTAAATTAATTATGTTTTAACTTTTAGTTATAATATTTATAATTCAGTTATTTTAGTTTAATTGCTTACATTATAAATTGAAATTTATATCATGCAATCTATTGTGTTTTATATTACGTGTTTTGTTTTAATAAATTCAGTTAAAATCAAATAAATATTACCACAATGTAAATAAATAATGTTTAAATGCAAATACTGTATACAGATTTAAGTAAATATATAATATACCATTTATAGAATACGTTGAATATAAATTCTCTCGGAATTGGATTATATTGCAAGGGAAATTATCATATATATAGAATCATTAGCTAATAACAATTTCTCCATATATTCAGACCACATGAAAAAATAGTTTTCAATAAAAACTCAGTTTTCCAAAATTTCTTGAGGGAATCACTCACAGTGTCTTCAAACTTTCTCACACAGCTCCCACAGTAGGGTTGTTGGCCAATCCTATACTGGACGAGTAAGTTCGAAGATTTTTGTGAGTGCCCATTTTTCTAGGTAAGTGAGTGGGTAGAGGTTTATCTATAAGTTGCTTACCGTTTCCCAATTGCAGCCGGTTATCAAGATCGCTTAAGGTTGAGGGGAATCTTATGCCAGATTAACCTAAAAAGGGCTTTCGAAAAAGTACTGCCTTTCTGCGAGAGTAGCGTGCTTCCTTATTAGGCAAGCTCATTTTTTGCTTTTTCATTGCCTTGTATATTATAATGTCCTGGGATCAATTTAAAAACTATTCGCCAGGAAGGTAATGTTGTTCCTCAATTGATCTAATTCCTCAAGAGATCATAATTGCTGCGCTGGGCTCAATTAAAGTGACAGCTTTGTTAGGAACAACTGTATTTCTTGATTCCACAACTGTATAATCTATAGCTGCTATTACCCAATCCAAGTTGGTAAGGGGTGGAGGAATTACCGAAACGTCTGTGTAAATCCTCTTCCCGACAGAAGAGAGCTGTCATGTATTAATGGGTTCCAGCGCTAGACGCTTTTAGTAAGGAGAAACTTTGCTATTACTTATTACTTGCACTTACACATAATAAGAGGAAGTATCGTAATCGTGTCAAATTTTCGATATCGAGTTTTCACCTGGAAATACATGTTTTGAGGTCCCCTGACTCCAAAAAAAAGTGGTTTTTAGCAAATTGTCTCAGTGTATGTATGTATGTGAACAGCATAGCTCAAAATCAAACCGCTCACGCCACAAACTACTACACAAACAATACACCATCACCAAATACATTTCATATACAACTTTTATTTTTAAACATTTCTCTGGGTAAAGTCATTTAGGGCTATGACAGACAAGGCTTCCTGTGTCGCGCCACCTGGTTCGGGCCACTTATTTTGACGCCACTTGATTTGCGACCTAGGATTGATTCGCCACCCACAGCTCCAAGGCCAGTTGAATAATGGAAGTCGAAGAGTTAGCAGCCGTAGCCTACCTTCACCTAAGTAACAGGAAAAAATTAAAAATAGACGGTTTTGGGTTCACCCCTTATTAAGAAAGATAAAGGAAACTAGTTTCTTCTATTCATTGTATCCTCAGCTTACCGAAATCCCTTTTCTCTTTTACTGAAGCATCTTCTTTTCAATAATTTTTTTTTAATTTAAGGCGTTTCAACATCTATGGTCTATGGAGCCTTCTCAGTGCACTGCCGGCCTCCGGACAGTGTTCTCCCGTTACAGACAACACTGTCCATCACCGGACAGTGCGCTGTAGGGGCTCCTAGGAAGAGAAAATCTAAGGGTAGCACGGCTGGATTCGAACCCGTGATCTCCGCGTTGCTAGTCCAGCGCGCTACCACTGAGCTAATCCCTTCCCTTTCCAATAAATAAATTCACAATTTCTTCCCAAGCGTTCTTCTTCATATCCCTGTTTGAGTACTCACTGTACTCAAGTCCCATATAACAGGGCGCTGTTGGATTTCAATTATAAAGGTTTCCACATCAAGCATTTCCATCGCTGAGTCCGCTTCCTACGACAGACTGATTAGAAATCCACAGCGCACTGGGTCGCGGGATGGTCGACCGCCAAATGTACAGTGGCGCCACCCAGTGTGAACGCCCAATTATAAACTGTCTTGATGATTGAGGCTTTTGTTTGGAGGAGAAGGGTTTTATTAGGGGATCATAGGGAGAAGGGTTTTCTAATGGTTATCTTAAGAAATCATACAATTCTATCATCTAAACAAAATTAATTAGAAATAAATAAATTGCCAAACTTCCGTGTACCAAGAAAATTAGTAAACCGGACGTACGTTTTTACTGAACAGTTTTTCGCGATTTTCTCCATAAAAACACCGACGATTTTCGGTACACTAACTATAAAATTTGTGAATTAAAATTTTGTATAATGTAGTAAGAGAAAGTTGTGTGAGTGTTTCACACCAAATTTTTTTTTTTCATCAAAATAGAAAGTTTTAGTGAATCTTTGAAATAAATGTAATAGATAAAATAAATTTGGCGTAAATAACCGCCACACGGCTCCATTTCACCACGTGACCTTATCCACGCAGCTTCCTCAATTCATCTTTGTTGTTGTTTATTTTAACAGTATACCAGATGTGTGAGATAATGTAAGTGAAAGAAGAGAAAAAAAACATAGGAAGAGAAAATGAAGTAATGTATCCTTTTCTTTAACGTTTTGTTTACCTTCCTCAGTCTAAGATAAAGATATACTACCACTCACCAGTGAGCTTGACAAATTTTGTTTACATCAATCTATACGCCTTTCTCCCGTAAAGAGGGATATTGAAGAAGAAGCAAAAAAAAAGTTTTGAAGGGAGTCTAGATTGATAGATATTTTTAAAAATTACTCGGATAAAATAGAAAAAGAAAAATGTCTTGTTCCATTATTTCTTTTGAAACAAATTAAAGAAATTTGGATTTCAGTGACAAAATAATTTCATATATTAACGGAGCCATCACTTCACAGTCATCACTTGTCTTGTACAATTAATAAACAGAGTTGTCACCACCGGAAATAGAACTGTTTTGAAACATCTAAGACTGAAATATATATAAATATATGAATAGACTTATATATTGTATATTATATATATATATGCAATTCTCCAAGTTTTAGTTCGCGATTTCTGTTCAAACTTTAGCTTCTTATTTTTTCTGAAAAATTGTTGTTCTAAATAAAAATTTGGTTGGGGGATCGTTTTGGAAACTGGAGGGAAATGACAGCTCAGAGGAAAACCTAACGCCTACTAGATCTTCCAAAGAATTTCTAAAAAATCTTTCCCCCAGGAAAAAAAAAAAATCTTTCACATAAAAATTGTAAAAATGTGTTGTGTTATGGTGTGATGATGTGTATTTGTGATGTGTAGCACGAGCGGTTTCGTATTAGGGCTTGTAAGTATGTTTGAGGAAAGGATAAAAATATTAAGAATAATTAAGAAGACACCATTATTTTATAAATAATTATATTCCGTTAAAATAATAACTACAACTTATTTGATATTATAAACTTATTTAATATATGGAGAAACTGGCACTGATTATAAAATTTTCTAAATTATTTTTAAAAACTAGTCTTTCCACTACAAATGCCACGAGAAAGTAGCAAATAACCGGAAATAAAGAACTTGTAAAATGGCATTTCCGGTTATCAGATGTTGGTCCAGATTTTCGTGTCTGGAATGTGATGATAACTCATGTCTGAGATCCGTTTTTTTGGGGGGAAAAAATCTAGTATGAAACACTCATACGGTTTTCTCTTACATCTGTTAGTAGTACCATAGTATATAAAATCAAAAAGTTTTCTTTAAACTTAAAATTTACATCAGAGACATTTTCCGTGGTAGCCTGCTACGTTTTGTGGTCATCGACCGGTTTCGGGCGTTCGCCCATCTTCAGGATGCGTTTTTCAAACAGTGTGACATCACAGACTTGCACAGAGCAAATTTAGTTTACACACTCAAACTTTACATATTTGGTAACATGGCAGGTAGCGAAGTAACTATATTGTGGCCCACTAGAGCGCACCAGAAACACTGTACATTTGTAAATTAACCCAACAAATTCCACATAATCATTCGAAATTAATTTTTTCAGAAATATGTTACAGATATGTAACGAAGGATATTTAATATCTATATAGTTAGTATTCCAAATTTAAAGAAAATCGTAGCAATTGTTTTCGAGGAAATTCCCCAAAAATACTCAAAAACCTATTCCGTAAAGTCGCACTTCTGGTACCGATTTTCCTCAAATCTCAACGCCATTATCGCGAAAACGAAATTTCAGTAAAGTTCCACTTCCGATTGAAGGATTTCCGGCAATGCTTCTAATGTATATTTTAATATTAAATAGAAGGTAAAACAATATAGGTATTGAAGTAATACTTTATAGGGAAGCTTAACTTTATTGTTCCCCCATAATTTCCGGAAAATTATTGAAGCAGTATTCGAGAAAATCGTAAAAACAATAAAAACAAAACAAATTCAATAAAGTTGCACTTTTAGTTGATGGATTTTACCCGAAACTTTTATGTCTGAAGCGATTGTAGTTTCTAAATGGAATATAAAGTTTGAGCTCCCTGTAATTTTTCGTTTTTGGGATATTCTGTTCGTTTGGGATATTCAGTTCGTTTGGGATATTCTGTTCGTTTGGGATATTCACACATAGACCATTCGCTAAAAACATTTTTTTCATACTCAGGGGACCTCAAAACATGGATTTCCGGTTAAAACAATTTGGAAAATTTTACACGATCGTGATACTTCCTTTAATTATCGCTTCTTATATTATACTTCTTGTACTACCTTTAAATACTACTTATTAATATTGCACTTCCGGTTAATCTATTTTCTTCAAATTTGGTTTTCTAGCAATGTTCTAGCAATGAGGTTTCTTAGCGATTTATTTAGTTATTATTATTTTATTTGTTCTTAGGACATGGCATATACAAATAAGCAGAACCCACAATGTTCCTAATGTTATTATTATTAACATTATATAGATGGCAGAACCATACATTGAAGTGGTATTTTGGAGGAAAGCCTAACGCTACTGTTTCGCCAGAAAATCCTCCCAGAAAATTGCTTTTTCAAATAAAAGTAATAGTAGTCATACTGCCAATAGTATACGAAGTTTAAAGAAAATCATTGAACCTTTATTCGAGAAAATCGTGAAAAACTGGAAAAAAAAAAAAATCCATAAAGTCACACTTCCCACTGATGGATTTCGCCCGAAAACTCAGATTCGGTGGTAGTATATAACCGGAATACCAAATTTGAGCTTCCTGTGTTTTTTGGTTTTTTAGTTATTTTGTTCACGGGTACACACACACACAACAACAAAGATCATTCGTTAAAAATAATGTAATCGCACTCAGGAAACGTCAAACACAATTTCGAAAACTTGACACGATCGTAATACTGCCTCTTTTTTTAAAGTGTGGAATAAACGACTGAACCGATTGGAACGACTTAATTCTAGTACAAATCCATTAATTCAGAAGCAAAGTAATTTATCCATTTTTTCCCTGATTTTTCACAAACTTCAACACTTTTTCAAACTTTGAATATTATCATTCACTATTTATTTAATCATTTATTAATCCATTATTAATCCATTATTACCCACAAAACCATCCAAAGATTGATTTAGAAGCTCTACAGTGGTATTAGTTTGCATTTATTTTACTCCTACAAGTTTGACAGGGTATGAAGAACATGAATGAGTCAGATCATCTCTTTTTGGTACGTCCAATATACTAGGAGCTTAGATAATAGTAAGAGCTATCCAAGACCATTCTTCATTGCAGTAAGGCCAATCGATTATGAAACTAAATCATATTTTTATATTAGTCGAAAATAGAATTTATTTAAATCCTTAAGGTCACTAATATGACTAATGGGCAAACAGTAATATTTTTTTTTGTAATACTTTCTTTTTATCACTATAAGAAAGAAAGTTTTGCGATTATGTCAAAATCTCAAAAGCACATTTTCACCGGAAATACTGTTTTAATGATCCTTAAATTTTTTTTTTTTTTTGCATTAGCTGTTAGGCCATAGCCAAGCTTAAAAATTAAAAACTTTTTAGCGAAAAATCTCCACCCCCCTAACACCTCCATTTTCCTAGAAACATATTTATCAGATAAATGAGATAAAACTTTAGAGATTTAATTGAAAATAATTATTATGATATTTAAACAAAACAAAAAATATTATAGCCTTTTCGAAAGTAAAAAAAAATCTGGTTTCAAATACTCACACGGTTTTTTCTTATAGCAGGTTGAACAGATTTAAGTACTAAATTTTCTTCAAACTTATAACTTTCATTAAATGTTTGCTTACCCACACACTTCCTTCCCGCAAAACTACTTAAAATAAACTTTATTAGAAAAAAAGTTCCCGCTAAAAGTGATAGGCCTCTATATTCATACTAATATAGTAACAAAAATAATGAAATCTGTCGGTGTTATTAATGGATGGTAAGAACTCATTCTTCTCGGACTCAGGGGACCTCAAAACGGATAATAAGAGGCCAGAATTAAAAGACATTCATTCAAAATAGTCATACAGATGTTACAGTTCATCAAGAAATTTCCAACGCTAGACTATCTATCCAACGCTAGTCCGTTTAACTATCCTAATTTAGTTTACTTCGTATATATGTATATATATATATCTGTCTAGTCATTAAATTAGTCCCTAAGCGTGGTTAAATCCTAATTCCTAATTCTCTAATTTCTTGTCATATTTCTTAAAATTGCATAAAAATCGTTCGTGCCGAACAACAAACATACATAATATATATATATACAGAGACCATTCGTTACAAACATTTTTATCGCACTCAGGGGACCTCAAAACATGTATTTCCTGTGAAAAATCCATTTCATAAATTTGACACGATCGCAATACTTGCTCTTACTAAGAGTGAGAGAAAAGAAAAAGACATTATGTACACAGAAGATGCAGTACAATTTTTTTCAATCCCCACATTTTGGACTTCAAAGACTTTTGTTACCTGTAGAAATTCAATTTTTCTATAGCTAGAGAACACTGTCCGGAGGCCGGCAATGCATTGAGAGGGCTCCGGCTTATTGATCATAGATGTTGATGCGCCTTAAATTAAAAAAAAAAAGTTTTTATTCACTTCAGTTCGTATTCTCTTCAATTATTTTACTTCCAATTTATTATTAAGAAAATTTCTGCTGTTTATATGAAATACCATAGTTTATTACTTTCTCTTATTTTTACTTTCCCCTCATTCTTTGCCTTTCAGCTTACTGAGAAATAAAGAAATGGGATGAGAGAATTAGAGAAAGGTCAGAATTGGAAAAATACCCTCTCTCACACCCTTTCTGCCTCTCCCTTAGTGGCCACACACAAAAATAAAAATAAAGAAAAACACAAAAAGAGGCTGGAGAGTCTCTTTTGAGCCAACATAGATTGGTTTTATTGTGAGTAGTAGGAACTGAGAGACAGGTAGACCACTAAGCTGCACAATGACTGTACGTGTGTAAATGTTTGAGAAGAAATAAGGCAGAGGAGTCCTACAGAATGAAACTACTTCCACTTCTTCTTCCATTACTTGTGAAGTACCATCTTTTCTCACTCGCTCTCTCTGGGGGGGTGGTATGTAGTTTTGACATCTGTAAAATTGGTTAGCATTGTCATCTAGTATTATATTTTTCTTTCCTTTTTTACTTTCTCTTGCTGCTGCGATTGAGGAAATATTACCATCGTGTAGCAATTAAGTTATCACAGGATATATATATTTTGAGTTCCCGTAAAAACGAAAGAAATGTTCTTAGCAAACGAAAAATCGCCAAGTAAGTTCAAACTTGGCATTCTCTTTTGTTCTAACTACTGACATGAAGATTTCAGGCAAAAACCATCAACAGGAAGTTGTACTTTACTAATTTGTTTTTTTTTTTCAAATTTTCGTGATTTTCGCAAAAACGTTCGAAATAGTTAGGTGTGACATGAGTCTCCCTACCAGTAGCTCTCAGGTGGGAGCATATCTGGGCGTTGGATGGAGAAGTTAAAGAGAGTTGGAGCTAGTCCAGCAGTCCGCTTAAAAAGAGGGTTCCTGACCGCCGGTTCATATAGTTTATATTGTAGTCAATAAATTATAGTTTAGGAATAGCTATTATAAGACAGTTGAGCTAGTACAGCAGGGGTTAGACATTGTTTTGATTTGATAGGTTAAGGATAGATTACCAGCTAGAATAGGGACGTAGAGGATTTTTGGGATAAAGGGAGAAGACTGTGGTAGAAGAAGAAGTGATGAGGAAGATAACCCACGAAGGTAAGAGGAGAACGGAAAAAAGTGGAAAGTCAAAAGAGTGGAAAATTTCAAATACCCTCTATAACAACCTTGGACCGGAAGGAGATCCAGGCAACTAGCCGGACTGAAAGGAGAAAGGAGACTATAGAGAGAAGAAAGGAAAGAGGGAGCCAGGACAAACCAGGAAAATATTCACTTGTCACCAAATGAGACATTAATGACACATTTTATTTAAGATTGTCGAACATTTTTTTTCCTGCGCCATGACTTCGGCTATTCAGCCATTCAGCGTCGCGCGGCCCAATATAAAAGAATTAGGCTGCGCTGGCGATTGATGTTGTTCATTAAGTTGGATATCCAGGGGGAAAGTGAGAGCAATCTCGGACGTGAACAACTTCACCCCCACAGATTATTGAACTGATAATTAATACTAACAGGATATTTCACGTCTCTACAGTAAACACTCACACAACACTTGCAGGCTAATTAGTTTGAGCAATTATTAGATTTCATTGTTATACTCGCAATGTAAACTGTAGCTTAACAAAATGCACACACACACACACACGTACCCTACCATTTTCTCAGACGATTACATATGTACAACAAAAATTAATTCTCTTTGTACAATTCAAAAAGGCATTTTTTATTTTGCACTAGTATAAATGTATGAAAGGTATCAAAAGTAAAACTTTCAAGTCTCAATTGTGAAATCTGACGTTAATGTGTTTGTAACCGGACTCTATTTTAATTCCAAAATGAGCTGATAGACTGTGCTGGTTGCTACTAGCCCTAGTTATAGTGGTTTAGAAAAAAATAATTCATTACCATTTGGCCAGTATTCAGTGTCATATATCTAGTTATTCATAAGTTTTTCAAGCTTTTCTTACCGCCTACCGCTACGTACGTACGTACTATGTAAGACAAAATATATTTATATTAAATTTGTATTTTATTTTGTTTACTTAGAAGTAAGATATTTTAGTTTAAGATTTTTCTTTAATATTTGTCTAGAATTACTTTTCTTAGCTTACTATTAAATTTGGTTTGTCTTACTTGTAATTAGTAGTTTTTTTCTGTATAAATAAATATTTTGACTTTGTTATTGACACATAGTACAGCCTCATTTCTGCGTCAACCCTTGTGGACTTAGAGAGAGAGACAGGGAAAGGTATAGTAGAAGGGAACCCGCCCTCTCACCCTGAGCGAGCCGAAAGGTAGTGCAATTACGTGCACATTTCTTTTTGTAGATCCGATTACTTATATCTTTATCGCGGTAGTCTTACACTGCCTGGCGCCCAACAAAACAATTAAATAAAATATAATAAAATAAAAAATTTACTTCCAGAACGGGTCACAAAAATTTGGCGCCCAACGTGGGGCCTATATTAGAGCAATATTCAATTTCGTAATTGTAGGAAAAGAAATTTTCGTCATTAATAGAATAAGCAGTACATGTTATACCTGATAACCAAATATATTTAATATGAAGGAATAACGGTAAAAACATAACAACTAAAATTTGTACTCACGCACAAACCAATAATAACCAAAACATTCGATATATCTGGTCTGTATGTGTAACGGATTATTTTGTTATTGTTTAGGAAACAACACTTTTAGCAAGTAGCCACAAACACTCTTTTACAAAGTCCACTACAAAGTCAAGAAATAGAAAAGAATAACAATAGCTTCCATCCTTTCCTATCAAAACAAATACGAGGAATGTCACAATTATAACGGTTGTTGGATTTTATGTTTGTTTTTATTAAAATTCAAGAATATTGAGAACTTTATTTTATATTTACTTTAACGATACTATGTGTCAATCCCTAAAGAGAAGAAAGGGATACAAATGTAAGTAATCATAATTAATTAGAATTATTATCTAGTAGAAATTTTATTAATATTTTTTTAATTATAAAACATCATTAATTAGAATTTTCTCTCTTTATAACTTTAAGAAAATTTAGCTTATTCTGTTTTTGTGTACTATACAAGGTTCCGAATACTTATCAAACCACTTTGACACATAGTTAATAAATGAGCACATCTTCCGACGACACCGATGTAGAGGAATATAAACCTACTACTCCCAGTCCTCCTACACTTTGCTTAAGTTGGCTATACCAGTTGAGTAGAACAGAACTAAGATCGCTTCTTAAAACCTATAAACTCCCATCTCAAGGAGGAGTACGGACATTAAGAGCTTGTTTCCGAAACTTTTTTATAAACCATCCAGAATATTGGACAGTTTCTTCTGAACTACCAGTTCTTGACTTCGACCCAATTACAATGCCTACCGTACCAAAAGAACTTTCTGCCCCTTCGGCTAGTCAAATGTTATCACGTCAAATGTATTTCCCTTTAGCATACTTAGTATCGACGTGGAATTTGATAATACATCCAATTTGAGTGCCATGGATTTTCTGTGTCGAATTAAAGAAAAGAAGAAGGCGTTTCAAATCTCAGATTCCGATCTGTTTACTTGTTTACCCGAGTTATTGGAAGGAACTCTCCTTAATTGGTATAGACTGAATAATATCTTGAATAATATCTGAATAATATCTCAAACCGATTTTGAGCGAGATTTCCGATCCACATTTTTCCCGTCAAATTATCAGGAAAAATTAATGCGAGAAATAGATAGAAGAACGCAGGGTGAATTTGAAAAAGTCTCTGACTTCGTAATAAGCATGCGTACATTAATATCTAAATTAGATAATCCACCAACAGAGGCAGAACAAATTTCAAAAATTTATAATAACCTTCTTCCAGCGTATCAAATGTATTTCCGACGTTCTGAGATTACCTCCCTAAATGAATTAGTAAAGTTGGGTGAAGAATACGCTTCGCATTTAGAGCGGGCTAAAACATTCCGACCTCCCCTTTCTAAAGAACATACTCTCATATCAGCCTCCAATAGATAAAGGAAAGAAACCCATATCTCGCGAATCACGTGAACTAAAACAGGTTACATTTCGGGGAAATCTAACCCCAAAATTAATTCCATTAATTCCATTTCGAACGTTAACTCGCCGTCTAAGACTAAACCTAAACCTAATTTGAAGATAAAAGAGGAAGTAACGCCCAAACCGCCAGAAACTAAGATAGCTTGCTGGAATTGTTTAAAGGACGGTCATACGTACAATGAGTGCAAGGAACAGAGGTTACAAAAATTTTTTATCGCTGTGGTAATCCGAACAGTACAGTAAAGTCATGTTCGAACTGTGCACCTTCGGGAAACTAATAAGGAGTCCTGAAAAAGGGATCGATCAGTACTCTACCGCTTTAACGGATCCCACTATTTACCAGAATTTCCTAAAATTATTAAATTACCTGAATTTTATGATAGGAACCAGGACAAATCTTTTCCACCTTCCACATCCAGCTTGTATCTACCAATCCAATTTAATAATCAGACCCATGAAGCACTTGTAGATACCGGATCGGCATTTTCCTATATAAGTTCTTCCAGTCTAGAAGAGATTCAGCGAATGAACATCCCCATTCGACCAGTTGATCGCATTTCTGTTTCTTTTGCCAATGGAACTTGCGAAGCTACCGAATTGTCAGTTTCTCTGATGGTCCAGTTAGTAGACCGTACGTTTATACTCAAGTTTTATGTTTTGCCGTCCCTCACGAGTTCTTATCTTCTCCGGTTAGATTCATTAACTTCTATGAAAGTTGTAATTAATTTTTCGTCACATCAGTGGCATTTTAACGATTTTCCTGATACTGTGTATGCCTTCTCTCCCGTGAATATTCCGCGCCGACCTTCTCAGATCTGTGGTATACAACGCCTTACTCCTGTTGAACACCAGCAATTAGGACAATTTTTAGAAACAGAATTTTCAAAATTTAGGCAACAAGTTATGGGAGTCACAACACTCGTAGAACATCGCATAGACGTTGGCGACCATCCCCCAATAAAGCAAAGGGCATACCCCGTATCGCCGAAAATCCAAGAGGCAATCAATCAAGAAGTTGATCGCTTGCTTCAATCCGATATTATTGAACCCTCGAAAAGTTCTTGGTCGAATCCCATAGTCATGGTTCGGAAGCCTAATGGCACTTACAGGTTTTGTATCGATTTCCGCAAAGTCAATGCAATCTCGAAAAAAGATGTTTATCCCTTACCGAATATGACCTCATTACTAGATCAACTTAGAAATTGTCGGTATATGTCGAAACTGGACCTAGCCCAAGCTTATCTTCAGATCCCTCTTGCACCCGATTGTAGAGAAATAACAGCTTTTGTTGTATTAGGCAGAGGTCTCTTTCATTTTAAGAGAATGGCTTATGGGCTCTGCGGGGCTTCAGCCACTTTTCAAAGGCTGCTAGACACGATTATCGGCCCGGATCTTGCTCCCGCCTGTTTTGCATATCTTGATGACATCATCATTGCAACAAACTTCTTTCAAGAACACTTGAGCTACTTGAAGATAGTATTAAGTCGTCTTCGGGAAGCAGGTTTACAGGTGAACAAAGATAAATGTGAGTTTGGTTGTTCCGAGCTTAATTATTTGGGTTTTCTCGTAAATGAGAAAGGTCTGCAAGTTGATCCCTCTAAAGTAGAGTCAGTTTTAGGTTTTCTTTCCCCCACAAATGTCAAAGAACTTAGGAGATTCCTAGGCTTAGCGTCGTGGTACCGTCGCTTCATACCTGACTTTTCGACTATCGCCGCTCCCCTAAATAGGATGCTGCACAAGAATGTCAAGTGGGCTTGGGGCCCAGAACAAAATAAAGCTATGGATACCCTTAAGAATGTTTTGACGTCTCCACCAATTCTATCCCGTCCAGATTTCTCTGAACCATTTATCCTTCAAACCGATGCTAGTTATTACGGACTTGGTGCAGTTCTTTCCCAAGAGATTGAAGGCCAAGAACGAATAATTGCTTTCGCTAGTCGCGCCTTAACTATATCAGAAATAAATTACAGCGTCACTGAGAAAGAATGCTTGGCAGTTATTTGGTCAATTAAAAAATTTAGACCTTACCTCGAAGGCTATCATTTCGTCGTAATTACCGATCATAGCAGTTTAAAATGGTTACAAAACCTCACAAATCCTTCTGGATGTCTTGCAAAATGGTCTCTTGAACTTCAAAGTTTCGATTTCGAAGTTAAATACCGCAAAGGTCCTTTGCACAAAGTGCCTGATGCTCTCTCTCGATTGCCGTCAATATCAAGGGAAGCCGAATGTTCCTCAGTATCTAATATCAATTCTAATACCAGCCAAAACGAAACTCTAGATACTTGGTATAATGAGAAACTTCTAAAGGTGAGCCAATTTCCTGATCGTTTCCCAGATTGGAAAATTTTAAACGGACATCTTTACTTCCATAAAATAGATACAGTTAGCCTACAGGAAGACGGAGATCCAGGTGCCTGGAAAATGGTAGTACCTAAGGATAAGCATCATATCATCTTAGATGAATGCCATAATAAACCTAACTCTGGACATTTGGGTATTGAGAAAACTTACGCCCGAATTAGGAATAAGTACTTTTGGCCAGGAATGTATAGAGACGTAAGCAATTATGTACGTCGTTGTTCCATCTGTCAGCGTCATAAGCCCGAGCAAAGAGCGCCACCAGGGCTCATGGGGACACGTAATCTGTCGACGCCTTGGGCCATTATATCCTCAGACATTATGGGACCTTTACCTCGTTCTACGAAGGGATTTAATTATCTATTAATTTTCGAAGATTTATTTACCAAATGGGTTGAATTGATTCCCATCAGAACGGCGAATGCCATCACGGTTGCAAACTGTTTTAAAGAACGTATCTTATTTCGTTGGGGTACACCTTACACTTTGTTGACTGACAATGGAACACCATTTGTAAATAAAACTATCAGTTCCTTAGCAGACGCATTCGGTATCGAATTCCTTCGAACACCACCGTACTGGCCACAAGCCAATCCCGTTGAAAGAACTAACAGGACAGTGAAAACAATGATCTCTTCATATTTAGAGTCAGATCATCGATATTGGGATAAATACATTCCTGAATTTATGTTTGCTATAAATACTAGCGTCCATAACTCTTCTGGGTATAGTCCAGCATTTATCAATTTTGGCCGAGAACTTAGGTCGCCCGATTCGTACCGCGAATCGGTTGAGCAAAGTGTTGATAAATGTTCCGAACCTACCGTCTGGTTAAAATCTCTATCTAAAGTAAGAGAATTAAGAATTCTAGTAGAGAAAAATTTACAAGATTCTAGCCGTAGACAGGCACATTATTATAATTTACGTAGGCGGAAGTTGCAATATAAAGTAGGCGAGTTGGTATATAGGAAAAGTCACCATCAGTCGTCAGCGGGAACAAAGTTTAACGCTAAATTAGCACCAAAATTTGAGGGGCCTTTCATTATTTCTAAGAAGGTCTCCAATAACATCTATGAACTCAAGACACCGCAAGGTACTGAACTAGGACGATGTCATATCGCTCAGCTTAAGCCTCATCACGAAGGATCACCATTGAGTGGCTCCACAGCGCAGCTGCCAGTTTGAAGACTTCTTTCGACTTCGGCACCTCTAAGGCTCGACAAGTCTACGCCTCCAAAGAAGAGGGGGTGTAACCGGACTCTATTCTAATTCCAAAATGAGCTGATAGACTGTGCTGGTTGCTACTAGCCCTAGTTATAGTGGTTTAGAAAAAAATAATTCATTACCATTTGGCCAGTATTCAGTGTCATATATCTAGTTATTCATAAGTTTTTCAAGCTTTTCTTACCGCCTACCGTACGTACGTACTATGTAAGACAAAATATATTTATATTAAATTTGTATTCTATTTTGTTTACTTAGAAGTAAGATTTTTAGTTTAAGATTTTTCTTTAATATTTGTCTAGAATTACTTTTCTTAGCTTACTATTAAATTTGGTTTGTCTTACTTGTAATTAGTAGTTTTTTTCTGTATAAATAAATATTTTGACTTTATTATTGACACATAGTACAGCCTCATTTCTGCGTCAACCCTTGTGGACTTAGGAGAGAGACAGGGAAAGGTATAGTAGAAGGGAACCCGCCCTCTCACCCTGAGCGAGCCGAAAGGTAGTGCAATTACGTGCACATTTCTTTTTGTAGATCCGATTATTTATATCTTTATCGCGGTAGTCTTACACTGCCTGGCGCCCAACAAAACAATTAAATAAAATATTATAAAATAAAATTTTACTTCCAGAACGGGTCACAAAAATTTGGCGCCCAACGTGGGGCCTATATTAGAGCAATATTCAATTTCGTAATTGTAGGAAAAGAAATTTTCGTCATTAATAGAATAAGCAGTACATGTTATACCTGATAACCAAATATATTTAATATGAAGGAATAACGGTAAAAACATAACAACTAAAATTTGTACTCACGCACAAACCAATAATAACCAAAACATTCGATATATCTGGTCTGTATGTGTAACGGATTATTTTGTTATTGTTTAGGAAACAACACTTTTAGCAAGTAGCCACAAACACTCTTTTACAAAGTCCACTACAAAGTCAAGAAATAGAAAAGAATAACAATAGCTTCCATCCTTTCCTATCAAAACAAATACGAGGAATGTCACAATTATAACGGTTGTTAGATTTTATGTTTGTTTTTATTAAAATTCAAGAATATTGAGAACTTTATTTTATATTTACTTTAACGATACTATGTGTCAATCCCTAAAGAGAAGAAAGGGATACAAATGTAAGTAATCATAATTAATTAGAATTATTATCT